>OY998251.1:39854953-40364953 GCA_963922045.1 Persicaria maculosa | reverse complement strand
TACTTTTACATCTTTGTTACTTGCTACAAATCACTGTTTTGTCATGAGTCTTTGCTTAGAGTTATTGAATAGAAAATTGCTTCTCCCTATGGGGTCGACATCGGACTTCATCTCTATACTAGTAGCTATTTGGTTTATCAAATGATTGATTGCCTAATCTATTGGTTTTGTGTTTGAGTTTGGATATTATTACTATTTGACAAAGGGTGAAAGTGCCAACGACGTTCGCCACGCGTCACTATGGCCTTCCAAGAATGCAGCAAGTATAACACATAACACATTACAAGAAAGTATATTGTACTCAAATTACATTTTAATTTCTAATAGCTGATATATACATATTGGAGAAACAAATACGGACGCAGCAGGTAGAACACAGAACACTTGTCTTAGTATATGGCCTTCCAAGAATGACGTAGGTAGAACACATAACACATTACAAGAACGCACACCAAGCTTATTATATATACTGTATGTACTTGTTTATTGCACTTTATTTGTAAGTAGCTCGGAGATCCATTGATGGAAATCCAAAAACTCATCACTTTGTACTTAATCAGTTTACAAGCTCGCCAAGTTAAATGGGGACCAATAGTGTATAAACTATATACCACCGCCAATAACAATTGTTGCCCCTTCAATATATAATGTATTTAATTTTTTTTTCATGAGAATTACAGTATATGTAGTGTAATGGATGCCATTACTGACCATGTAAGTATGTAACCACGTTTATAAAGACTTCAACTTAAAAACAACAGTTTTTTTTACTAATCAGGATTCAATGAGGGAGAATAGAATAGGTTTTTTTTTATAATAGGTCAATGAAAATTAAAATCTCACTGGTCTACCACCAACACTCATTTTCAATTAAGGAAAACTTACAGGAATCCGAAAAGAAATTAATTGTGAGTTTCTATCAATAAATAAATGAAAGTTAAAGAGGCATATTGAAGTAATGAAATTTGAAGTGTGAATAAAGAGATAGAGCACAAAACACTAACCCTAGGCCATTTGCGGGAGAACTAGAGACGGATATCATGGTCACTCAAATATTCACATGGATCCACTTCCAAAAGAATTGACAAAACATTATAAATTATCAGCATACATATCATGATTCAAAGAGATAGAGACTAGAGTCAACAAACTAAAAAACACATCCAAAAATGTGAAGCCAATGAACTGGTACACCTAATAGATAATGGCCATGTTTCTTACACACTAATGCACAAAATTTAATCAGGAAGTGCAAAGTTAGTTTAAAGCAATCCTCAAAACTCAAATAGAGAGTGACAAATAATAGTCAAAACACATCTCTAAACTCTTAACAAAAATTGACTAGAAAATGTAGTGTACCATATCCTATCATATTTTATGTTATGACTTCGGATTATCTTTTTGTCCTACTCTATTATAAATACTAACGTCTTATCTCCATCTCCTCACACATCAAACTCACACTACATTTTAATTCTTTGTTGCGATTGTTGGTTCGATTGTTGAGTTCATTAGACTAAAGGATATTCAAGAAGATTATATGGTCAAGGTGTTTATAATGAGGGTATTCTCCAAGTCACCATATCCCAAGAGAAAACATAATCATCATTGCAGTTGGTTTGTATTGACGAAATGGTATGTAGAACTACAATTGTTTTATATTATGTTTCCTTTTTTAATATTATGATGTAATACACATCTATTTTATTTGTTTCCAATGTAGGGATGTTCATGTGAGATAACTTGCAACCATTACGATGACAAACTTCATTCTAATTGCAAACATAGGTGTATTCAAGTTCATCGGTCATCCGAAGAAAATCATCGTTACTGATTCAACCACAATAAATTCCTACATAGGCGCCATGGCACGGGAATTCAACTAGTACCAATTAAATTAGTAGTAAATATGTTACACGGAAACAGAAACGGAAACCGGAAGGGAAACGGAAAGGGAAACGGAAACGGGGAAACGGGGAAACGACAATCCAAATTTTGTAGGAAACGGCAACATGAACTATATGTTCATTTAAAGGTCTAAATAAGAGTCGAGAGAGAGAGAGAGCACTGAGCAAGTGAGAGTTTGCTAGGAGAGCACACTGAGCAGAGAGAGGGTCGTCGGAAGGAAGGAGAGGAGGAAAGACCAAAAATGGAGGAGAAGGAAGCGGCAAGACTAGAGGAAAACAGGAGTTTCAGACGGGAAGAAAGAGAAGCATGATTTAGAGTTTGATTTTTTAATTTTTTTTTCAATTATAAAATTAGTGGAAACACCACGTGATAAGGCAGAAACGTTTTTGACAAAGCGGAAACGGTCAAGGTTTCTAACTTTTTTGGTCAACGAAACGGTCAAAGTTTCTGATCTCTCAGAAATGTTTCTAAGGTGTTTCCCTAATGTTTCAGAGTTTCTTCATATGCAGAAACGTGAAACCTTCATATCCAGAAACGTGAAACCGCTATGAAATGGAGTTTCGGGGTATCATACACTCTAGTAAGCGGAGACCTTTTTCTATTGGGATTTTACCAGTTTTTAAAGTGAAGGGAAAAATAAAAAATGGCTCCTTGAACTTCCGATTGGGTAGGGCCTCTTTTTCAAAACCGCGTAAGCAAATTCTTTGCTTATGCATCTCTTGCCCACTTGCCTTGCCCACTTGCCTTTTCTCGTTTCTAGACTAGTCCTTCAATTGGACTAATTTCTTAATCGAAATCATTTTGAAAGATTTTTTTTTACAAAAAAAATTACCTCGTAATGGATAAGTGTTAAACAATGACTTTTTATATACCGACTTCATATTTCGTGACTGTTTTGGAAATCTTGTCTTCATGGAAGGAAAATCGATGGGCGGTCACACTCCGTTTATGACTTTAAGACAATGGATAGAAAAGGCCAGAGAACTCAAAATAACGAACTTAATCATTGAGGGTTACTCCAAGATAATTACGGACGCCTTATAGATGAGCAACAGGTGTCCCTAGGAAATTGAGCTTGTGATGGCAGACATTCGAACCCTCCTTTTGGAATTAAAAAACTTACGGATCTCCCACATTCCTCGCATTGGTAACCAAGTGACAGACTGTTGTTAGGAGGAAATCGAGTATGAAATATAACAAAACAAATCAAACCAGATTCTGCCCACGCAAATAATTACAAGACCTCCTCCTGATGTAGCAGCGGGAAGTCAGGATCGATTCTCGAGGAAGCGTGTCAGCGGATCCTAGGCAGCGGATTAATCTCACGGTCAGAAGTCGACAACAGGGTCCTCGATCTCGACTAGGGTAGTCGACAGAAGATCGGACAGTCGAACAACGCGCAGTAGCAACACAGGGGCTCATCGATATCGACAAGGCCTACTCGATATCGAGTAGAGTCTTGGTCGACTTCGCTTCGTCTCGTCGAGTACCTGCACAGGAGAAGCTACAGCGACTTTGGGTCGAAGATCAGTTGGTCGAGATCGAGTAGTGCTAGTCGATCTCGACGAGGGCAGAAAGTAAAAACGAAATAAAACAAAGAACAAATGCTTTGGGGTTTCGACTGAACTTAATGTAAAAGGACTTCCAAGATTGGGGTTTGCAACAACGATAACCAAGCATGCATAAGGCAGAGATAAACAGATAATCATGTGAATTGCATCAAAGGACAAGCTTTCGCCTTTTCCAACAATTAGACAACTCTTTCAAGAAACCCTAATTGTCTCTACTAATTTTATGTTTATAATCCAAGTGGTTAACATGGATCTCCATTAGATGGGCAATAAACACATAAACAAGTAGGAGATGCTCAAAATATGATAAAAGTCAGATCTTTACCTCAATTATGCATGGCTATCGTCGGGCTCGCCCCAACCCTAGAAGTGGGTTGACTACTCGCGCTTCATCGCAAACTCAGACATCATTGATTGAAAGAAAACAACTTGCATTAAACTAAATTCAAAGACTTTACAATCCCGGCGATCCAACTCTCGTTGAACGCCAAAACCCTAAAACCTCTGAACTCCTAAACCGTCTCTGTGAACTACTTGTCTCTGGCTGAAATTGAATTAATGAAAAACCAGCCCCTAGGGCTTTATTTATAGCCTTCTATTCCTTGCAAATCAAGGATAGAAATATCTATCTATATCTAAAATTATATCCAAAAGGCTTAATGATAAATAAAAGCAATAAAGGAATTAAATCTAAAAGGAAAAGATAAATCTAAACTAGGTAAGTCTTCATGTGTTGATAGATCTCCCTTCCATGGATAGATGATGATAGATCTCGGCCCACTCGACATCCTTCGTGCCCAAGAAATCCCAGCTCTACTCGGACTACTCAAACCGAGTAACGCGGCTCGACATGTCTACTCGATATCGACCACGGCTACTCGATATCGAGTACCAGGGTTCGTCGACTTGGTCTGGCTGGGTGACTCCGCTCGACAAGGCTCGGACATGGCTCGGAGGTCTGGTCGATATCGACCACGGCTACTCTGTATCGAGTAGAGGTGGTCTGCGTCTTCGTCCTCGGCTTCTCGGCTTGGCACAACTCGTCGACTCCGAACATGGCTCCGAAGTGTCTTCGATCTCGACTAGATGGTACTCGAGATCGAGTAAGGTTCCGGAGTCGGGTTGTCTCTGACTCAGTGTCCTCGATCAGCTCTACTCGACCAGGTGTGCTCGACCAGCCTCGTCGAGATCGAGTAGATGCTAGTCGATCTCGAGTAGAGTTCTCTCAGCTTTCTGCTCTGTTCTTGAAACGCACTTTCCCGAGTCCTCGTTCGTCGGATTGACGCATATGACCATGCGTTGGAAAGCTCTTTCCGAGGGCTACAACTCTCATGAAGACATCAAAGCTTGATTCAGAATGAAGAATGGTGAAAAATGGCGTTTTCTCCAGCTGCAACATCTTTAGCTTCTCCATGAGTTTCCGTTAGGCTTCAAAGTGCGTCCGATTTCTGCGAAATATAACCAAAACTTGTGTAGACCTCCATATATTGCAAATAAACATATATTACATAGATTCTGTATTGTTCTAACCCAAATGTATGCAATGTATGCAGAAATCGATATAGAAATAAGTGTAAAACATGGCAAATTAGGCTTACACCAAACACCCCATACTTAAGCTTGCTTGTCCTCAAGCAATACTTTTAATCGTCATTCAGGGGAAGAAATCAAAACTCTCAACATATCAAATTCATTCTCATATATCCCTGCAGTCAATTACCATCCTCGAAAAGGTACTAGTGTCACAAATTCATGCATGTGCAAATATATAAAAGCAACATCTACTCACAAAAGGAGGGTTATGCAAAACATTCATTCGTGACAAAGCATTAATAATCAAGAGGACTTTAATTTAAGCTCAAAGAAGGAGTAGATTGGTAAAAGGCTAAAGGTGGGCAATTTTTGGCAATGTGGTGCTAATGATCCGGGGAAATGGAGTATTTCCAAATTGAATTTCCACATTCCTTCTCCATAAGATTCATCACCTTTCATAATGCTTTTTCTCAATAATAATGCTTTTACCTCTCTAACCTCAGCACTGCCTTCTCGCGAGTCGCAAACATGGGTGTCATGAATGGCCCCGGATACTTAGTGCTTTGGACTCCTCACAATGTGTCCCATCTCTCCAAACTATTATCTCAGAGAGCAGGGTCGATCTTTGATCGGATTTTCTTTCACTCATTAAATTTTCCATATATTTCCAAACAATTTCCTTCCCAACTCCAATAATGATAAACACAACACAAACAACCATATAACATCTCCATAATGTAACATCATTCTCAACATAATCCCCGGATAAGGTAAAGAATGGCAATATTTTAGAACATGTGGAGCAATATATGAAATAAGGCATTTTATGGCTTTTGTGATGCATAAGCATAGGTAAGGCTAGGATTTTAAACAATGAGCATTATATGGAAATATAAAGTCCTCCATCCTCTTATCATGCAACATGTCAAAAGCAACATCAAATTTTACTTCCTTTCATGGTTTTCAAGAAATAATGCACTTCATTGTGACTTCCCTTTACTAGGCAATTTCATGTTATATCTCTAACGAATCCAATTTTGCATCGTCGAGTTCAATATAAGCTTCCATGACATTATTTCAAAAATTTTCAATGGGGGGGTCATTTTTCAATCTTTGGAAAACATGCATATAAGCCCATAAATCAATAATGAATTCCAAAATAGCCATGTAGCAATTCAAAGAAAGAAACCATAAAATCCAATATGCATAAAGTAAGCCCTTCCCCCACCCCATACTTAAATTTTACAGTGTCCCCACTGTATAAAATCAAATAAAAATAAGAGTAAAGAAAGGAACTCACAGGATAACACATCGAGGAGGGCGAATCAGTGTATGTCGAGTAGGGTCTCGTCGATCTCGAGTACATGTTACTCGATCTCGAGTAGGCTTTCAGCGTCTGGTGGAATCCGAAGTCGAGGAGCGTCTGGGCTTGTCGATGTCGAGTTGGCCTACTCGACATCGAGTAGTGTCTAGGCTACTCCTCCTTGTCGTCGTCGACTTGGCCTTCGTCGATTCTGACTGATTTTCAGGGACTTCCTATTCCACTTTTCGCGATCCTTATATGCTTGCCGACCTAAAAGTGTTAGATTGCACAAAAACAAGACTATCCACATGAAGTATTCTAAACCAAAAGACCAAAAAACCAAAAAACAAAAAACAAAAACCAGAAAGTTCAAAAAGTCCCAAAAGTTCATAAAGTTTATATACATGCTCTAGATTTTAGAGTCGCTAGGCCGACTTCTCTGTTTGCGCTTAAGGACCATTATTGTGGGGCCTGCTCATGCTTGGCCCTTCTCCTGGATCATCTAGGTCCTGATGGTAGTATGCAAGCACAGCTGATAGGTGGTTGCTTGCATCATTTCTCTTCTCTTTCTTTCTCTTCCTTCCAGCCCTTAGCTTTCGCAGATTTTCTTGCCACTGGGCCTTATCTCCCTTTAAATTATTAAAAAATTTCTTTATGGACTGAGGGGGAGTAGAATTCATACCTGAACTTACCTTTTCGGACCCAAAACAGGAAACTTTGGGCTTGGGGCTAGTCGAGATCGAGTACAGCTGGTCGACCTCGAGTACAAGGACCCCATACTTAGGCTCTTGGCAAGTCTCTGGCTCAGTAGTGGTGGTCGACATCGACAAGGGCTTGTCGAGATCGAGTAGATGCCTTGTCGAGATCGAGTTGGCTTTGTTGATCTCGAGTACAGTGTTGGCTCCTTCCTCCGCTGTTTGCTTGGTCCCGTGGTTGCTGATGCTTTTCACCTCCAGCCATGAAATTTCCTCTTTTGCAGGGCCAAAAGAGAAATCCAAAACCTCATCGCCTATGGTGAAGGTGAGCGATCTATTCTTGACACTTATTTTGGCATCTGCAGTAGCTAAGAATGGTCTACCAAGAATAATAGGGCTAGTAGGATCTTCAGCACAGTCAATGATAAGGAAATCTGCTGGAACGAAGAATTTACCAACCTGGACAGAGACGTTCTCAACTATACCTGTAGGGATGACTATTGTATTGTTCGCCATGTATAGTTTGGCATCCACAGGTTCTATGCATCCTATTTTGACCTTCCGCCAGATTGATAGAGGCATGATGCTCACACTTGCTCCTAAATCACACAGAGACTCATATTTATATTGTCCAAAACCCACAGTAACAGAAAACTTACCAGGGTCAGGCCTCTTTTCAGGGAAGTGGAGTACTTTGCATTCGCCTGCGATCTCTGAGATAGATCGCTTCTTGCTTAGGATTTCCTTTAGAAATTTGACATATCCAGGCATCTCTTGCAGGGCTTCTGTAAAAGGAATAGAAACATTCAGTTCTTGCAGCATATTAACAAACCTGGTAAACCTACCTGCCGTGGGATCTTTCTGAGCTTTTGAAGGGAAAGGCAGGGGCTTTTTCTGTTTTGGAGCCAGATCAGCTGTCGAAGGTGTTGCAGAGTCGTCGACGTCGGCCAGATGTTGCTCCTCGATCTCGACCAGGGGCTTGTCGATCTCGACTTGAGGCTTGTCGATCTCGACTTGGGTTGTCGACCTCGAGTTGCTAGGCTTCGCAGTGGAATCCGAGCTCAGCTTCTGGTCTGTGTCGAGTAGGGTCTTGTCGAGATCGAGTACGGGCTCCTCGAGGTCGAGTTGGGTCTGCTCTGCATCGAGTTGCTGCTCTGCTTTGCTTTGCTGTTTCCCGACCTTTGGCTCGTGTAACTGATGCCCACTCCTGAGTTTGATAGATGCGACGTGTCCAGTCTTCCCTTTAGGATTTGGCTCTGGTTGCCCAGGGAGTTGTCCGGATGGTCGTGGGACTTGTGCAGCGATTTGACCCATCTGTGTCTCGATTCCCCTTTTCCAGATGTCCAGCTCTCCAAATTTTGTGTTGAAGTTCTGGAGCTGATTGTTGATGGTGTTTGTAGCCTGCAGGTTCTGTGCATGATTCCGACGCATCTCCTCAAGGATCAGCTGCAGATCATCCTTCTTTTGATCCCTTTCTGGATGTCCTGGGGCTCTGTAGGGTGGGGGATTCCTAGGAGGACCTTGGTTCCACTGAGGTTGATAGAACCTTTGATCTCCCATGTAGCGATTTGGACCCCCAGCGTAGGCTGCTTCCTCATGTGTCTCTGCCATTCTGACTTGCTCAGTGTGTGGGCACTCAGTAGTGGTGTGCCTCTGTGATCCGCATTCGATGCAAGGCTGGTTGACAGATAGATATTTGACTTGCTTGAGGAGCTTGCGATTCTGGTCCCTGTAGAACTGCTCCCTGACATCTGGGTCAATCTCCTTTGCTGGCTCATAGAATGGCATAGATGGTGCTGGTCTGGCATAGGAGTTCTCATCATAGTTTGTAGAAGTCCCATACTTGTTGTCATATGCCGTGAGCTTGTCTAGCACACCCCATGCGTCAATTGGTGGCATCGTCAGGTACTCATATCGAGTGTACTGATTGATCCTGTCTTTAGTGACTTGGTCAAGAGAGTTGAAGAAGATCTCCTGAATGACGTAGGGTGGTTGTCCATGAGTAGGGCAAGATCGCAGTAGTTCCTTGTACCTTTCCCATGCCTTTGCTAGCGGCTCTCCAGGCTTTTGTTTGAAAGCTGTGATCTTTTGGCGGAGGAATGCTATCTTGGCAGGAGGAAAGAATTTGTTGAGAAATTCTTGCTCTACTTGTGCCCATGTTGTAAGGGATCTTGGTTTCAGTCCTTCTAGCCACTTCAGTGCAGGTCCAGCAAGCGACCAGCGGAAAGCTTTCATCTTGACATATTCCAGAGTTGTACCTTCAGCAAGAGTACGGCACATGTCATGAAAATTGGTAATATGTTCAAGAGGGAACTCATTAAATCTTCCATGAAAAGCATTGTTTTTAAGTTCTATAAGAAACTGAGTGCGAATTTCAAAAGAGTTTTCAGGGATTAGAATCGCCGATTCAGGCACGATGAGAGTTGGATGCATATAATCCTCTGCTGTAGTTGGATATTGGGCAAGCTCATTTGCCAGCTGCCTCGCACGTTCAGCTTCTTGTTCCCTCCCTGCTCTCTCAGTGGCGAGAGCAGCATCTCTGGCGGCTAGATCCCTCGTGAGCCTCTCGATCAGCTGTTCCTGTGTCTCTGCAGCTGCCATGGCTCTTTGTAGCTTAGCTCTGATATGTAGAAGGCGCTCTGGTTCGTCTAAGCCGTCAAACTCAGGTGGTTGACCAGAACGGCGCATACACCTGTAAAGTAACTCAAAGCAGACGTGAGATTTAACTACCTAAGGCGCGAATGATAGCTTCCCCGGCAACGGCGCCAATTTGTTGTTAGGAGGAAATCGAGTATGAAATATAACAAAATAAATCAAACCAGATTCTGCCCACGCAAATAATTACAAGACCTCCTCCTGATGTAGCAGCGGGAAGTCAGGATCGATCCTCGAGGAAGCGTGTCAGCGGATCCTAGGCAGCGGATTAATCTCACGGTCAGAAGTCGACAACAGGGTCCTCGATCTCGACTAGGGTAGTCGACAGAAGATCGGACAGTCGAACAACGCGCAGTAGCAACACAGGGGCTCGTCGATATCGACAAGGCCTACTCGATATCGAGTAGAGTCTTGGTCGACTTCGCTTCGTCTCGTCGAGTACCTGCACAGGAGAAGCTACAGCGACTTTGGGTCGAAGATCAGTTGGTCGAGATCGAGTAGTGCTAGTCGATCTCGACGAGGGCAGAAAGTAAAAACGAAATAAAACAAAGAACAAATGCTTTGGGGTTTCGACTGAACTTAATGTAAAAGGACTTCCAAGATTGGGGTTTGCAACAACGATAACCAAGCATGCATAAGGCAGAGATAAACAGATAATCATGTGAATTGCATCAAAGGACAAGCTTTCGCCTTTTCCAACAATTAGACAACTCTTTCAAGAAACCCTAATTGTCTCTACTAATTTTATGTTTATAATCCAAGTGGTTAACATGGATCTCCATTAGATGGGCAATAAACACATAAACAAGTAGGAGATGCTCAAAATATGATAAAAGTCAGATCTTTACCTCAATTATGCATGGCTATCGTCGGGCTCGCCCCAACCCTAGAAGTGGGTTGACTACTCGCGCTTCATCGCAAACTCAGACATCATTGATTGAAAGAAAACAACTTGCATTAAACTAAATTCAAAGACTTTACAATCCCGGCGATCCAACTCTCGTTGAACGCCAAAACCCTAAAACCTCTGAACTCCTAAACCGTCTCTGTGAACTACTTGTCTCTGGCTGAAATTGAATTAATGAAAAACCAGCCCCTAGGGCTTTATTTATAGCCTTCTATTCCTTGCAAATCAAGGATAGAAATATCTATCTATATCTAAAATTATATCCAAAAGGCTTAATGATAAATAAAAGTAATAAAGGAATTAAATCTAAAAGGAAAAGATAAATCTAAACTAGGTAAGTCTTCATGTGTTGATAGATCTCCCTTCCATGGATAGATGATGATAGATCTCGGCCCACTCGATATCCTTCGTGTCCAAGAAATCCCAGCTCTACTCGGACTACTCAAACCGAGTAACGCGGCTCGACATGTCTACTCGATATCGACCACGGCTACTCGATATCGAGTACCAGGGTTCGTCGACTTGGTCTGGCTGGGTGACTCCGCTCGACAAGGCTCGGACATGGCTCGGAGGTCTGGTCGATATCGACCACGGCTACTCTGTATCGAGTAGAGGTGGTCTGCGTCTTCGTCCTCGGCTTCTCGGCTTGTCACAACTCGTCGACTCCGGACATGGCTCCGAAGTGTCGTCGATCTCGACTAGATGGTACTCGAGATCGAGTAAGGTTCCGGAGTCGGGTTGTCTCTGACTCAGTGTCCTCGATCAGCTCTACTCGACCAGGTGTGCTCGACCAGCCTCGTCGAGATCGAGTAGATGCTAGTCGATCTCGAGTAGAGTTCTCTCAGCTTTCTGCTCTGTTCTTGAAACGCACTTTCCCGAGTCTTCGTTCGTCGGATTGATGCATATGACCATGCGTTGGAAAGTTCTTTCTGAGGGCTACAACTCTCATGAATACATCAAAGCTTGATTCAGAATGAAGAATGGTGAAAAATGGCGTTTTCTCCAGCTGCAACATCTTTAGCTTCTCCATGAGTTTCCTTTAGGCTTCAAAGTGCGTCCGATTTCTGCGAAATATAACCAAAACTTGTGTAGACCTCCATATATTGCAAATAAACATATATTACACAGATTCCGTATTGTTCTAACCCAAATGTATGCAATGTATGCAGAAATCGATATAGAAATAAGTGTAAAACATGGCAAATTAGGCTTACAACACAGACATGGTTGCATACCTTGCCTACTCTACCGGGGGAACTAATTTATATACCGACTCAGGTCTCCTTGACCTCATCCATGAGGATGCTTTCGGATAGAGGCTTCATTGCCCCATCCGAATTATTACCTAATCAAAAATAATAATAAAAATTAAAAAAGAGAAAATTTGGTAAAAAGTGTCATTTTCACCTTTTAATTAGGTGTTTAACATCTCTTAAAATTTAATTGGCCGTGCTAGCACCTCGTAAAAATTAATTTGCCCCTTTAACCCTTTTCTTTCATTCCAGATCTGAGAGACGTCTAGCTATGGCGATTCCATCGCTCTCTTCCTTCCTCCCTCGTTTTCTTCTAGTTCGTTCCTTCTTCATCCTATCAGCGATTCCATCTCTCCTCTCATCTCCTTCTTCACGCGATTTTGACTCAGTGATTCCAGGTAAACTCTTCTTCTTCTCTGCTCCTGAATCTGAGATTGCGGGTTAGGGTATCAGGTTAGGGATGAATTTGAGTGAATTTGCTTGATATGAGATTGTGGGATGATGGGCGAGAGGAAGAGGAAGAGCGAGGATTTGGAGGACGGTGAGGGTGGTAATGGCGGTGATGACGACATGAGCGGTGATGGGGGTCGGACGAGTTGATGCCGATAAGGATTTGAAGAGGATGAAGGCGAATTTGCTCTCTGGACTCAAACCTGTATTCTTTGTCCAATCCTTGAATTTTCCAAGATTGTGCAAGGACGGATGTGCTACTATCATATAGTCTGGCGCCTGCATCGTCATCGACCATTTGCTGGAGGAGAATCGTTGGGCAAACGGATCCATCATCGCGCTTCTTCTGGTGAGCTACTGACTCCGGTAGACGTTAATCTAGCATCAATTGCGCTTCATCAGTTCACCTTGTTTAATTTCAGTACTTGCTGATTTTGAATTTGCGATGTTCACCTTTGGATTTCAAATTGTGATGATTTTGAGTTCATTTACTTTGGGACTAGATTTTGATATCTGGATCAGTTATGCCCTTGGTGAGTAAAGGACATAGCTCGGACATATTGGTGTTCAGTGAGGAGCTCTTCATATATTTGATTCCTCCTATCATCTTCTGTAGGGTAACTCTCCCTCTCTTTTTAGCTATATTTTTGTGTCAGAGCTCATAAGGATTATGTAGAAAGTAATTCCTTGGCACCTAGATGAATGGGTTCTATTTGTTGATCGGTATCTGCAAGACAAATATTTGCTTCTTTTATTTTATTAGGTTAATCACAAGCATAGAGAAATATATTTGATAGCTCTTAAGTTGTTTACAGTTGCCTTGCTAAAATCGAAAGTCAATCTAGTTTCATTCTACAAGAAGATGGTTCACTATTTGTCTATGATGTGGAAAATATTGATGGGGTGTTGATTCTGATTTGAGCTTGTAGGGCCAATTTAGAGACAAATCTGTGAATATCCTAATACACTAATATTAGACAAAAAATGAGAAAGGAATTGAGATACTTTGAGAGATGAAAAATTGTAGCTTCCAAACCTTAAGAATTCAAGACTACAAACCCTTATCAACCAAAGATAAGTAGTTGAGACATAAATTTGGAAGTGGTTTGAGGTGTTAATGATCCTTACCAATTATCCTTTCCATTGTGGAAGTGGTTTGAGGTGTTAATCATGATGTTGTTGGTTGGTTGTGTTACTTTGATTGCTTAGTTCATGGTGCAAAAGTATAGAAACAGAACCAGGAAGGGCTTGCATCAGTGCATCGAAGACTCTTGCTCCCATGATTCCAATCAACTTTTACTTAACTCTATATCAGTTCTAAGCTGTCATTCAGGTTTTGTTTCATAAGTGCTTAAGATAGTTATTTGGTTTTATTTTAAATGGGAAATTTGATTTTTTTTAGCCTCGTAACAGCTTTAAGCTGTCATTCAGGTTTTTTTGGTGCAGGTTCTATTGAGGAAGAGGAAGAGAAATTTATAAAAGGAGATGATGTGGTCGTATACTTGGAAGAAACTTTGGAAGATCTATATATACATGAGAGGTTCATTGAAGGTATGAATGAGACTATGTTTTATCTAAGGTTTGGTTGAATGTTAGTTTTAAGCTATCATGTTCTCTTTTAATTTAGTCTGCTACTTGTTTTCTCTTTATTTCCATCGTTTGGTGTTGTGTCTGGATTACATTTGACACGTTATCATCACTTTGTGAATTTGCAATTTGTAGTTTAGTTTGGTGTGCATATGCAAAATTAGAAAAGGTGGGATAAAATGGCAAAATCAGGAATGGCATCATCAAGTTTATATTAGGCGAGGATATAATTTGAAGGCCATGTTGAGTTTACAGGTAAAGATGCTTGTTTTTTGTATCAAGTTTTGGTTTCACATCTTTGTGATATTTGGGTAGCTTGATAGGGGAATGATAGGGTTGATAAAGCACCTGCTCGAAGGCTTAAAAAGGATGAGCTGCAAACCATCCTTGCTCAAGACTGGCAGTAGGAGGAGCAAGAAGATGACCATTCCAGAAGTCGTCGTTTATGTCCCAACTCTTTGGTTTCCATCCCAAACTGACCTCCAAACGCCTCTCAAGGGCTTCGTTCCACTGAATCTCATTCATCATTTTGTTGCTCTTCGCAGTCGTATCACCACTTTGGTTGCATAATACACTACTGGTCAGCTTCTTCTTCTTCTTCTTCTTCTTCTTCTTCTTACGATCATCTTGATATCGAAAAATGCGGTTTGTTTTATGCATTCATGGTTTTTTATTTTATTTCAATGACAGCAAGTGGGTCTAAAACCCATGAGCTTAAAGGGGCCCTTGAAGACTACTTAACTGCCTTCATTGGCTTGACCAAGAATGGTAAGGTTATATAAATCTCTGCCAACATGAAACTTGATTGAGCATTTCGATTCGAAACTCAAATCCATTTTGATCCCAATTAATCATTTCGATTCCATTGTTTTACAGTTACTGATACGGGTCTTGTGAAATCAATGGAATTCAAGTGGACAAGCCTAGATGTCATAAAACATGTAAGAATGAAAACGAATACAAAAAAGTGGAACTCATAAGTACTCATTGTTCATGATTTTGTTTCTTTCCTTGCAAATAGAAATTAATTTAATTTGTTAAAAAATGGATTTTGTGGATGGAAACAGGAGACATTCATGTAAAATTCGCAGTTTGAAGTGCTTTGTGTCATCTATATGCTCGTTGTCATGGCACTAGTTGTTGATTCCGAAACAAAACTGGTGGTTTCTCCCAAAGGACGGTTTCTTTAGGTATGTTCTCTAAGGTGATTGATTGTTTGTCTTTTGCACATATTGAAGCAATAACTTTGGGGCATGTTTGGTGAATCACTTGTTATGGCGGAGTTAGAGAAGGTAAATGTCTCCATGGCCGATAAATCTACTGTTTCCAAGGGCAAGGAAGACGTAGCACATTTATCTACTCTTGCACCGGCTAGATAGAGTGCGAGTTTTATATAGTTAGGAAATGTATATTCTGATAGTGAGTAGGTTCCTTGTAAATTCATTAATGAAATGCACCTTTAATTGCATTTTTGCGAGTCGTGCATCTCGTTGAAATTCATTAATGAAATTGTTTGGTGACAATGTTTTGATTCCACATTTCATACTTCAATGTCATCAATTTTATAAAAATATCATCACAAATGATTGAGATTAATTAATTGTACTTACAAATGTGTCATCAATTAATAAAAGTAACCAATAAAATTGTCATCAATAAAAAGATGTCATCAATGACGTTTAAACAAAAAATGTTATGTATCAATAAAAATGGCATTAACAAACAATGCCATCACAAATAATTGTAATCAGTGATGTATAATCACAAATGTCATCAATGAATAAAAATGTAATAAACATGTCACCACAAGTGATTGCATCAACGAAGTGTAATCACAAACGTGTCATCAGTGAATAAAAGTAGAATCGATGAAGATATATCGATATAAAATTCATTAAATAAAAAAAAGTGGCATCAAACGATTTGATTATAAAAAGTGGCATCAAATAAAAAATGGCATCAAGGTTTGAAAAAAGTGGCATTAAAAAAGTGTCATCAAACCATTTTATTAAAAAAGTGGCATCAAAGCAAAAATAAAATGTACTAAAAAATGGCATCAAAACGGCAAAAAATGGCATCACAAAACATGTCACCACTTTTTTTTTAAAAACCGAATGAGTAGGTCAACGTTAACCGTTGACCGGTCGACGGTCAAACAGTTGACCATTGACCATTATTACTCTATTTGGGAAAAGTGCTATTAGTTTGGGTGCTAATCACCTAATTAAATGTTCAAAATAGGCTAGTTACTAAAATCACCCAATAAAAAATAATGATTTTTTATATAAAAAAATTAAATAATTACTGTCAAATATAATATCTTTCTGATTTAGTAAGAAAAATCATTTCTTAATTTATCGTTATAGGGTAAATTACAGGAAATCACCCTTAAAATAGGCGAGTTTTCACAAAACCACCCTTAAAATAATGTTTTACAGAAAACCACCCATAAACTTATTTTTCTTTCAAAGAACCACCCTTAAGTCCTTAACCATTATTTTTATGTGTAAAAAGTGTTTTAAAAATGTTAAAATTTCATTTTTTGTATTCAAAGTAACCTAATTATATAATAAAATAACCAAAACATTTAAGAAAATTTTAAAAAAAATTATAGCTTTTTACACATAAAAATGGTCATGGGTGGTTCTTTGAAAGAAAAGTAAATTTATGGATGGTTTTATGCAAATTTTTATTTTAAGGGTGGTTTTGTTAAAACTCAACTATTTTAAGGTGGTTTTCTGTAATTTACCCTTATATTATATACTGAAAAAATGGGCGTGCCTCCGGCGTTCGTACCGTTCCTGCCGTTCACGTATTGAATAAAACCCCCCAAAGGAAAGTGCTACATTACACCAGTGACCAGTCAAAAACCCTCATCTGAGCAGTTCGTCGTGTATTCGATCCAACTCCGCCGATCGCAAAGAAAAGGGGTTTTGAGAGATGGGTTTGTGTGGAAATACAGAAAAGATTGTTCTTGGAGAGTGTGGATATGTGCTTGATGATGTTCCTCACCTCACTGATTACCTCACCGATCTCACTGTATATCTCTTGCCCTCTTCCTATTTCTGCTTTTGTTCAATTTCTCTGAAATCTCTAGATCTTTTGTAGTACCGAATGGGGTCTATTTTATGTAGTTTCAGTTAGTTTCTAGACTTGTTAATTGAAGAAATTTGGTTGATTGAACCAGCAAATCTGTGGGTTTTGCTTTGACTTTCACACCCTTGTTCTCCTGTGTGATGCTGCATTATTTTGTCTGTCTTGAAAATTTCTCTTCGATTTCGTTGAATATGTCCAATATGATCAATTTTTGCTCTTTCCTGGTCTGATTGCGCAGTTCTATCCGAATCCGCTGGAAAAGAATCCGGCTTATGCTGGTGTGAGGTTAGTCAATTTCATCATCAATGTCGAAATTGTTTGCTTGTTTTATAATACATCAATTGCTCAAACCTGATTTGGGCCAGTCACACCACCTTTTTATTTTGTGCATTGTTCCAGGCAGTATTTTGTTGATGATGCAGATTCAGTTGTTCAAAGGGTAATTTTGCCTCTTTCTCGTTCTTAGTATCTTTGTTTTTTCATTGAGTTTCAGACTATATATCAAAGATTTCAGTGATGATCTCTTTCAAAAGCTTAGGTTTTAAGAATTAGAGTTTGAATCCTTGTAGCCAATCCAACACAAAGATGGCGAAAGAGGGATACATTTCCGACGTGCAGGTCCCCGTCAGAAGGTAAATTCATGATTGCCGCTACCTCACTGCTTCAAATCACGGACCTGATTGAATATGTTCTATTGAAAGTGAAATTGGGCCTCCGTAAATTTCAGGTGTATTTCAAATCGGATGATGTCCATGCGTGTATTGTTACATGTGGAGGACTTTGTCCAGGGCTTAACACTGTGATTAGGGAAATCGTTTGCAGCCTGTACTACATGTATGGGGTCAAGCACATTAGGGGTATCCAGGTAAAATAATTTGTTCTCACTTGAAGAGACGTAAAGAAAACTAAATCAATTTAAAATCATTTCATAGTTTATATAGTTTGAAACTTAATGATTAAGCTTTTGATAGGGTGGATACCGAGGTTTCTATGCACGAGACACAATTCCCATAGACCCCAAGTTTGTGAATGACATCCACAAGAGGGGTGGGACTGTTCTTGGCACTTCAAGAGGTGGCCACATTACCTCAAGGATTGTTGATAGCATTCAAGATCGGGGAATTAATCAGGTAGAATACTATGTTCCAGAAGTATGACGTCTACTTCTGTATAATCAGTATTCAAGCCAAAATTGTTTTGTATCATTTACAGGTTTACATTATAGGAGGAGATGGAACTCAAAGGGGTGCATCAGTTATATATGAGGTAGTTTTGTTTGTAGTGTTTTTTTAAGGATTTTGACTGTTTTCTCTAGAGGTAATTTCTTTGTATGACATTATGCTGGATCGCCCTTCTTGCAGGAGATAAAAAAACGAGGTCTGCATGTTTCTGTTGCAGCCATTCCCAAAACCATTGACAATGATATTCCGGTAATTACCTTTTGTGTAGCTTCTGCCATGCTCTTACCTCATGTCTGCTTGGAAAATTTGCTTCATCCTTATGGGTACTTTCAATTGTTTGGTTTGCAGGTCATTGACAAATCTTTTGGTTTCGATACTGCTGTGGAGGAGGCACAACGTGCTATAAATGCTGCACATGTTGAGGCCGAGAGTGCTGTGAATGGAATCGGTTTGGTGAAGCTAATGGGTCGCTACAGTGGTAAGCTTTTCAACTAAATAGTTTCAGACACAAACTGAGGGTTATCTATTCAGAAGTAATTATTGGCAATACGATTACATGGAGGTTTTGTTCTATAGTTGTGGCATATTCATTGCAGAATCAAGAATCGGTTCTTATCTAGTCATGGGTTTACACATTTTATGCACATTAGTTGTCATTGGAAGTCTAATTATTTACTTTCTCCATAAAAAGCTCATTAGTTTTTCCATGGATCCAGGATTCATTGCAATGTATGCTACCCTTGCCAATAGAGATGTTGATTGTTGCCTGATTCCCGAGTCACCCTTCTACCTTGAAGGGAAAGGTGGGCTATTCGAATTCATAGACAAACGTCTCAAGGAGAATGGTCATATGGTTATTGTGGTTGCCGAGGGTGCTGGTGAGAAGAGTGGCCAGGTTGATCAATCAGGAAATGCCCTTCACAATGATGTAGGCTATTGGCTATCTGACATGATCAAGGTATTGAATCATATCCATCGTTTGTTTATGAGAATGTGATTTATTTTCATGTATCTTCTATCCCCTGACTGAAACTTGTTTGTTTGCTCATCTTCAGGGTTATTTTAAAAAACAAGACAAGGAGATAACGCTCAAGTATATAGGTTGTTGGCCTTTTTGGTGTTAAAAATATGCTCATGATATAGTTTGCTTGCGCATTGTATGGTTCTTGGAAAGCTGATATTTTCATCTTCTTCGCTAATGTGCTTGGCAGATCCTACATACATGATCAGAGCTATTCCAAGTAATGCTTCAGACAACGTTTATTGCACTCTACTTGCTCAAAGCGCTGTTCATGCAGCCATGGCTGGTTACACTGGCTTTACTGTTGGACAAGTCAATGGAAGGCAGTGCTATATACCTTTCCGCGTGAGCTCCTAATCCCTTTTTTACGAATCACTTGAGCAAAACATAGCATCCCTTAAATGCCCTTCCATTCTTGTTTCAAACATAAAGCAAGGATTAGGGATTGGATACATATCCTTACCGCCTCCTCCCCGACGCCTCGTCTTCTTCTATCTTTGGTGAAGAATCAATTTGTTTTGGTTCTAATATATATATGAATCGTTACCTAACAATGATTATTCCTCTCGTGTTTATGCACAGCACATCATTGACAAACCGAACCTGGTAAGCACCACAGATAGGATGTGGGCTAGGCTCCTATCTTCAACAAATCAACCGAGCTTCAAACCTAAGCAGGAAGGCAGTTCCTCTACCGAGCAAGCAGCTGTCACCGATGAACCCACTGTTGGAGAGAAGGAAAAGCCGGTCGTGGAAAATAATGCCTAGAACCAGCTAGCAAATCTATTGTCCAAACCTGCAGCTGTGGATAGCTAATCAATCATGCAACCCATCATGCAACGGTTTCTGAGTAAACTACTACTTTGGATCCGGTGTAAGTTACATACTAACCTGGGCTACTATGGTAGAACCCTATTGTTTCCCCTGTATATGAGACTTTTTAGTGTGATTTGTTCTGGTGATTGGAACAAATATTCAGCAAGTTAATAACTCGTAATGAGAAAACGTTGATTGAATGGCTTTAAGTTTAAATTTGGTAATTTCTTGCATCAGTTCCTGATGCTGGTGTCGGTGCCTGCATATGTGTGTATGGCTTTCTGTCTCGTCATATGAGAATGTATGCATTTACATTGTATACAGTTTGTTGCTTTTCATCCACAAGTATAGCTTTCTATGAAGTTATTTGGTTTCTCATTGGGTGCCCGACTATCCCCAAACACAGATGCGTATTCTTACCGCCACGGGTGTTTGCAGGTAGTGCCCCTCGGGTACCTGGTTTCTTAGCATCTCCGTTGGCCTTTTGATAGTTGAGCGTTCAGTGTTGTTGCGAGATGGTTAAGACTGGCAAAGTTTAGTGCCTGAGTTTTGGGGATACTTGTTCTGCACCAGGACATCCTAATCCTATCATACAAAATAAGAAATCAGAGCCTATCGTCTATCATATTCAGATCAAGGGGAAACAGGTAACATTAAGTTTCCTTTTTGCTATTTGCACGGCGTTATCTCGCCATCGGCACAGTGCCGGTGCCGGACTCCCAGATCGGCAACGTCGGGGACTCCCAGTATGGCAGAGTGGATGCAGGTGTCGGACTCCCAGTGTGGCATCCAATGCCCGAGGTAAGTTCGAAAGTCTATATAAAGAAGCGATGCCCTGGTTCAACTACAATGTTTTCGATTCAAAATCCATATTCTAACATCGGAGGAAATGGCGTTACCGGAAGAAGATGGCGGAGGCGGTTTACCGTTTGACATTTTTAGCTATAGCGATCCGGAGGAGCTCGTGAAGAATCTCGTGGTAAGTTAATATTGTTACAGCGGATCGTTTATATATAGCGGAACCTTTATATAATTATGTTTGAATAGAATCATATTATAGCAGAACGTTTATATAGAGGGAACCTTTATATAATTAAGTTTGAATGGATATGTCGTTTGAATCGAAACATTATAAATAACATAGTTTTGTAAAATGAAACCATCATATAATATAGCATTTTTGATAATTTTTTGCGAAAAAGTTCTTAGTACATAAGTGACATTATGCAGGAACAAAACCAACCTCTAGATGTGGGTACAGAATATAGTTCGATGTTTACAGTCGATGGTTATTGGGCTGATCAAGTAAACATGAAGGCATGGGCTAGATACGTAGGGAAGATTAAGAACATGGTACTTGTGATCACTCGGTCATGGAAGAACCAAATGAGTGGATTGGGTACCTTTCGTCTAGTGTGTGATAAGTACGTAGGGGGTAGAGATATTTCAGATGTCGACAAGGATTTTCCGCCCGCAGTGAGTAGGCGCGGGAGAACGACGAAGATCGGATGCTTGTTTGAGCTGGAGGGTCGTCAAAATGATGCTGACAATTGGACCATGAAGGTTATATGCGGTGTGCATAACCACAAGCTAAACGATGTGATGTTAGGACATCCCTATGCCGGTAGATATGGGGGATTGGGGGATTGGGGGATGTCTGGGACGTAAGGGGTCTCCGGCAATTGTGAAGTGTCGACCTCGTCGACGGTGTAATCTCCCAAGAAATCCTCGTCGTCCCGCCCAAGAAACGACGTGCTTGCCCTTGCGGGCTCCTGGATCGGTCGCTCTATTGATGGTTGTCTAATGGCCGATGTGCTGGCTCTCGCCGGCTCTATCGGCCTATCACCTCTCCTCAGAGAGGCCGTTGGTCTTACCCGTTCCCGCTGGGTTACGGCTCGCCTCATCATCTACATTATAAAATTCCATATCCATTAGGTGAACATAAATTTCATATCTATATTTTCCCATAAATCATATTTATCCACATGTTAACATAAATTCCTTGCAAATAATGATTTTTCCTACATTCCACATATCTATTTTTTCATGCATAATTATATCTATATCTAATTTTCCTACATTCCACATGTTAACATAAATTCCATATCTAATTTTCATGCATATTTATATCTATATCTAATTTTCATGCATTATTAATTCCATATCTATTTTTCATGAAATAAAAATTCTATATCTCATTTTCATGCATTAAAAAATTCATATCTAATTTTATCAATATTCCATATCTAATAATAACATAAACTTAACATAAACTTAACATACAAAATTTTATATCTAATTTTATCAATATACCCTACAGTTTATCTTTATTTCATTTAAACGTTGACCAATAATAACATAAACTTAACATAAAATCAATACTTACCTCCACGGCAGCTTGCACTCTAGGATCATTCGACGGGGGTTGTGGTGAAGGCGCACGCTCATCGGGAGGCGGAGTCGCTGGTGAAGAGGATCGGGAACCTCGAATAAACCGATCTAACAGGTTCCCGAACTTCGGCATTTCTCCTTAGACGGGATTCCGGGCTTGTTGGAGCTCTCTAGCAAAATCGTCGACGTAATCGGTGGGAGAGTAAACAGGATTGTGTGGTGCACTAAGTGAGGGCGGGGCTCCTTCCTTTTATAATACCTCGCCACCACCTATGCCGGACTGGGAGGTCGACATCGGCATGCCACGAGATGACGTAAAGCTGCAGGGAATCTGCAGCTTTTTCAGGCGATATGACTGATGTGACCATGGCGGATCTAGAGTCCGGCATCGGCGTGTAGGTCCCGGCGTCAGCTTTTTCAGTCGATTTGACTGATGTGACCAAAGCTGTAGATTCCCTCCCCCTATGCCGATCTGGGAGTCCGGGTGCGGCATCACGTTCTGCTGGTTTGGGAGTCCGGCACCGCCACCGTGCCGATGGCGAGAACTTCGCCGTGCAAATATCAGAACCGTTAAGTTTTGTTTGATGTATCATGAGCCTTTGGAGTAAATTTTTTATATTAAACTAATTTTAATATTGGAAATTTTTTGGTCAATATTTTGACGTGACAACCAAAATTTTAAAAATTTAATGATGTGAATCAGCATTGAAATCAAAATTGTTTTGTACTCCGTACGGTTTACGGGCACATCACATTGAAGTACTGTCCACTTTTTCACTCCGGAATGCGGTAGCATTTTGAACCCTCTGGGTAAAGGTGACAATCAGGTTGTTTGGATCGGGTTCAGTCATACGACGGGTCTGGTCATATGTCGATAAGACACGAATAAGAAATTAAAATTCGGGTGGGCTAGTATGCTAAATTGATACGGGTCAAATGATCCTTCGGGTCGGGTATGTTCGGGTCAAATAGATTTTGGGTTAGGTCAAGTCAAGTAACATTTAGTTTTATCATAAAGTGATGATTAATTATTATTTATCTTAATTATTGACTATTAAATCTCATTTATTTAGTTATATCATGTCTCATTATATGTACACCATGTTTAAAAATAAGACAATTAAAGTAATTATAAGGATGAGTCGGATTGAGTTTGGGTTCGAGTTGTGCATGATACTAGATTTTCGGGTTTTAGTTGGGTCTGGATTTAGCTAAGTCAGGTTGGATTATCGAGTCGGTCAGATTTTGCCAGCTCTACCTCCCTGTGTAGTACACGAGCGCATAAAGGAACTTGGTCTTGAACACAATCGAGTCCATCCATCCATTCATGAGAATACAATGCGAGCAACCTCACGGACAAAGTGACAATGGAACCAAATGTTGCTCTCGGCCCCCACTTCGCAATTGCAAAACTTGCACCGGGATGTTCCCTTCCCACAAAGTAAATCACAAAGCCCCATATGTTACATTGAGCGTTGCCCCAAATCAGTTGTGTCGACGGAGCGTATCATAGACCTTTGCATAAGCAATTCTCCCATTGCTCTCGAGGAAAGTGGATAAGTCAAATGTACTACTCCCCGATGAGGTCTTGGTGGATGCAATCATATCATCTCGAACACAGACACTTCCAGTTCCAGACCCACGACTCGATCATGTTTTGGTTGAATGGGTCAGGTTAGGGTTCACCAATCTAGTCGACACAGTAGGACACTCGTGTAGCAATCTAGTGAACTTTGGGATTAGCCATAGCAGAGAATATGTAAAGGATGATTTTGTATTTCATTGATTTGATTCACAACATTACATTCAGTATATATTTACAACGTTTGTGGGTTTCACCCAATTCTAGAAGGTTCTCTTGATTTGTCTTCTAGTCCTGGATGAGCCGTCTTAGAGTTGTGTGTGTGGGTATACAACCGTTGGGTATGTGAAGACACATTGTGGACTGATTCTTTGGGCTCTGTATTGGGCTACTCATAACTGTCATTGTGGGATGGTGACGGATGGTCTCTAGTATCCCCCCTGCAATCCGAACTGCCGAATGCAGAGTTTGGACCGAGCAATCTGGAATTGCAAAGTGGGAAGTGGTTTCGTTAGAGCATCGGCTAGCTAATCCTTCGGAGAAATGAAGGCCACCTTCAGGGATTTGTTTGCAACACATTTGTGGACAAAGTGGTAATCTAAGGTAGAGCTGGCAATCGGGCAAGTCGAATCGGTCTCGGTCGAACGTTTCGGTTTCGGGTTATTTCGAACTCGAATTCATATCGGATTGAGAGAAATTCGGGTTATATCGGATCGGGTCAGTTCGGGGTTTGACTGGATTGGATAAAATCGGATTATCGAAAAGTAACTGATTAAGTTAAATCGGGTTTCCGCTTAATCGAGTTTCAACTTAATCGGGTTTCGACAAAATCGGGTCGGTGGAGTTGGGTTCCGATTGAATCGGAATTACACGTGATCGGGCTCGATTTGAAACGAATGTTGACATATTCGGGTTTCGGATTAATCGGATTTCGGGATGATCGGGTCAGATGAATCGGGTTTTGATTTAACTGAATACCAACTTCATTCGGTCTGAAGAATTGATTTTTGGTTTAATTAGATTTTGACTTTATCTATTTTGGTTTGATTATATTTCAAATGAATCAATTATTCGGATGTGTATATATATATATACACACAGGTTAGTTCCGGTGTACTCAGGGCTTAACGTGTATCATGTGAACACATCTGAAGCGTTGGTTGAAGAAAATTGATGGCTGTGATTATTTGACATTTTTTCTTTTTTTTTTAATTAAAAATGCTGGGCCCACACGGATTGTTTCAGTCACCTCCACATTTGTCGGCGCGTGCTCACGTAAGATTGAGAAATCCGGATTTGAAATTGTGGTGGCTTGAATTAGTTTTATCGGTGGGCCCCATTTTTTTGAATAAAAAAAACCTTATGGATTGTGTTGGTGGGATTATTTTTTTTAAGAAAAATTGTGGTGGCTTTTTCCCCTTGGACTATGAGTTGTTTAAATGAACGCTTCATATTATTATTGTGAATTTCACTAAAAAAATAGATTATTCGAATGTATCGATAGATTATTCAATTGTACCAATGGATTATTCGACGATATCGATAGATTATTCAATTGTATCAATAGATTATTCGATTGTATCAAATGATTATTCAATGATATCGCTTAATTATTCAATGGTGTTATAATATTATTTGGTTATTTATATCTTTTTAACAAATAACTAAAAGTTATTCGATGGTATCGCTAGATTATTCGATAATATCGTTAAATTATTCCATGGTATCTCTGGATTATTCGATGGTGTTACAGTATTATTCGATTACTCATATCATTTTAACAAAAGCTAAAATTTATTCGATAGTATCGCTGGATTATTCGATAGTATCACTTGATTATTCGATGGTATCACTGGATTATTCGATGATACCAAAGCACTAACACAAACACAACCCTCTATTTCATTAATGCAAATTCGATTGAAATACCCATGCACAACTGCATAATGTTTAAACTTAGTTGTTTCCTACTGTTCTTTTGATTTCTCTTGAGCATATCGATGATATTGTTGTGACTGGCCATCATAATAGTGTCTTGCTAGGTTTTTGTTCTTTTGTCATTGAATGAATTCCGTAGTAGCATGCTTAGGATTGTGAGAACCTTTGTTTGATCATGACTAAGTAGAGATTTCAACATATATCTTAAACATCGGTTACCTTGTTTACTTGGTGTTATTCATATGCCTAGATTCTTAGGAATTTGTGCTAACTTTATGTTAAATCTTTGTCCGCGCTTAGGTTGCATAAAGGTGTAAGGCGTTAATTGTGCTCTTTGCACTTTAATCTATTCAAACTAATATGGGAAGAATGAAAGTTAAATGATGCGGGACCATCTTCTACAGCTCCAGACATGCCTATCATCTTAGGAGAAGGACCTATGACTCGAGCTCGAGCTAAGAAGCTTCAAAGGGACTCATTCATGTTTGTGAGTCACGCATTGTTCTCGAGCAAGGTTCAACTCCCCGAGCCTACATTGAAGACCTATATGTGCATAGGGATTCAAGAACTCGAGCCACCTTAGTTTTAGTTATGGCCGAATATTCTAAGTGTGGACTCCTTATGTTTACTTCCGTTTTTAGTAACTTTTCTACTTAAGTTATTTTATGAAACTTTAGAGGTTATTTTTATTAATTCTTTAAGTAATTCTTTTATCATGAATCGGCCCAATTCAGCCTTGCAAGGCCTATAAATGCCGATTCCTTCCATGTAGATCGATGGAACTTATTGAATAGAAATCTCTCATATTTGTGTGAAACACATTGAGTGCAAGTCGATCAATTAGAAACGGAGCTCATCGATTGCAAATTGATTTATGTCTCAGCTTGGTTTGCTTTGTGTTTATCAACTTCGCAAGACTTGGTGATCTTGGTATCCACGAGCCCCCTCCTTGTGCCTCCAAGTTGTTCGCTTGGTTGTGTAGGGTTGTAGAGGCGGGTTATATAGTCATTGGTATTGGTTTCTACCCTCTGAGGAGGCCTGTGGTCTTTATCTTGTTCTATATAGATCGACTCAGTCGTTATCGGTCGTGTCTTTACATCAATTTCGAGTCTTTATTATTTTCGAGTCTTGTTCTTGTTCTTTCTTGTTGGTCGACATCGAGTTCTTGTAGATCTTGGTGTTTCTTGTTGCGTTCTTGATCGATCTTGATCTATCTTGGTCGATTCTTGCATTGTTCTTGCTGCGTTCTTTGAGTCTTTATTCGTTCTTGCTTCCGTTCTTGAGTTTCTTGTCTGATTGTCGAAGATCGGCCCATCCTACGGCTAACCCCGTATCATTAAAGGAATCAAACAACTTGAGTTTATGTCTAGGACCAATTAAGCCAACCAATGTCGATGAATGAGCAGGTGGAACTATTTTCTCCATTGATTTGCTATCAAAATCATCATTCTTATGCTTTGTTGCTTCAATTGCAATCTTAATCTTTTAGTTCTATTTGCTTGTTTATTTCCCACTACTTGGTGAAGTAGCTTTTAGATTGAGTCTTGGATTTCCATATGGGATCGACCCTGCACTTATCTCTATATTTAGTTATTTGTGTGGGAATTCTTTTGGGCGAGGTTTACACACGACGGTTTACCTCCTACCACACTTACAGAGCATCGATCTGTGCGATCAGAGCCCCATTCCGCATCAGAGAAGGCATAGAGCTTATGGTTAACAGCAGAGGAGATGTGGAGTTTGTAATGGGATGTATGATGGAGATAGCGCAAAATTCTTTTGACCGCTTTCCAATGATTTAAAGTCGGATGATGCATGAACTGAGCAGCCTTATTGATAGCAAATGCCACATCCGGACACGTGAAGGATAAGTATTGAAGGCTCCCCACAATGCTTCTATAGAGCGAGACATTCGCAAATGGTGGAGAAGGGAATTGCATCGAATGTAGTTGCCATGGGAGTGAGCAGCGGCTTTGAAGTCGACATGCCTAATTTGCTAAGAACATCCTGAATATGCTTGGATTGACAGAGAAAGAAGTCGGAGGCATCTCTAGTAATTTCAATACCTAGAAAGAATGATGCATGTCCGAGGTCCCAGACATGGAAACACCTGGAGATAGACGAGATAAACTTTGCAACCAATTTGGAGTTAGAGGAGATGCCCAATAAGTCATCGACATATACCAGTACAAAGATTAGATCAATTCCTTGGTGGTATGAGAATAAAGATGTGTCTGTAGGACAGGAATTGAAGCCCATGGTGATCAAGGAATCACTTAATTGGGCAAACCAGGCTCTAGACGCATGTTTTAGGTCGTATAACGATCTGTTTAATCGAAAAATATGAGAGGGGAAAGAAGAGTGGACAAAACCTGGGGGTTGAATGACGTAAACCTCCTCTGTTGGAGCACCGTGTAGGAAAGCATTTTGAATGTCTAGTTGTCTTGTCAGCCATCGATACATTGATGCTAAGGCGAGGAGAAGGCGAATGGTGCTTGGTTTGGCTACAAGGATAAAGGTCTCATTATAATCCATCCCGAAGGGTTGGGTGGAACAAGGGACCAGGTGTTGGTGTCCATCAAGGTCTGGAACTCGATTGCCATGGCATGTCTCCATTCAGGGTATTTCATAGCTTCTGTGAAGCATGAGTGCTCTTCTGGGATAGGGGCAGTGGTAGTTGTAAGGGCACAAAGAGGCCATGGTATTGTGCCGTCAGCTCGAACAGATGGACGTAGAGAGTTAGTGCGCGATCTGGTGATCATAGGTCGAGGGTTTGGCGGAGGAAGAATGGTGGCTGACGATGATGTTGTCGTCAAAGGGGAATGGAAATTGGAGGCCATGTTTTGATTTCAGAGTGTGTTTTGTAGACTTGGGTTTAGAGGGACTGAGGAGCTTTTGGCCTGAGTTGAAGGCAAGGGAATTTGGACCACAAGAGGAAGATGAGCCTCTTCAGAAGCACACTTGCACATAGGTGATAGGGAACTTTGTTTTTGAAATGGAAATAAGCTTTCATGAAAAATAACGTCTCTGGAGATGTAAACTTTCTAATTTTTCCAATCATAGCAATTGTAGCCCGTAGTGTGTGGAGAATAGCCCAAGAAGATGGTAGGAGTGGATCGATAGCTCAACTTGTGTTTGTTGTAAGGCCTAAGGTTAGGAAAGCATAGGCACCCGATCGAAGACGCGAAGAGTCTTGTAGTCCGGTTGTTTATGAAATAGGAGGAAAAGGGGGATTTGTTTTATGTGATGGGAGATGGCGACCAATTGAGAAGATAGACACCAACCTGGAATGAATAGTCCCAAAAGTATAACAGAAGGTGTGAGTGTTTAAGGAGTTTGAGACCCATATCAAAAAGGCGACGATGATGAGATTCAACCGACCCGTTTTGTGGATGTGAGTAGGGACATGTGAGTCGGTAAACAATGCCCAAGTTGATGAGAAATGATTTTAAGGGTTTGAATTTGGTTCCGTTATCCGTTTGAATGGCAATAACATTCTTTTGAAAGAAATTTATGACAAACTTTATGAACCGGAGACAATGTATGATACTTGAGACTTTTGTTGGAATGGAAAAATCCAAATAAATTTCGAAAAATCCATAAACAAGATATCCAAAGGTCTAGTGGACCGAGAAAAACTAGTGAAATGGGTTAAGGCATGGGCCTTCGCCCATGAACAGGAAACACAAGGATAAGTAAGCGAGCCGGAAGATCCAGGAAGGTTGAATTCCAGAACAACAGCCTTGGTTATTAGCCTTGAAGGGTGACCTAGTCGGAAGTGCCACGAGAGAGACGTTGGTTTGAGGGTGGTGGTGACGGTGTGCAGCAATGGTGACGATGGTGACGAGGACTTCCGGACATACAACCCATCCTTAGCGATGCCCTGTGCCAAAGTGGCCTGCGTCTAGGGTCCTTCACAAAGAAGCGATTTTTGTCAAACACAAAATACACATTATTATCTCTGCAGAAGTGATTAACAGATATGAGATTTTTGGTGAGAGATGGTGCATGGAGTAAATCAGAGAGTTTGAATAGATGAGAGTGAGAAGAAAGGTAAGAGGAACCATGGTGGTGGATGGCAATGGAGGAACCATCGCCTAAAGACACCGATTCTGAACCTTCATATGACAATCGATCGAGACGAAGATTGGTCAAGTCCGGTGTATAGTGGTGTGTGGCTGCAGAGTCCGGGTACTAGTTGGTGGTGGTGGTGTGGGCTTGAAAATTCCTCGGCGGAGGTGGCTGAAATGAATGGTCAAAGCGGTTCCAGCACTGAGCCGTAGTGTGTCCTCTTCGCTCGCACAACTGGCAAACAGGTCAAGTATCGGGGGCACCAGAAAAGGTCTGATAATTACCTCGACCACGGTTTGAGCGACCACCTCTGTTTTCTGAAGTCTCCTCTTCCTCTGCCCCCGGAGGAGTCTGAATGGCCACGCCCTCTGCCTCTCGTTGTGGTGAAGTGAAGTTCCAGATTGGTGTCTCCGGTAGATTCCGAGTTGGAATTTGTTGGAGGAGTAGGAAGAATACCAACATTTTTTTCGATTGATTCGAGTTTCTTAGTGAAACATATAAGGCAGTACCTCGTGGGGTTCAGGAAGGACCGCCCGTGTAGACATATTCGTGACCATGGTGTCGTTAGTCAGACCCAAGGCCTGCGAGAAGATATATGACATACTCCTGGTGACTGACAGGTTGCCCGGCGGGTTGAACCTGCTGCACAAGCTCGCTGCATCGATCGGAATAAGCCGTGGCAGTTTCATCTCCTCCTTTCTTCATACTTGCAAGCTGGAGTCTTGTCTGAATAATATGGGCATTGGAGCAAGAGCCATAAAGATTGTGGAGCCTGACCTACACTTGTTGCGAGGTAGTGCAGTCTAACACTTGCGCCATCACTAGTTTGGTGAGAGAAGCAGATAGAATGGCGAGGACAAGCTAGTCCTGGATGAGTTGTCTTAGAGCTGTGTGTCTGAGTATACAATCGTTGGGCTCCTCATGATTGTCGTTGTGGGCTGGTGACGGATGATCTCTAGTACAATCTTTGCCATCAAAGTATTAATAGTTCGGAAATGGGGTGAAAGTGAGGGAACCAATAGTTTCTGTATCAAGGCAAAATTTTAAGGGTAAATTACAGAAAATCACCCTTAAAATAGGTGAGTTTTCACAAAACCACCTTTAAAATAAATTTTTACAGAAAACCACCCATAAACCTATTTTTCTTTCAAAGAACCACTCTTAAACCTTATTTTTATGTGTAAAAACTGTATTAAAAATATTAAAGTCTCATTTTTTGTATTCAAAGTAGCCCAATTATATAATAAAATAACAAAAACATTTAAGAAAATATAAGAACTTTTAAAAAATTTATAGTTTTTTAAACATAAAGATGGTCATGGGTGGTTGTTTCAAAGAAAAGTAAATTTATGGGTGGTTTTATGCAAACTATTATTTTAAGGGTGGTTTTGTGAAAACTCACATATTTTAAGGGTGGTTTTCTGGAATTTACTCAAACTTTAAACATAAGAGCTTCAGACAAGATGGGAAAATGGCTATTGACAAGACCATTTTCATAAAATTGCACACAAGTCCTTCCCATTCTAAAAATACAATTACAAATCTGCCCGAGAGAAGAATTGAAAACTAACGCTATTCAACCTCGTTTCACTTGGACGGGCCACAAACGATAGAGAGAAATCACTCATACCTTGTTCATTGCGATAGATTTGTGAGGGCTTTCAACAAATCTATTAAATTTAAGGCAAGAAGCTTTATTTACAATTGATTTTAATGGTTTTTATTTCAAGAAATTGTGTGTTTTAGGGTTTGAAATTAGAATTGAAATTGATTAAATTGGTTGTTGTTTGTGTGTTCTGTTTGATTGTTGTTGATTTGAGTGTTGTTTGAGTTGAACTATGAGTAGCAATTGTAACGAAAACGAAAGAAATTGCTTGTTTTGTTGCGATTGGAGTTGATTTTTTTGACGTTTTTTCATGGCTTACTGTCGGGCAAAAGGCTCGTGTAGATCTCACGAGGTGATGATATATGCTCGGCTACTGTCACCGAGCCTCTTGTGTACCCTCACCACTTTTTGCCGAGGTTCCTTCATACCCTCAACAACTTTTGACGAGCCTCCTTTGTACCCTCAACATCATTTGCCGAGGTCCCTTATTTACCTCGTCCTCTCCGAGTTCGACAGATTTATCAAACGACGACTACAAATAACCCTTGAATGTCATTCGATAATCATCTAAATTGATCGATATATGAAAGTGAGTGTCGGTCAATTCGCTCCTTGATAAATTTCACCGATTTTGGCCAGTTTTCGAGCAAACAATTCATTCGACGGATTTAGGTTTTTTTCATTCGCTTTGATTCGTAGATGAGAGCTTTGGACCTTTTTGTAATTTGTTTGAAAAAAGTGAAAAGAACCTGCGTTAAATTACTTAAAATTGTCTTGACAATAGTCGTTTTGGGATCTTGTCTAAAGCCTCACTCAACTTTAAACACCGATAACTCTTATCAACTGTCCATTAAAATCAAAGTTCATTGTTTTTACGAACCTAAATTAATACTCCGTAGTTTATGTGAATCGATCAAGCTTTGAACCGTTGATTCAGGTCCATTATTGAACCGCTCGTCCAAACCCAAATCAGGTCCAGACCAAGATTTACACCCGCTCTACTAAAAATCATTCCTTTCTTCCAGGAACACGTCATACATGGCGTGGTACATACATTCCAATTCCATGTACGGAAATTGAAACCACTCGAACGCACATTTTTAAGCTCATTCTCCAAATTTGTACGTGTGAAGGGAAGACGTGCCCTTGCCCAAAACCATGGAATTCGTCTCAGTTTGATGGCTCCTAGTTTCGAATTCGGTAGTCAAACCCACATTCCCACAAATTCTGCCCTTTCAGCTCCTTAATTCTAAGGGTATATTGAAAACGTCCGTTACTGGCGGACTTACTCTCAGATTCAACCCACACAAACTCGTTCCGAATTTGTAAATCCTCCGATCTTAGGTTAAGAAAGGTTGTTTTGTGAGATGGATCAGAAGCTTTTAAATGGAGATTATGGCTACGTGCTTGATGATATTCCTCACCTCTCCGATTACCTCTCTAATCTCACTGTAATTTTCTTCTTCTCTCTCCCAATTTCTGCTTTTGTTGTTATTTTTTCCAATCCTGAGAAATCTCTCAACTCGGCATTGTATACATTAGGGTTCTTTTCTATTTGAAATCGATTTCAGATGTGTTTAAACATTGAAGTTCAAGAACTCTAGGTGATTGAATTTGGCTTTTAGAAGGAATTGTTTCATTTTGTTTTTTTCCAAAATTTGAGCTGACATTCTGAAATTGAGTACTTGTATAACAAGCATTTTTGGTTCAATGAAAATTCATATAATTATTAGTGCTTGAAATGTATTCGTATTAAATAAGATTGATTTGATTATACAGAGTTATGGGAACCCATTGGGAAACAATCCAGCTTATGTTGGTGTGAAGTAAGTTACTCATCCTTGATTGCTGGTTTTATTTCGGACTAAACTAAATTGATCATGGTTCATTAGGTTGACAGTTGATACCCTCTTTTCCTTTTCTGAATATTTTCAGGCAATATTTTGTTGATGATAAAGATACAGTTATTCAAAGTGTAATGCTCCCTTTTGTTACATTCTCAATAGCTTCTTTTGATTCAATTTTAGTCTATGAAGAACAACAATGTTTGAATCCTTGTAGATAATTCAACAAAAAAATGGCGAAAGAGGGAGACATTTTCGACGTGCAGGACCTCGTGAAAAGGTAAATGCATGATTGCCGCTTTCAAATTAGATTATCAGCTTATTTGAAGATGCTGATCTTTCTAGAAACTGAAACTGGGCTTCAGGTGTATTTCAAGTCAGAGGATGTCCGAGCATGTATTGTTACATGTGGAGGAATTTGTCCGGGGATCAATACAGTCATTAGGGAAATTGTTTGCAGCTTGAATTGCATTTATGGAGTTGAGGACATTAGGGGTATCCAGGTAATAAAAAAGAATGCCTTGTTTCAAAAATTGTAATGAAATTATATAGTTTGATACCTATAATAAGTTTTTTCTTGTCTGGGTTGTTTACTTGTTTATAGGGTGGATACAAAGGTTTCGCCGATGGACAGGCAACAATTCCTCTGAACCCAAAGGTTGTGAATGACATCCACAAGAAGGGTGGGAGTTTTCTTGGTAACTCACGAGGTGGTGAGGTCACCTCTGATATCGTTGATCAAATTGAAGCCTTGAATATTAATCAGGTAATCGTAACACGGATTGCCTGCCTTCTTCTCAAGTATGATGGAATAGAGATCATGGTTAAATGCTGTCGGTTTAACATGCATTTTAATCAGTCTGACACTTTTGTCAGTTTGTGGGATGTTTTAACATCCCGAAGCACGATTGTCTCCTTCTATATCAAAATATTTTGTGTCTGTGACTGTGTTACAGGTTTACATCATAGGAGGACGAGGAACTCAAAGGGCAGCATTGGTTATTTATGAGGTTCAAATATCATGCTTTTGATCTTTCGCCCATTGGTGTTTCTTGCTACCAGCCAGCTGATTGGTTGGATCAACCTACTTAATTGCAGGAGCTTAAAAGACGGGGTCTACTCATTTCTATCATATCCGTTGCTAACAGCATTGACAGTGATCTTCCAGTTAGTACCTTTTCTGCAGCTTTGTAGCCATCTTTACCTTTTTTGCTGCTTGTAAATTCTGTCTCACCCTTTATTCATGATGTAATTGTTTGGTCTGCGGCAGGTTATTGACAAATCATTTGGTTTTGATACTGTGGTGGAGGAAGCACAACGTGCTATAAATGCTGCTCATGTTGAGGCCCAGAGTGTTGAGAATGGTATTGGCCTGGTAAAGCTCATGGGTCGTCGCAGTGGTAGGTTTCTAGATACTCAAAATCGGAGAGTTATCCAGTCAGAACTACACTTGTATATTTTCTTATCGGTTCATTCTACTACAGGAATGAAAGTTGTCCAGATCAAAAATTTAGTAGTATCTTACATGTACTTACAAATTTGCCACAAATCCATCTGTGCGCTATTTGTCCCAATGAAGTTCAAAATTCTTCTATCCAATATTAGAAAAACTGAAATGAGCAATTTATGTGGATGCAGGATTCATTGCCTTGAATGCTAGCCTAGCAAACAGAGATGTTGATTGTTGCTTGATACCCGAGTCACCATTCTACCTTGAAAAGGATGGTGGGCTCTTTGAATTCATTGACAAACAGCTCAAGGAGAATGGTCACGCAGTTGTTGTGGTTGCTGCGGGTGCTGTCGACAACATCAGCTTAGTTGATCAATCTGGAAATGTCCCTAACAATGATGTAAGTCAGTGGCTATCTGACAAGATCAAGGTACACTCCGGCTACCTGAATCCTTTTTCTTTTTTTTTTGGTCATGGAGAATGTGGGTTATTTGCATGCCAGAAAGTTGAATTTTCTTTGAGTGAATTTCTGCTCTGCAGGGCTATTTTAAAACGAAAAAGAAGGAGATAACTCTCAAGTATATAGGTGGGTGGCCATTTGGTTTAAATTTATGCTCATGGTACAACTTATTTGACGGTACATAGTATCTACTACTTTGAAATGCTGATATTTTGTCTTCTGCTCGGCTGGCAATTGGCGTGCAGATCCTACATACATGATCAGAGCTATCCCGAGCAAGGGTTCAGACAACGTGTATTGTACTCTACTTGCTCAGAGTGCCGTTCATGGAGCCATGGCTGGTTATACTGGCTTTACTGTTGGGCAGGTTAATGGACGACAATGCTATATTCCATTACCCGTGAGTTCCTTTCACAAGCTCCTTTTATCAAAACTTAAAATGCCGTACAAATGGATAGGGTGAGCAATCGGGGGAGATGAGCAGTGACTTTAAAAAAGAGGGTTGAGGGTTGGATAGATACATCCCTCTGTTCTCCTCTCATATACTTGTCCTGATTTGTATATGCTGTTTTGTGTTTTTGCATTCATGTACAGCGCATCATCGAGCAAAGGAGGCGGGTTGTACTAACCGATTGGATATGGGCCAGACTCCTGGCTTCTACAAACCAACCATGGTTCGGGGCACTTCAACATTGAAGCAGCAGGAAACCAGCTCAGTTACAGGACAGGTGGCCGCGAACAGTCATTCAGCCAATTTGTCTACTAAACCGGTGGCTTTAGGCAAATTGTTTCGGAGTAATATACCACATTTTGATGTGGTGTAAGCTAGTTTCAGGCTAACCTCCAGTTTACCTATTCTTCAGGTGATAGAACACAGATATCATGCAATGCCTTGTATAAAATTGATTGTGATATTTGATGAAATATTGTGGGAGTGACCAATATGAAGACTCTGAAAGCTTTAATTGGTTGATCATGAATTTGAGTTTGAATATATGGTGGTGAGGGAATTAGTACCATTGATCTCCCTAATATATGTATATGTATATGTTAGAAGCAAACCCTAATTTTGTTCAAATAAATTAAGAAATGCGCAAATCACTAAATCAAATTGATGTCACCAACTTCATCACTATTTGAATACAGATCGAATCTGAGGGATTTTTCAGATTAAAAAAGAAGATAGAAATACTTTGAAACAGCAGGTTGGCAAGTGAATGAAACACGACTACGATGACCTACCACATGGATTGTCAACCCAATCCCGAGGGTAGGGCTAGTTCTTTCTATTTCTAGGAGTATGGATGTAGGTAGCCTTTCCCATCGAGGTGAAACACTTATTTCAGATAGGCACGGGCACAGGCACAGGCGTTGTTATTAACTTAATTGCCACCTATTCAAGGGGCAAGGGCTACTATTGGCACCCTGAAAATCTCGTGGGTGCCAACAACATTTTTCAAAAACCATCATAGTGTATTTAGCGAAATTTGGACGTTGCTAAGAAACCTAGCAACTCATTTCGCTAGACCAACTGGTTATTGATATGGTAATGGTGGTGACTTTACAGTGCGAGCTTTGATACTTGGAGAAGGCACATTCCATGATCTGCATTGTTGAGTTTGAGACAGCTGAAACAAACATCTTAGCTCGCTCTTATACAACAACTGGTTATTGCCATATGTTCTCAGTTTGATTCAAGAATACAAGTTCTACAAATCATCATTGCGTGGCATGGCTAGTGGCTAACATATATTGCCCAACTATATATACATATGAACAAACCGTCAAAATAATCACAATCACATGGCTGCTGGCTTCCCGTCTTTCCTCGGATCACTCACCGCTGTAAGAGTCCCGTAGCACACACTTCCATCACTCCGAAACCTTCCATTCCTCCTCCCCAAATCAACTGGACCGTCAATTGTTTGAACGACGAGCTGGGTAACGGCTCCTACTCCAATACCGCTGAGCTGGTGACCCCTTTCCTTCAAGAATGCCCTTCTCTCATTCGAAAGCTCTATGTGTTCACCGTCAACCACTGTCACGTTTTCATAGAAGACGACGTTTGGGCAGAGCTGCATATAGCAATTTGTTGTGAATTTCCCCGAGTGAATACCGTTAAAGAGAAGGAGAATGAACAATAGGACACAAAGGATTTCCGTGTTCTGGCAAGAACCGCGCAGAACACCCTGCAGAGAAAAACCTCTCTGCAGCTAGGGTTTCTTATTATTGTGATGCTTTGATGGATACACAGGCACTCCATAATTCAACCCTACACCCTCTATTTATAATAGAGAATCTCCTATAGATAACCCTATAGATAAACCTAGATATAGATAAAACCTACCTTATCTAGAACCTATTATAGATAAAACCATCTATAATAAACCACCTATATATAAAACCATATATAGATAAAACTTGTTATAGATAAATTGACTTGGGCCCCAATCCAATTTATCTATCTAACTAGGATGGTTAATTGTCTCATACAACAATCTCCACCTAGACAAATAATCTATCTATAACAATGAACAGAGACAACTCTAGGAACTTGTCTGCTCCAGGTCCTCCTGTGCTCTGCTCCTTGGGGCTCCTCACTTGATTATCATTAAGTGATGTTGATCAAGTCCAAGTGGCGCTTCTTGAACTTCCTACTGGTGCCATGCTTCACCAGTCCGGTACCCTGCACCATCTTCCATCTTGACAACCTTTGCAGTAGATACAACTTGTTGGACAAAGACTTTGACATATACCTTTTCTCCGATTGAACCCGAATCTTCTTCAAAGACTCCGTGTCAAACACGCGGTATATCACTTTATCCGCTTGACAAAATCGAATACCCGACGATGCCTTCTCTTGTATCTTCTCCCATTCATCATCTTTCAACGAAACAAGTTTCGTCTCTTTCGTCTTCTTTAACATTCTCTGCTGAGTTAGCAGATCCTTCACTCGTCGTTGCCAAAGATCGAAATTTCCAGTGCCATCGAAACGCGGAACCTCGAATTTCGCACCGGATGTCATCGTCTAACCTCGCTCTGATACCAATTGTTGTGAATTTCCCCGAGTGAATACCGTTAAAGAGAAGGAGAATGAACAATAGGACACAAAGGATTTCCGTGTTCTGGCAAGAACCGCGCAGAACACCCTGCAGAGAAAAACCTCTCTGCAGCTAGGGTTTCTTATTATTGTGATGCTTTGATGGATACACAGGCACTCCATAATTCAACCCTACACCCTCTATTTATAATAGAGAATCTCCTATAGATAACCCTATAGATAAACCTAGATATAGATAAAACCTACCTTATCTAGAACCTATTATAGATAAAACCATCTATAATAAACCACCTATATATAAAACCATATATAGATAAAACTTGTTATAGATAAATTGACTTGGGCCCCAATCCAATTTATCTATCTAACTAGGATGGTTAATTGTCTCATACAACACAATTGATGTTAGTATCACTTTTGTTGGTATATACAACACATTTGAGCTGATTCATGAAAAGTGTGAGAAATTAATCACCCTGTGGTAGACTCGCGGGCTCTGGATGGAAGCCAAAGGATCCATTCCGAGCACGAAATGGTTTAGGAACACCTGGGTCACTGCTGAAATTATGTACAAGCCACCACTGCCACCGACGACACCAACCAGCTGATCATCCTTTAGGATGACAAGGGGTGTCATGGAAGACAGAGGTCTCTTTCCCGGTCTGATGAAGTTTGCTGGAGCAGGGGGTAGTGTGTCTCCGGAGAGGGCTTCAGTGGGCGTGGAGAAATCAGCCATCTCGTTGTTAAGAACGATCCCTGTGGAAGGTGAGAGAACACCTGCTCCGAATAGGTAGTTCACAGTGGTGGTCATGGAAACCGCGTTCCTCTCAGCATCAACAACGCAAAAATGGCTGGTTCCATTGTCTTGTAGCTGGCTCCACCTACGTGATACCGAAACTTGATCACACCTTAAAATCTCTAAAGTCATAAATAAATATACTAGTTGACTGTCTGATTCATTTACCTGCCCAAGTAGTAATCGGAAGGGAATGTGGTGTTGTCGTAAATCCTGTTTTGGAACTGCTTGGCGAACGAAGGGGAGGTCATGTCGGAAATGTATCTACTGACATCAACAAAGGCAGGATCTCCCAGGTTCATTCGGACTGCAAACATGTGCTTCATTGCTTCGATAAGTCTGTGTAGACCTAATGATCCTTTAGCTGCACTTGGGCTTCCATAACTATCCAATATGTTCAAAATCTGTTTTTGTAGACACATGAAGACGCACGTAAAACAAAGAAAGCGCGTTCAATGACCAAATAAGATGCGAAAACTCTAGTTCTATGAGATGTACCATGGCAAGTCCTAGCGTGCCACTCGAGGGAGGCGGCATTCCCAGCAAGGTGTATCCCATGACGTCAACTTCTAATGCGTCCACTGCACGTACTTCATAGTTCCGTAGATCCTCCATTGTTAAAATCCCACCGGCCTCTCTGACATCCCGCAACAGCTTCTCACCCACTGCTCCATCATAGAAGACGGTCGGACCCTCCTCTGCCACTGCTTCCAAAGTGTTGGCAAGCTCCTTTCGGAAGCATGTGTCTCCAGGCTTCAGCAGGACACCTCCTGGTGCAAACACTTCCCTCAGGCCAGGATCAGTCAAGATCTTATCTGATTCAGACCAAATGTGTTCGCCCAGATAAGGAGAGATGGTGAATCCATCGCGGGCAAATTGTATGGCGGGCTGAAACAGGGTTCGCCAGGGCAGCCGCCCATACTTAAGCCATGCTTGGTGGAGGCCTGCTATCTCACCTGGCACTCCCATTGAGAGAGCTCCAATGCTCTTGGCATTCGGGTTCCGGTCATACATGTTCTGTTTTTTTACAAGATTCAACATAGGATCATCATTCATCACATATATAAAATCATTTGAACTTTCAGATTGCATGAGAGCCATTGTCAGCACCAGATTCAACCTCTAAAGATAAAACTCAAATTTCAACTTCAACAAATTTATAAACCCGGTGTGAAACAACCATTGATTTCATAACGAAAAAAAGGGGGGAAAATAACCTCAGAAGCAGCAGCAGGAGCAGTCTCCCTCATATCAAAGGCCTCAGCCTTGGAATTAGAAGAGGAAGAGTGCACAACCATGAAGGCTCCTCCGCCAATCCCGCTAGACATCGGATTAACCACTCCGAGGCACAAGGCTGTAGCGACTGCAGCGTCCACAGCATGGCCGCCTGACCGAAGCATCGAGGCCCCAACCTCCGAGCACCGGCCATCGTCTGCAGCCACCACACCTTTCTTTGACTCAATGGAATCAGCATCACTGGGAGCAAGTTTTATGTTGTTGTTGTTGTAACTTGATAGTGAGGCACAGAAGCCTGACTTGCCCCCAAGGAGTAGTACTGCAATCCACATCAGTACATCACAAATGATGATGATAACTTTTTTTTTTTTTTGAACCGAAAAAAATTTGGTTATAGAACTCAGTTCTATCCGCCAAGAGCATCCTTACGGATGAGACTATACAGGAAAGAGTCGCCAGGTAGTACAATCTGATGGAAAGCGAAATTAAAGTGAGCTAATCTATCTGCTACCATATTTGCTTCCCGATAAACATGACGAATCTCAACATAATCGAAGAAGCCCAGCAAGACTAGACTGTCAGAGACAATCATTTCACAGTCTGCAGAAGGCTTCTTTAAACCTTTAAGACATTTGATGATGGTAATATTGTCTCCCTCAATTATTATTTTCCTAATATTGAGGTCCTTTGCAGCTAGGAGGCCTTTCCAAAGACCAAGGCTTTCACAGCCACAAACCGAGGAGAGAGGCGAGCGGCCTGATCCCCCATAGATCGGCGTTCCCTTATGGTCTCGTATGACAAATCCATATGAACCGTTATTATTTGTCGATAAGGCTCCATCAAAGTTTAGTTTGTACGTATCCTGGGGCGGAGGCTCCCATTTTGTTCTTTTCCTTTTGGAGTGTGGCTTTGGCCTTTCCTTTTGTTTCTGCTTACTTGTAGTTGCTGTGTCATGTTCATTTTTGGCAGTGTACCAAACGAATTTTTGTTCGCTAATGAAGGACGATATTCGTCTGACATCCGGTATTATTTTGTCAAAAAGCGCTTTATTTCTATAGTACCATATTCCCCACCACTCAAAAGCGAGATTAGTGAAGCATTTAGTGCCAATTTTTTCCTTAATATCTCTGATTGTGTCATGTATTGCTTTGTCCTCCTCAAAGCAGCCCTGGATCTTTATGAATATATCCGGATTTCTTGACAACAATGTGTCCTTAGTAATATTACACCCCCAAAGGAGATGGTATAGATCTTCATAACAAGAGTCACAGCTCGGACAGTTTGTGGGTATTCCTAGTCCACGCGAGGCTAATCGGACCGCAGTGGGCACCCCATTTCTAAGAATCTTCCAAATGAAGGACTTTATTTTGGGTGGCAAGTCAAGTTCCCAAACCCACAAGATGTCAAAGTTGTTGTGGGCTTTTAAGTTGTGGATCATATCAATGGCTAATTTCGTTGAGAACCAACCGTTTTTGCTCCATTTCCAATACAGTCTGTCTGTGTGTATGTTTTGTGGTATTGGTGCAGTTGATATTGCATCTATTATTTCTTGAGGTAGAACACTTCGAAGTGCACTAAGTTTTCCTTGGTCCCATATTTTCTTATTTTGTATGTAGTAGTTTACTTTGATTGTTTTATCAATTTGTGAGTCGTCGGAGATAAATGAGCTTAGCGGGAGCTCGCCAAGCCAAATATCATTCCAAAAGTTGATTGCCGACCCATCGCCAATGGACCAACGCAGCCCTTCCTTAAAAAGAGGAAGTAATTTTATCAGTTGCGTCCACTGCCACGAAGAGTTACCTTTTTTTCTGTAGTTTAGGAGTTGCTCCTGTTTCAGGTATTTTTCCTTGATTATCTTAACCCATGGGTTGTTAGGTTCTGCCATTAATTTCCATAGGAGTTTTAATTGCAGGGCTTTGTTCATGTCTTCCGAACTACGGAGGCCTAGGCCTCCATTTTCCTTAGATTTACAAACCTCAAACCAGCTAATTAAGGGCTTGTGATTGGGTCCCTTGTTCCAAAGGAAATTGCGATTAATTTTATCTAATTCCAAGTGTATACATCTAGGTAACATATAACATTGCATTATGTGCAATGGTTTAGCTGAGAGCGTTGACTTAATTAGAGTACATCGTCCTATCTGAGATAGACAGTTCGCCTTCCATTTTTGCAATTGTGATTTCGTGTTAAGTAGTAGTCCTTGAAAGTCTTCTTTTGTTACTTTACCTGAGATAATTGGACACCCTAGATAGTTTCCTAGGTTAGGTGTATGATTTATCTGTAGTTCATTGCGAATAAGATTTTTCTGAGCTGTTGTTACATTATTTGATGTTTGGAAGTGGGATTTGTGTCTGTTCACTTTTTGCCCTGAGATGGCAGAGTAATCTGTCAGTATGTTATTTATCTGGTCACATCCTGTTTGTGAGGCTGACGCGAAAATGACTATATCATCCGCAAAAGCTAGGAAGGGGATTCTGGTTCCGTTATGTGTTAGCTGTAGCCCTAGATGGCTGCGAGGTTTTGACGATTCCATTTGCAGTTTCTGGGCTAGGACTTCCGATATGATTAGGAATAAGTATGGGGAAAGAGGGTCCCCTTGACGAAGACCTCTCGTTGGATAAAAAAGGTCTGTCGGCTCATTGTTGACGAGTACAGAGTATGATACCGTGGTTATGCATTCCTTTATTCAGTCCGTAAATTTGGGTGAGAACCCTAATTTTTTCATTGTTCTAAATAGGAATTCCCAGTCAACCATGTCAAAAGCTTTTTCCATATCAAGCTTTACTGCCATCCATCCAGAGCGGCCTTTTTTCTTGGAGAAAGAGTGAAAAATTTCATTTGCAATTAGTATATTATCTTGGATTGCTCTTCCAGAAGTAAAAGCACTTTGTAATGGGTGGATTATCTTTGGGATTACCTTCTTTAGTCTTGCAGCAAGAACTTTGGAAATTATCTTGTAAGTTGTTGTGCAGAGGCTTATGGGTCTATATTGTGTTGTTGTTGTGGGGTTGTCTGTTTTTGGTATTAAGGCAATGAACGTGTGATTTATTTGCTTGAGAATTCTTCCACTGAGAAAGAAACTTTTAACGGCTTTGATAATGGTGGGTTCTACAATATGCCAGTATTTTTTAAAGAAGCCTGCAGGGAACCCATCAGGTCCCGGAGATTTTTCATTTGCTAGACTAAACACTGCACTTTTTATTTCTGAATTAGTTACAGGTCTGATTAGCCATTCATTGTCATCACTTGAGATCTCGTTTTGTAAATGGGCTAATGGATCGTTTGTTGCTTGAGGTCTGTGCCAGCGGGTATATCTTAGTGTAAAGTCGTTTTTGATTTGCTCTCTTATGTCGTTCTCATTAGTCATGGTTATTCCTGTATCAGTTTGTAATTGTTTGATGATATTCTTGTTTCTACGTCCCGTTGCAATTTTGTGGAAATATTTCGTATTTGCATCTATGAATTTGATATGATTCCTTTTTGCTCTTTGCCCCCAATATTTTTTCTGGAAGATAAGTAATGAAGTATGCTTAGTGGTTAATCGTTTGATCTTGCAGTCTAAATTGTAGTCATATGCCACACAGAGTTGTTGTTGTAGATTTGTTAGATCCGTTTCTAGTTGGTTAATCTGGCGGAAGATGTTTCCGAAAGTTACTTTGCTCCAAGTTTTGCTTTTCCTTTTTACCTCTTGCAGTTTTTTTGTTAGTTTAAATATTTGAGATCCCGGAGGATTGATTCGCCATGCATTTCGTTCTATCGTTTCATAATCCTTTCTGGTTGTCCAGGCCATTTCAAATTTAAAAGGTTGTAACTTGGGTCTTTGACTATCCATAAGATCAATGGTGATTTGTGCATGATCAGATTTTATAAAGGCATGGTTCTTTGTGTGTAAGTTAGGGTAGTGCTGTAATAAGGAGTGACTCACAAGGGCTCGATCTAGTTTTTCGTAGATGTTGTTATCTCCGTTTTCTTTTTTCCTCCAAGTGAATCTATTTCCCTTGGTTGGGGTATCAACTAGGTTGTGACTCATCATTATGTTTTTAATTCTGCTAAATCTTGTTGCTGAAGGGCAAGCACCCCCAAGTTTGTCATCTGGTTCTAGTATTTCATTCAAGTCGCCCAGCACAATAATTGGCCCTGGGATTTGACTTATACATTTGGATAGGTTTTCCCAGAATTCCGGTTTTTCTTTTTCATGCGGAGTGGCATAAACAAAGAGGATATCAATAGTTGTTGATGGGGAATTATTTGTATAGGATGCATGTATGATCCTATCTGTTGAATTGAGTACAGTAAAGGTTTCATTTTGAAGGTGGGAATCCTTCCATAACAGACAGAGTCCTCCTGATAAGCCCTTGGATGGACAAAAGTGCATTTTGTCAAAACCTGGTTTTCGCCAGAATTTTTCCGGAGGCGGATTTTGTAACATTGTCTCCGCTAACATTAGTACCTTAATATGTTCTGACTTAGTAGTGGCTTTTATATGAGTCCAGATATGCCTCTTACCTAGCCCTCTTATGTTCCAAAAGCTAAACTTCATTTTTAACCTTATTATGCAATTGGGTACTCTGTAGGTTAGTGGCATTACAGAAGGAAGTAATGGCCAGCCGGTTGCATAGTTTAGATTTATTTCTTATTTCGGGGTGTATCCATAGACACAAACCATGTTGTTTTATGAGTGGGTTTTGTTTCAACTGGAATGTGAGTTGTTGGTTTGTCATGTAAGCTTGCTTCCCACACTTAAAAAACCAGATGATAACTTTGTCTAAATGATAGTTACAACATATTATATTATTAAATCCATAATTATGTTTAAGTGCACAAAAGCCGTGAGGTTCCAAATACTTAGTGCATGAATTGGGATACATAGCTGCTATACTGCAAAGATTTGATATTCTACAACTTATGAGAAAATAGCAGTTACAATCAACATGGCTAAGAGTTAGGGGATATACTTTTCCTTCCATTTTTGAGAGTAAATAATCCTTTGTAGAAGTTTCCTTGTTTTTTCCTTGATGAACTGGTGTATCCTTTGTGGTTGCAATCGGTTTGGGCCCCTTGAACAAGGATATGATGGATTTCCATGTGCAGAAAAGCATCCTTAGTTGGTATTCAGCTGCAAATAACTTGCCCTGCAGAGATTTTCCAAGTGTTTGGTGCTCAAGAGAATAAATCTCTCGAGCAAGATTAGTGAGAGTGGTAGCATAGGGTTCACAATTATAATGAGATAACATGATGTATTTAATCAAAGAAGGCTTATAAACCCAGCAGTCATTAACATTAGCTTCCAAGATTACATAGCACTTAATTTGATAATAACCAGCCTTACAGAAATACACAAAAGAGGCTGCAGTCTTAAGATCATAGTAAAGTGCATCAAGTCTAAGTACAAGGCAGTCGAAGTTCATACAACAATCTAAGATACATAGCCAAAAGTAATTAGGATAATCATAAGGTAGGTATGGATAAGCTGATAATGGTTCTAAATTAATTAACAATATGACAAAAGGTTTCAGCATAAGGTAGGTATGGATAAGCTGATAATGGAACGAGACAAAAGCATGATATGAAGCGAGAGTTCCATCAACAGAAATTTTTAGTATGAGATCTCCATGAACAAAGGCAAGACTCACATTCATAGCAGATATAAAATTAAAATTAGGTGACATCACACTTAGTTGGTTGAATTCAGCAGTTAAATTATAGAATGATAGGTTAAAGACACTTAGTTCATAATATAGATTTTGGGTGTCGCCCGAAGGCTTCCCGATTTGGGTGAGGTTGGGATGCTCCAATGGAGCTGCAAAGCCTGTGTTGTATTTATTACCTGGATCTAGAGTTTCAGTTACACACACACAAAATTTAAAACAGCAGAGAGATGTATTGTTGCCATGTGAAAAATAATAGATATATTGGTTACTGAAATTTGTTAATAGATAATTCAATGGTATTATCTGGCCACTAAGCCAGAAGTTAGAAATACATTGTTGGAAGCCAACTAAACCAAGATAACAGTTCAGTGGCACCAAAGTAAAAACAGATAGTGGTAGAGGATAACTTATAGACAGAGTCATAAATTTAAGAGTCTTAAGCTTATTGCAATCCATAAATTCGCACCTTAAAAATTTAAGGCACAAATGAACAAGGAGATCCAAGTGACTAGACCCGTTCAGATGCAGCCAGCAGGTGGGAGACTCAATAATTGTAACATGAGTAAGTTCAGCATCTAGTTGATTGCTGCTTGCTCCTAGCCTGTTCTGCCTCTTAAGATAGTCCTGCAGGTTATATGACAGTTTCAAAGACTCGAGGAAAGACCTCCCTCGAGTCAAGTCAGGGCTTTGACAATTTATAAGTTCATGGTGGTTTTGTGAGAAATCAAGGTGCTGGAATGGAATTGACAAGTAAAATATGCCTTCAAAGAAGCATGATCTGAACATGAGCAAATGATAGGCACATAAATAGATGCTCAAATCAAACCACAGGCAGGATATAAGATGATCAATCCAGGGTACATGATATAAAGATAGATTTATATTATAATGATGATCAATCCAAGATAAAGGGATTGAAGCAGAAATGTCAAACACCCAGCCACGAATAAAGATGAGAAGGTAATTTAAATGGCATAAATTACATTTAGTATAAATTGTATTGAGATGCTTGTTTGAAATAGCAAACAGAATGCCAATTTTGCCTATATTGCCTTTATGGTAAATTGTAATAAGAGACATGTTTGTGATAAAAATAAGATTGCTAGTTTTTAATAACTCACTTTTAGTGGGAGGGTTATTAAGAGTAAAGAGGTTGTCAATGACCAAAGGCAGATGGTTATCAGAGAGAGTCTGATAAGATGCATTGTCAAAACAGAATGAACATTTTCTCTTATTTGAGATACTTTTTGACAGTCGAGTAGTTGAGTTCTGCAGGAGAGCAAGTTGTCTAATAGCAAAATCTCTGATAATAGTATGAGTATCATGATCAGAAGCTTGAAGCTTTAGTCCCCTGTTAAGATCCTGTGTGACGAGGAGAGAGTTAAAAGGGTTCAAGAGAAACAAAACCTCGAGTGTGATTAGATAGGGTATGTTTGGTGTTATGTGTATTGAAGCTACTACACATATGAACATAGCAAACATGTTCTTGTTTGAAGATTTCAGGTTTCCCTTTGCCCTTGTCACTCATGAGTGACTTGGAGGGAGGGGTGGATTTGTGGGTGTCACCCGAAGGCTTCCCATTAGGTTGGGTACTTGTGGGTGTCGGTGAGGCCCCTTTGGGACCCCCCTTCCCTTTTAGAGGTTTTTGGTTTGCCATTACAGCAATACAATGCCAAATGAGACTAATCCAGTCAGAAGACACGGAAATTTTTTGGTAGAAAGCATAAAGAGAAGAGAGAGCTAGAAGAAGAACAGCAATCATCTGGAGTTTAGAAACATGGGTAGAGGATAGAAAGCCATACCTGACAAGGCCAAACCAAGAACAGCACAGATCTTGGGAGAAGCCGGTGTGATGATGAAGAAGAAATTCTCGGAGCCCAGAAAACCCGAACCAGAAGAAGAAAGTCGCGCCCAAACGAAAATCCCCTCCGTCAAAGAAGGATACATGAAGAGATTCCTTGATTGTTGTAGTGACTGCTTCTCGAAACCGCCATGGTTGCGAAGTGAACAAACAGCGAGAGCAAACCCCAATAAAGCAATTAGAGTCCCTAACCCTGAATGAGATCCAAAATTTTTGCCAGATCCAGAACCAGAATCGCTTAAGATTGATGGGAAAATACCAATTTTGGCTTTTGGGATCGATTGGGCAGAGATTTTCAAGGGGGATTAGGGTTTTTTCAGATTTAGGTTTTCGGTTTGGGGGTGAATTGAAGGTGGAGGGGGGCGCGTGCAATGGCGCGTTCTCCTGGTGTGGTTTGGGGTTTTCGGGTGCCATTTGAGCTGATGATGATAACTTTCATTATTAAATCCTAAAAGCCTTGGTTTATGTAACTTTTCACAATTAATATTATAAAATATTAATACTAATATCATTTTAACAATCATAATATAACAAATCATAAAAGTATCTTAGAAACAATTTCAGATTTTCTTTTAAATCTCATTTAAAGTAGCGTATATAGATATAGATATTTTAAATCAATCTTATCGGTTACTAAAAAGATTATAATATCATTGTAATTTTATTTAAAAATAATAATAATAATAATAATATCATTATAAATTTGGTATTAAGAACATATATAGAAAATTAGTAAATGTATTAAATAAAAGGAAAAAAAATGTGATTGATTTAAAAAGATAAAGAGCTAAAATAAAATAGGATGACACATGCTAAAACTCTTCTGTTAAAGAAGATTTTGTTATAATATTATTATGTGGATGTACAAAGATATACACTTTACTTAGATAGAACTTTGCCTTTTATAGATAGATTTATCTTATACTTGGAGCTCAATGATATGACTCCTATATATTGTATTGGCGGATACTCCACAAGCATTAAATGGAATACAATCACATATTCTCCGCCCTTTATTCTTGTCCTAATTTATAATACGTTATCAGCACGAGTTTGCTCTAGGGTTTACGTTGTCCGACCCTTTCTCCGTCTCCCAACCCAATCTCCCTCGCCGTAAACTCCTTCCCCCCAAAATCCCTAACCATAGGCTGTCTTGCAATCGCCGGAGACCAGAAAACTAGTCACCCGTCTGTACCCAGTGGCTATGGAGAACGGCGTCGGCCATGGCGAAATCCCCTGAGACCAGAAAACTAGTCACCCGTCTGTACCCAATCGCCAGAGACCAGAAAACAATCATTCCTTTCCGCTGGCAAGTCGGCATCTTGCGGAGGCTTCCCTAACCAATCGATCTCGGAAACCTCCATGGCCAGTACACGCCGCGAGCCGCGCCTTCCCCGCCCTAAGCACTGCGTTGGCGGCCTCTACGACGCCGGTGGTGAATAGTTGACCGCTGACTCGTTCCTCTAAATTGCCGCAATACATCCCCTGCTGGTCATGTCGGCTGATCAACAACCTCCACCATTGACGCCACCTCCTCCGATCAAATCTATTTCCGACGACGAGTTGCTACCGAGCCTGGACAAGGCGGAAGCCAAGGAGGATTTCGACATCCGAAGGTGAAGCCGCCGCCGATCGAATCCAAGGAATAGGCGTTCGGATCGGTGCCCTAACGCCGCCTCTGTTTAATTGAAGAAGACGATAAATTTGATGGGATTAATTATAAAACCGACCTTGCAATTTTCAAAAATTGCGAATGGCCACGTATTTTTCTGTTAGATAACAGAAAAGACCCAAACTTTCAGGGTTACAAATTTTGTCCCTAGTGAAGGTTCCGGTGAGTGGAAAATCTCTTCCCAGAAGCGATGAGATTTAGCGAGGGAAGTAGATAAACACATCCCCGAAGAGGATGTATGCAGAAATTATATTAATCTCCGAAGTACGCTGTCGTGGAGGTAAGTGGAGGTAAGTGCAGTTTTAATTTTCTAATTTATTATTTTGTTTATAAATAATTTAATTGGTCTCCCGAAGTAGAAAATATTAAATCCCTCGAAGCGGATTAAAGTAAAGAAATTGATATTATGAATTACTTGATGTGATTGTGGATGAAAGTAAAGAAATTGATATTATGAATTACTTGATGTGATTGATAAATTTCATCTCCGTATTGATGAAACAATAAGTATCATCCATGTAGCGATAAATAGTGATTATTATTTTGTTTTGTTTTATTTGTATATTATATTTTTATCATCATCTCCTGAATTATAGATGAAAAGTCATATCTCTCGAAGTAGATAGTGAATAAAGATAGATTATCGCCAATTGGAAAGTTAATCAAAATAAGGCATTATGATAATATTGTAAATCTGTTTCGGGATGTGATTATGTACGTGTTGATCACATAAGAGGTACTTTGACTTTCTTTAAATTGATCAATTAGAATTTAAAAGGATTTAAGACATGTACATAAGGATGGATAAAATTATGTTATATGATATGTGTTTTAAATAAACCATGATTATAATTTATTAATATTTTGTTTTGGTGATGGATTGTGTCATGTGAGTGGTTTGTCCACGGATCCACACTAGGATATCATGGTAAAAGGAGGCGAATCCTAGAAGATTGAACCCTACTTGGTAGTGCATCTATATGGGTTAGGCTCGACTTTAAGGCTCGTGATGGAGCTGGAGTGATTTTTCAATATTCATATATGCGATCGAGCTTGTGGTCAGGTAAGCCTAAACGTCATATATTTGAATTATGATTTTTGTGTCTCTTGATCATGAATGATCATATATGTGTGTGTTATGAGTTCATCTCGTACATTAAATATGGATTACCATTTAGATGCTAATTGCAATATGACGTTATTGATTGCACACATAGATTTTATATCATAAATCATGTCATACTGCTAGTATACTTTGATATATAAGAATTTAGAGCATTGATAAATTATGTGTGATTTGGGGTTGACGATGCATATATGATATAAATATGGTTATTGGGGAAATTGACCATATATTTGACGGATACATGATAAATGATATCTAAATGAATTGATACATTGATAAGTTGATAAATAAATAACGTCATCATGCATCGATTAAAATATTAGCCTCATCTTTGTAGTAATGAGCCAAGATGATATTGTTGATTTCATCCTGTAATTGTAACTATTTGTTCCATATATGATTTATTTCATAGAAGGTGAAATATAAACTCCTGAAGTAGTTAAACTTGTTTGATTCCTGGTCACCAGAAGTTGACATTATTTTTGTGTCATGAAGTTGATTTGTATACAACTTAAATTGCATGAAATTGAAATTTGAGATAGTTATTGAACCTACACTATTTGTGGATGAAATTGTTTATTGAAACAAATGATAAATATTTTGATCAATATCCACCTGAAGTGGCCAAATAAATTTGTGATTGGTATTGTTTATTGAGAATATTTTTGTTATTTACTTGTGATGTGTATATGTTTGAATTTACTTTTGCACAAAGCTCAAAGTGTTTCCAGAAGAAACAACTTGTTAAGAGTTGGTATGTCATAAACATATGTGGTTTTATATTATATATATTGTTTGTGTTAATAAAAGTTCTCTCTTGAAGTAGATAAACTTATCTCTACATATGAAAGATTATCAACGAAAGAGTTTAGATGATCCAACACATTTGATTCTGCAAACTTGGTCGTATTTGGTTTGTTATTAGTATAATTTGGCTATTTGAAGCAACATGAAATCTATGTTTTATTTATCTATTTGATTTGATTTGCATTTTATGTATATGTATATGCATTGGAAATGTTTCTTGAAGAAACCATTATGGGTAGATGATGCCAATTTTATTCAACCAATGCTGATTTGGGAGAAGAGTTTGAAGCAAATCCTTGTTAAATTGTGTGAAATCGATAAGTTTATTCCTGAGAGCCCGAAGACTCTTTATTTTGGGATCTTGTTCTTAATCTACTTGGGTATGGTAGAACTCAAATAAATAGCTAGCCAAATGACCTATGGTTCATAACAACCTCTTTTATTGCCAGATGCAATATATATTGTTACCTCTAGCAGATGACATAAAAAGGATACGGTGCGCGCAACCGTTGTTATGATACTGGTCATAATTTTGAAAATGATTATAGATAATCATGTATGAGTCGACTCCCACATCAAGGAGAATGTGGAAGAACAAGTCAAAGTTGATGGTTTGCCTAATTTGGATTTGTAATCTCCCAAACTGTGAATGAATCATCGCATGAAAATGTTAGAATGATTTAGAGCTTGGTATCTGTTGATATAGAAAACCTGAAGTTTTCATGATGAAATATCTAATGAGTGGTTGTATAAACTCTAAAGTCTATTCTTGGCATAATTAAACGTTATACATATCTCCAGAAGAGCATCAAAATTAGTCTTCGAAAGCTTATTGATCGATATAATCAAGCAATAAACTCATATGAGAAAATCGCTCTAGAAGAGCATCAAAACACTCTAAGTGAAGGAGTGATGATAGGTAAATTGGGATCATAAAAGCCAATGGAGGACTAATAATTGCCAGAAGCAGTGATTTTCCCTTAGTTGAGGATGTCAAAAGAGGGATCCAACATAATAAATAGATTACCCATGTTGGCAATATGGATGTGATATGAAAATGTTATCAATGAAATTGATATGTTGAGCATTGAGAAGCTGAAGATTAAATCGATCAAGTGAAGTCATTACTTATGAGATTATCATTTAGTATAATGCTAACGCATGAAATGACCCAGTAGAGTCGTCAATAATAGCGAACAAGCAGGCATGAATATCAAGAGATTGATTCGATTTTGGTCAACAATAGAATACTTGTCCTTCTTGTAATTTATCTCCGGTAGAGATCTTGGTATTTACATGTTCGGTATAGACACCGAAATCTCCCCAAATTACACTAAGTTGTTGTAAATCAAGGAAGTTGAGGTATATAGAGGATTTGAGTCCTCATAAATGATCAAATACCTAGAGTTTATCACGGATGATAAAATACTCAGTATTTAGGGGGAGAAGAAAAGAAGATCAAGAAGCAATATATGGCATGGAAGAGAATTGAACCAATGCACTAGCATGATTTATAGATCAAGGTTCTAGTAGTAACTTCAAACAATGGTGATATGTCCACAAGTATAAAACTCCTGAAGAGATTTCATGAACGTTGACAATGTTAGAATTGATTATGAGTTGTCTTGAATGGACAAGATCCTTGATTATCATCGATGGCACATATCTAAGTTTGCACTTGAAGTGCTTGATAAGAATAATTAGAGCTTCTAAAAATATCTCGACCTGTAGTTCGAGTGCACAAAGAGAGATGTATTACGATATGAAGACAAATGATCTTTTCATCTTTGATTAGATTGTGAAGGGAGATTAGGGGTCCAGAAGTACTATGCCTTTATAAAATTGGTGATTTATATGCTAAATTGAGGGGGAGAAAAGTTGTACTCTTTTCCTTAACTTTGGTTTTTGTCCCATTTGGGTTTTTCCAAAGCAAGGTTTTTAACGAGGCAACTCCCCTCACAAGGATACATGGTATATCCCAAATTCTAGAAAGAAATAATTCATGCAAAGATGGATTATTTAGGCATGAAGTTTTTGGACCTGTAGCTCCAACATTGAAAAGTGTAGCATTAATTGGTTTTAAATGGGTGTTCGTACAAAGGAAAATATAAAGCCAAATTGATTGGACAAAAGCCTATTAAAGGTTACATTAGAATGTATTCACCAGGAGTGAATATAATTTTGGCTCCAAATGTAAATGACGAATGTTGTAAGTGCATACCCATATAAATGGAAAGGATCGATTGAAAATGCCCGAAGCATTATTATCAAAGTCCCGTCACATACAATTAATTAAAGATCCTTAGAGTACCAGAAGTACATATAATTGTAAAAATTATGACACTGCATTAGGTCCCGAAGTACCATACAATGTTGTACTCTTTTCCTTAATCTTGGTTTTTATCCCATTGGGTTTTTCCAAGTTAAGGTTTTTAACGAGGCAACTTAAGTACCATTTAATAAATCAGATCCCCCAGATCAACAATGAAAAACACACTAGGTCTTGAAGTACCTTATGCGTGTGCATCCAAAGCAGCTCAACACCAATACATAGAAGTCAAGCACGTCAAAGTACATCACGAAGACATTCCAGCTTACACGCATCAAAGACAATGTTGAGATTCGACCATAAGCTCATGAAGACGGCGACATTAAGAAGAATGAGAAGACTTCGAGAAGGATGTTGAATTCAGGGGGAGTATACACACACTGCACTCTTTTTCCCTTCGATCGGGTTTTATCCCACTGGGTTTTCCTGACAAGGTTTTTAATGAGGCAGAACAACAAAGGCAGTGTACATAGAAGGCTGCACTCTTTTTTCCTAAGCTATGGTTTTGTCCCATTGGGTTTTCCTAGCTAGGTTTTTAACGAGGCAGTTGGCGGAATAAAGATTGTACATCCAAGGGGGAGTGTTATAATATTATTATGTGGATGTACAAAGATATACACTTTACTTAGATAGAACTTTGCCTTTTATAGATAGATTTATCTTATACTTGGAGCTCAATGATATGACTCCTATATATTGTATTGGCGGATACTCCACAAGCATTAAATGGAATACAATCACATATTCTCCGCCCTTTATTCTTGTCCTAATTTATAATAGATTTGAAATTTTCTGAAAAATTGAAAGACCAAGATTGTGAAACCACAAACAGACGAGAAAAAAAGGAAGCCCATATCCTTTAAACAAAGCAGCAACAAAGATCTCTAATCAGTGGCGAACCCTCTCGGACGGCATTACAGGTATAGCCCCTATATAGGGATTTTTTTTTTTGGAAAATTCAAAATAAATAAATAAATATGCACCAAAAATAATTGTCCTTTTGCTATGATGACAATAGGTTAAGAGTTCGATCCCTTTAGATAGGTTGTGGACAGAAAGGTTCTAAATCTGCATAAAAAGATAAGTAGATAACCAGAAATTCCAGTGATTAACCTATGAAATTAATTCCGAGTCAATTTGAGAAATTCTGCCTTAATCCGACCATAATTGAAGCTTACAGGCATGATCTACCAAACTGAAATTCAGAACTCCGATCACAAATTCCAATTCCAAACTCAAAACAAAAAAAGAAAAGAGAGGAGATTTTCAACATGAATCTGAAAAGGAGAGAATTTAGGAGGGGAAGATGAGGAGTGACCTGCGAAGGCGACAAGTGCGAAGAGAATGAAAAGGGGGGATTTGGAGCGGCCCTTCTTGATGCTCGGAGTTCCGCCATTGATACCCACAAGAAGTGGTTCTTCCATCTTCTCACTCCCCTTCATTTTTGGGGAGAAGAGAGAGATAAACGGAGGAGGTCAATGATGTTAGTTGAGTACGACTTTCAGGTTTCAGCTGTGGCCGATGAGAGAATCTCACAAATTTATCAGATTGGCATTTTTTTTTAAAAAAAAAATACACGCTCAATCCACCCAATAAATGTCATATACCGTTATTCATTGTGAAACTAGTTTAGTACCGCACCTTTGTGCGTCTATTTTTTTTTAAATTAATATATTTAATATTAAAAAATGTATTTAAAATTTTGCAAGTAAACTTTAAACTCTAAATACACTTCACATCTAAACATTGTTAATTATTATTAACTCCGTTCAACAATATAAGTCTTTTTAGACATTTGCACACACATTAAGAAAAGGGGGTTGCTATATGCACGGTCATTATTTCGCGCTTTACACGGTACGTAACTGCGCATTACGAGTGCGCGGATCCGCGCTCTCGTAATGCGCAGTCGCGCTTTTTTTTTATAAATAAATCAGCGTACGCGCAGTGCGCATACGCGAACACGGTGAATTTTTCGCTTTGCGCTTGTAAAACAAAAAAATCCGCGTATTCGCACTACACATACGCAGATATATTATTATTTTTTTGAATTAATATACTTATCCTAAATAAATAGAAACAGTATATATCTATTACCGGTACTGGGCAACTGGTAGTCTATCCTATCCTCTCTCTCTGAAGCTCCTCCGACTAACTTTGAAGTACTTTCCACGTAGTTCCAAAATCAACATTATTCGTTCACCAAAAAAAAAGATCAACACCATTCTTGTTATAATGTTGAACACTCAGACATTTGCCAACATCGTATAATACTCAATCTCAAACTTCCTGAGGGGCGCAAAGTTGTTGGCAATTATCACCAACTTGGCATTGGAGCTTATAAATGTCTTGAGAATGATCTTGTAGCCCAAGGTGTACTTCCCACTCTTCATCACCAAGGCGAGCCGGTTATTGATGCTCTCATTAGTCTTCTTGGTCTTCTTGGAGGCCACCATGGTTTCAAGTCGGAGGAGCTTCAAGCCACCTGGGCACCATTGATCGCTTCCTAGCTCGTTTGCTCCTCCAATCTTGCCTCACCGGCCCATTGCCTTCACCGTCGTGCGCAGTAACAATCACTGGCCACCGCTATCGTCCCCCACCGAGGAGATCCGCGTCTGTGTGATGCGCACCTGCAGATCCGCGTACGCGTGATGCGCAGCTGCACCAGCCTGTTGCAGCCTTCGGCAGATATTCTCCCCGTGGCTGCCCACGTGACATTGGCGCTCTCGTGGTGCGCGGTTGCATATCCCTCCGCGCATTCGTACTACACGATCGACTTCGGTCCGTGCAATTGGCGATAAATTGACGGTGTAAATAGCAATTCCCTCATAAACTATTTACCTTTGTACCTTTCATTAATTATTCACAACCACTAACAACCAATAACATTTCATAAAACAAGTCAAAAAGTTATTTTTCTCTTAACCAAATGCCTAAAAAACATAAAAGGACTTATATTTCTAAACAAAATTTTAAGTCTAAAAAGACTTATATTTTTGAACGAATGGAGTATATAGTTAATGGTAAAAAGAATTTAAATATTTGTAATTAGAGAAAAAAAAAATTATCTCATTGTTAATTAATATTTGTACCCAAATGCATGTATGTAAAAATAATCATAATTATATATGCAATGAACCATTATCACTTAATAGGGAATATAAACATAACACTTGATTATATAAAAACATACAGTAAATTACATGGTTTTAACCATGAAAAAATGGAGACCCGAAAAAAACCCAAAAACGAGAAAGAGAACGCGCGATGTCACGCGCCCCCAAACCCTCCTACCCTCACCCTCTCCAATCTGAAAGGGCAAAATCAAACCCCAAAAGCTCTCAATCTCTCTGCCAATCTCTCTGCAAAATCCATTTCAATCTCTCCCCCGAGCAATAATCGGTCTCGTCCCATTGTTTCTAAGCAATTCTGGTTCTGGATCTGGCACAAAACTTGGATCTTGAGGCGGGTTTGGGGCTATAATCTCTTTCTAGGGTTCCTCCCTCTCTGCTCGCTCAAATCAATACCATGGCGATCTCTCATTGCAATGATTGCTCCTGTCAAGAGGAGCGCTCTCTCCTTCTCTATTGCTGGCTACTTTGGTCGGTTGGACAAATCCTATGGGTGTCTGTCTCTGTTTGCTGGCCAGATTGAACTCTCTCTCCGACGAGGACTGCATACATACATCGATCCGAAGGGCAAAGCTTCAAATCATCACAGGTATGATATCCTACCCTACACCTGGACAAATAATCGTTTCTATAAGAGCTTTTACTTTCTCAAATTAAATGCTCAACCACTTCTCTTCTCTTCTTCCTTCTCTATTCTCCATCAAAAAAACTCTTTTTTCTCTTTCTGGTTTGATTCTGAACTCCTTTGCTTTGCTATAATGGCGAGCAACAAACCACCTAAAGGGAAAGGGAGCCTCTTTGGGGCTCCACCGACACCCACTGAAAATCAACCTACTGGGAAGCCTTCGGGTGACACCCTTAAAACTAAAATACCATCCAAATCACAGAAAAGTGATGAAGGAAAAGCAAAAATTGATCTCAGTTCTTTTTTCAACCAACTGCAGCAATTCCAACCCAAGTACCTTATTTGTGGAATTTATCGTGATCACACTAACCATGCTCAAGGGGTTACCCCCTGTGAGCATCTACACACACAAACTGATTGGCAGGATTGCACTCTGATTCACCTAATTAGCAAACACTGGTTCTTAGGAGCGATTCCCCTGGATTCAACACATAATACTGCTGCATCTACTCCATGGAGACTGATGTTCTTAGCACTCGACCCACTTCAGATAGGTAACTCTTTAATGACTAGTGACTTTATGGAATTGAATGGACATATAACTTGTATACTATCACCATCACTTATAATGCTTTTGAACTCGAGATTAACGCCTAATTATTACACTAAATCTAAAGTTATTATGTCAAGACCTGCTTACTTTAGTAGGAATTTATTGAAATCAATTACCACTCCATTAACTAAGTGTAATAGGTCGGCTTATAATACGGGTCTCTATATAATAAATCAAATCATACACCTATACACCCTTTTACCCCTCATTCATCTACAAAAACTTAATGAAGACTACCGTTGCATTGCAATTAACTTGATTTATATTATTACCCACCATAGGCTTTCTAATCCCATATATTACATCTCGGTAGAGTATATGCAACCCTTTATGTTTTACTCCTTTGGGATGAATGATTATTGTCACCAAATATATCAACTCAAAAATAGCATACATAATCATTTATATTCTATTGAGCTCTACTGTTATAAATTTAACCCTATAGATTGCATATATTTTGATCAAGAAAAACACCACTATCATATTAACAGTGCTCGAGGGGCCTTCTCCTTTGAGAACCTGTACACCCAACCTGAGTTATTGACTGCTGTTTCTACTGTATTGGTGTTTTTGCCCAGTACTCTCTATGTAGCCTCTGTAAGTAACCCCTCCACACTTGACGTTACTGTTGGGCGTTATCTGAATAAAATTAAATTTAATGGTAGCCATAGACTGATTGTTTATGAGATTGGCAGACACATCTCTCGTGTGTGCTGCTCTCTCGAATACCTGCTACCTATCTATCATATGCAGAAAAATAAGGAAGAACTAAAGCATGGAAGTTTTGCACATATTAATGTATGTGCTGAATTTTCAGGCTGCCTTTGCAATTACCATATCTTAGACACCTCAACCTTACTACATCCTACTACTCACATCTCTCTTACTTTGGAAAAACTAAAATAGAGATCACAAGTTAACATGGTGATCTTCATGAGTTGGTTGGCCTACCATAACCTCAAAGCTTCTCTCCAAGTCATGATTTCTTGGATATCATTTGCATCCATTACTTGCCCATCTAATATTTATTTAGAGCAAACAGCATACCACTACAATGCTAACTTTGCTCGAGAGGAATGTCCTCTCGAGCACATGAAATTATTACTTGTGACACAGGGACTTGCTTGGAACACACAGTCAAGACCCTGCAAACCAAACGGGCTCCTTTCTTACTTGAGCTTCTCAGCTGATATAAGATTCACTTGTAGCCATGTTTACCTACAACAGGTCAAGACACAAAACCTAAGTTGCAGTCTTGGTTGCAGGTTCAGAAATCCATTACGTTTGATAACTGCGGCTCACCCTCTCTTGGTTCTTATGTTGTGGTTTACCTGTCTTAAGGGAGAACATTATTTAAACCTGCAAAATAATAATGCTTGCAACAGTTTGAACTCTTTTCCGAACCATATGTGTGCACAGGACTGTATAAACTCTTATCTATGTTTGCTGATTTTAGCACATAAACTGCACTTTGAGTGGCACCTCATGTTTGCCTGCTGCCTCTTGTTTTGCCTATCTGCTGCAATTATATTTCATCACCCTCTACAGTATACCGGGGAAATCCAAAAGATATGCATGAAAACATATATTCTCCTAAGAAACCAACAGATTAAAACCAACCAAAAAGTATTCATCCACTGCATACAACAACAGATCTCAGCTAGGAAAATCAAAAGCAATTTTGATCTTCCCAAAGCCGAATACATGCTTCTACCCCAAAGCAAAAGATTAGTTCTCAATGAAATTTAGTTATTGGAATGTCCGTGGCCTAAGTAAGAAACATATATGGACAAATATTGAATCAACATGTAGAACCGAACACATCAAAATTTTAGCTCTTGCCGAAACCAAGTTACAAAATCTGCCACCAGAAAATTGCTGGAAGAAACCAGGATTTGACAACATCCATTTCTGCCCTTCCATTGGTCTTTCAGGAGGGATTTGCCTCCTCTGGAAGGCATCTCAATTTAACAACGAATCACTACAAATAATAAACTCGGATAGTAGAACAATACAGACAAAATATACCAATCATACTCTTTCATTAGAAATCACAATTATATTTGTCTATGCCCCGCCCCATGAAAATGATAAGGACGACTTCTGGAATGCCCTGTCGAGCTCTATAAGGGGGCTCCCCGGCCATTTGATCATCATGGGAGATCTAAACGAAATTCTAGAACCTTCTGACAAACTGGGGGGGATCCCCCCTAATTCGCATAAATTTCGCAGACTTTCTGAATTGATAACCACTCATAACTTGGTGGACTCTCCTACAATAGGTAATAAGTACACCTGGAGAAAGCGATCTCAAGGACCAGATAACATACATGAAAAAATAGATAGAACACTAATAAGTCATACCCTACTACAGCAATTCCCCAACTTACACACAAAAAACCATGCTTTCATCAGATCTGATCATACTCAAATTACTTTTGATCTAATGGATAAGCAAAAACCCAAGCTACAACCTTTCAAATTTGAACTAGCCTGGACCACGAGACCGGAATTTGAAACTATAGTCAGAAACGCCTGGCGTATCGATAACCCAGGTTCGCATTTATATAAATTAACTAGGAAACTGATGGAAGTAAAAAAAAGAGCAAGATATGGAGTAAGCTAACATTTGGCAACATATTTCGGCAAATCTCAAATGTGGAAACCGAACTTCAGAGCCTCCAAACACAAATTTGTAACAGATATGATCACAGGATTGAGGACAAGATCAAAAGGTTAACTGCTAAACATGCATCCTTACTAAAATATCAAAACACTTACTGGGGGCAACGAGCGAAAAGAAACCACATAAAATTAATTGATGCTAATACTAAGTACTTCCATAGAATAGCGACAGGAAGAAGAAACAGAAATATAATAAAATCACTGCAAACAACAGCAGGAATATCTGTCACGACAGATAAAGAAATCAGAGAAGTAATAAAACAAGACTTCATAAAAAGATATCAACACACACAAAGACACCAAATCCAGAGCAACCTACTTACTAACATAAATAAAGAAATTAACGATCAGGACAATGAGTGGCTCACAAAGCAAATAACGAACGCAGAAATCAAAAAAGCAGTATTCAGTTTAGCAAATGACAAATCCCCTTGCCCTAACGGTTTTCCTGCAGGGTTCTTTAAAAAATATTGGCATATAGTTGGACCTTGTGTCACTAAGGCGGTCAAAGGTTTCTTTCTTAGTGGCAGAATCTTAAAACAAATAAACCACACCTTTATAGCATTAATCCCAAAATGTGACAACCCAACAATAGCTTCGCACTATAGGCCCATTAGTCTATGCTCCACAACATACAAGATAATCTCCAAAATTATGGCTGCAAGGCTAAAAAAAATCCTACCCAAAATAATTAACCCATTACAGAGCGCTTTCACGGCTGGAAGGGCCATACAGGATAACATCCTAATTGCAAACGAAGTCTTTCACTCCTTCTCTAGGAAAAAAGGTAAATCTGGCTGGATGGCAGTCAAACTTGACATGGAAAAGGCATTTGATCTTGTTGACTGGGAATTCCTACTCTCTGTAATGGATAGATTTGGATTCTCACCGCATTTTGTTGGATGGATTAGGGAATGCATAACCACTGTTTCCTATTCGATCCTAGTGAACAATGAACCCACGGATCTCTTCACACCTCAGAGGGGTCTTAGACAAGGGGACCCTCTATCGCCTTATCTGTTTCTCATACTATCAGAAGTCCTGGCCCGAGGACTCTACCAAGAATCTGCAGCTCCTCGTAGTCACTTAGGAATCACTTTAACACGAAATGGTACCAGAATCCCTTTTCTTGCTTTTGCAGATGACATTGTCATCTTCGCATCAGCAACAAAAACTGTCTGTGACCAGATTAATAAGGTACTCCGAGAATTTAGTGCACTATCAGGACAAAAGGTTAACAGACATAAATCACATTTTCAAACTACAGAGAACATAACACCAAACCAAAAAACCTTAATCCATAATGAGCTAGAAATCAACTATACAAACAATTTGGGCCCTTATCTTGGGTGTCCCATCATTAGTGGCAGAGTTACAAAGGATACATTCTCTGATCTTCTTAATGTTACCAAATCCCAACTCACCAAATGGAAAGCAAATTGTTTATCTCAAGCTGGTCGTTGCACATTAATTAAAACTACGTTATTGGCCAAACCTCTGCACCTCATGCAGTGCTTTCTTCTACCAAGACAAATCCATGCGGAACTAGATAAAATCAACCGCAACTTTCTATGGAACAAGGGTCCTAATCACAAGCCTCTCATCAGCTGGTTTGAGGTCTGCAAAGAAAAGTCCAACGGTGGACTAGGTCTCCGAAACTCCGAGGACATGAACAAAGCTTTACAATTAAAACTTTTATGGAAAATTTTAGCGGAACCTCAAAACCCTTGGGTTACCTTAATTACAAAAAAATATCTAAAACATCGTAACATACTTCAATAACACAAGAAGGGTGATGCCTCGTGGCAGTGGACTCAATTAACCAATCTTCTTCCACTCTTTAAGAATGGAATTCGTTGGTCGATTGGGAGTGGCAAGAATATCAACTTCTGGTCTGATCACTGGATTGGGACATCACCTCTTATATCCACAATCAATGACATGACACCACTTGATACTAGTACTACTGTAGACCAATTTATTTCACAACATAAAACTTGGAACTCAGAAAAACTAATTGCCACATTTCAAAACATTTTGGACAAGGAAATACTGGATCTAATTCTTACTTCCCCCATCCCCAAAAATATTCACATAGATAGACTGTACTGGAAATGGAGCAGAAACGGATGGTTTAGCACAAGCTCAGCTATCCAAATGATCAACTACTCCAAAAGACATCATAAATCAGATATGAGATGGATCTGGAGTTTGGACATTCCCTCCAAAGTCAAAACGCTATTATGGAAAATCACAAAAAATGGATTACCGACATCAGTTAGACTAGCTTCTCGGGGTTTGGGAATTCCTACAACTTGCCCTCACTGTGATACCAATTACGAGGATCTTCATCACTTACTTTGGGATTGCCCAATCTCTAGAGCGGTATTAGCAAACCTAGACCCAAGACTGATCATCACCTTAAACAATTGTTTTGCACAAGGAACTGAACTAAATAATACCATAAACAACATAAAAGAGAGAATGGGCTCCCAGATGTTCGCTAAGCTTGCTTTTGGCTGGTGGGGCATTTGGTACTCTCGTAACAAATCCCTCTTTGATAACACAACACCAAACATACAAAGCATAATCTCTTTTGTTAGAGACCAAAGCTATTTATGGAATACCTCTAAAGATATTAATGAAACCACTGATGATCAAGACCGAGATACTAGGAACAAGACCATTCGACCCACACCTAAAAAGGCAAGAAACAAGACTAAATGGCAGGCACCAGATACAGGAACTTTTAAACTGAACTTTGACGGTGCTTTCACTCCTAATTTGGGGGGCTCATTTGGATATATAATTAGAAACCACACCGGCAAACCAATCTTCTGTGGTGCTGGACCAGCATCAATTGTATCCGTTGCCGGGGCGGAATGTCTTGGCCTCTGGAATGGTATCAATGCGGCAAGACAACTCAATACACCTAACCTAATTATTGAAGGTGATAACCTCACCATTATAAACGCCCTTAAGGGCTGCGGAAAACCTTCGGGTGACTCTGAAATGATTGTCTCAGACAGTCTAGTCTCCCTTGGTTTTTCCCAATCTGTATTGATTCGTCACGTCTTTAGAGAGGCTAACCGGGTTGCTGATCGACTTTCATATCTCTCACATGCCTTCTCTGGCCCATGGACACCTGACGATCCTGCGCTTCTTGATTTCATCCGATGGGATGCTCTTGACATATAAGGTCTCCTTATTGCCAAATTATTTTCGGTTCAAAAAAAAAAACCATGAAAAAAGGTTTTAAAATGAAAATGACTCTTAAAATGAAAATGGGCCTAATGTATAGGTTGAGGCCCAGGCTCATTAAAAATAAAAAAAAAGGCCCGAAGCGCATCCCTCAGTGTTCCAACCCGTGCTTTGATTTTTCCGGTAACTAGAGGTTGGCAAAGATAGGTTACCTTTGAAAGACGATGAAGAGGACGTTCCGGCCAACGGAAAGACGATGGAGGACGCTTCCGGTAACTGAGGGGTGATGTCAGGGATGATGTCGGTGATAGATCACAGGTACGACTATCAGTTGGGGTTTTTTCAAAAATTAGGGTTTCTCCCTCTTTGTTCGATTTGCTTGGCTAGTGGCTATGTACTTCTCTTGTTAGCTCCATGGTCTCCAGCTTCTCTTCTTCCCTTCGCAACCTTATCTCCCTGCATTTCCATGGCGGCTAATCCACCTTCGCTCTACTTACTGCGTCAATTTGGCGATGTCGCACTGTCCCTTTCCATTTGGATCCTAACGAAGTGGTAAATTCAAATCCTAGTTTTTAACTCTTTCAATACGGCGCAGTGCAAATTGAATATGCAAATCGGATTCTTGAACAATTGGAATTCAAACCTATTGCCAGGTTAATCAAATTGAATCAATTCCTGAACAATTGGAATTTAAATGCTAATTTTAATCCGACAGGCCCTAAATTAGTAATGTGTTCATAGTGTATTTGTTTTGGATTCATGATTGACCCCATTGGCTAATATGAAGTGCATGAATAAGATTGTGAAGTGCACAAATAAGATTATTAAGTGCATAAATAAAACGATAAAGTGCAAGAATAAAATGATGAAGTCTATGAATATTAATATAAAGTGTATGAATAAGATTATCAAATGTAAGAATAAAACGATGAAGTGCAAGAACAAAATGATGAAATGCATGAATAAGATTATAAAGTGGAAGAATAAAATGATGAAGTGTATGAATAATTTATATGAAAATGATTTTAATTCATCATTCTTTCAAAATTTAAGCATGATTTCAGGCAAGCACAACATTCCTAATCAAAAGTTGAGAAATTAAAAAAAAAAAAGGTGCAAGACTGTTATAAAGTGTAAGAGTAATATCATAAAGTGCAAAAACTAGATTAAAAAGTGCAAGACTAATATATAAAATGCACAAATTAGATTTTCAGTTTACGGAGAACCAAATTAGATTTTAGTTTGAATGTGCAATTTTAGAAATTAAATGTACAATTTTAGTTTGAAAAAGTGCAAATATAAAACTGAAAAGTGCAATTTTATAACACAAATAATTTTTTTGTGAATCTACTGTCATGCAAACGGAGAAGAAAAGTGCCCGGTTTCAATAAAAAAAATTCATAACTTCTTCTATAGATTTTCTATAGATTATAGATTTCATATTTCAACAAATATTACAGATTTGTGCAAAATTTACAGATTTTTCAGATTTTTCAACAAACATTACAGATTTCAGTCTTTGCTACAGATTTCAGTCTTTGTTACAGATTTTTAAAATTACAGATTTGACAGATTACATATTTTACAGATTTGTAGAAAATATGTGTACACGGTCGGCAAGAAGTGATGATCAAGCAACTGAGGAATCTCCCTCGCCATCTATGCTCGGTTTAGCTTCTTCCTGGCAGCAAGAGAAGCCTTGTCCATAACCTTCATGGCGAAGAAGCCTCACATTCCTACTTGGTGGCAAGGAAGTATCCCAAACACATTCCGTCTTAGAATCAATGAGAAGAGAAGCCTCTATGTTCTGAAACACGGATTTTTCAGCAAAGGGACTATAAACTTACAAAACTTGCATCATCGTGTACGGTAATTACTAGATCAGTCCTATCTTCAGGATCCCTTGCCACAAGAAGCGAGCATCTTGGATTAGATGTCAGATCCTGTGAAAATAAAATTTCAAATTTTAGCTTATATCATTGAGAAATGTCAAAGGTGAAACAAGGTCAGGAGATCACAAGGCAACCATCAATAAGGCAATATAACACGAAGAAAGGGAAGCATATATTGCTTCTATAAAATATGATTCTAAAAGCACTCGGAAACATAGCCAAACAAAAAATATGTTGAATGTTTTCAGCTTTGCAGAAGCTTAACTGGTTCACTTCACCTTTATTAATGCAAGAATCAAACACCTTCACTTTTGTTTGAGTTGCTCAGCTCAAACAAAAAAGTGTAAAAATGCATCAACACATTAACTAGATCCATCACCTTCTATAACATAAAAGATATATTTTCATCAAATTTCTATGCTCTGTTTGGACAACATAACTTCAAGCTCTTTTTCATTTCAAGGTGTCTTATAAACGTCCCATGCAAGCTAGAGACCATTAATAATTTTTTTTTTTTTTGTTCCATTATAGATAGCCCAAACAAAAATCCTTAGTTTAGCTACTCTAGGCACAACTAACCAAATGCAAGGCTACACCTGTGTAGGAAACAGCATACAATCTCCCCGTTGAAGCTTATAAATCATATGTTGTCCTCATAATGAAACTAGACAACAGTTACACTTCCATTACTCGTGCAATTCTAAGTTATTAATTCAAGTCGTTTTGCTTCCTATTTCCTAAATGCTAGTTCTCCTGAACAGTGTGACTTTTACTCACCTGACTGCAAGCTAACCCATATATTTTAGATCATGACCCTAATTAAGCCCTTCTTGCCGTACAAACGGACTTGCAAGAGATATCAAATTACTGAAGGGCTAACGTTGTATACACAGATTGCCTTACCTCTGTGAGAAGACGAAATCGACGACTGATTGATTGAAGAGGGCGAAAAGAGAAGCAGCGAAGGAACCTGAGACTGTGAGATCCCTAATTGAACGAAGCCAGAAAACCACAAATCTATACCGTCATACTCAACAAAAGCCCTGTAACTGCAAAATCAATTAGCCACCAAAAGATCCCCAAATTCAGTGATAGATAAAATGGATTCATTCAGTCATTCAATGACAGAATGCCACTCTAAATGAAGAAGGCAGTACAAATCTATAACGAAGGCTTTATTATCTCACAATTCTAACGAAACCTAAGCAAATAATCGCAGGGAAAGATAACCCTAAACCTGAAAATTAACATTTGACAACAATAAAGGGGATTGAATTGAATGCATCGGAAGAGAAAACAGGTGCAGTGAAAGAAAGGCGGCAAACCTGAGAGCCGATGAAGATGATTCTCTGGCGGAGAAGCATATTGGTACTCATGTCAAGTTCTTCGAATCGGGGCAAAACTGGGGGAGAGGAAGGACGATGCCCCTGGATTAGGAGATGAGGCCGGCATCGCAGGGAACTGCTCGGTAGGGGTGTGGTCATCGGCGCCAGCGGCGTGGGTTAGGCAAGGAGTGTCAGGCGAGAGGAGCAAGAAGGGCTATTCTCATTTTTTACTGTTTGAGCCCTGGTTCGGTTTTTTTTTTTTTTATTTAAACGGTCTAGTTCAGTTTTTTTAAATGACAAACCCGCGCCCACTAACAATTAAAAGCCCCATTTTTACTTTTAAGCCCCACTTTATTCTCACATTTTCATAAGTAAATGGGAGTATATTTATTTTGCAAAACTAACAGGTTAAGGTGACCTTTTGTTATGGGTTAAAAAAATTTGGGCGGGCTTTTGAAATTTGGGGAATATTTGGGCGGGATTTAAGGATCACACAATCGAATCTGCAGATGGAGAGAAAAAGAAGGGAGAAGGGGCACAACCGCACGGGGGTTAGCCTCGCCGGACAGCCTTGTCACCTCTGCAGGACCTCTAGTGCCGCCGTGGAAACCGGCGCCAGTGCCTGAGCCGCCGCTGGTAGCACCAGTGCGTAGGCACGAGAGGCCTGCTTGAATCTGCGAGTGGCTTCTTCTCGGGCGAAATTCGAGGATTGCGCGTGCTTGTCGGGGTGGAAATTGATCGCCAGTCCATGGAAAGCCTATTTAATTTCGTGTTTCGATGCGTTCCGTCGCAACCCTAGGACCTTGTAGAGATCCTCCGCCATTGCTGAAATTGACCTCCGATTCCGGATTACGAGTTCCAAGAATTGAGAAATTGACTTGTTGAAGACCAGTTCCAGGCAAAATCGAGGTCATGGAGATGCAGATTGCGGATGTATAAATCTAAATTCACAGCGACAGTGTTGAATGTGAGGAGATTTCATAGGTAAATCAATCGCCCTTCCATCAATTTTTATATTCGTGGCAAATTTGTGGCGGAAGGAGGGTCTGTTACTCTTACAGTGTTGCCTAAATACTCAGCAAGTTTTATATGCATTTTTCTAAGAGATGATTCCTAGAGCATCAAATTGAATGCTTTATTTGTTCTTCACCCAATTTTGTTCCATGAACATTAATAATATCTGACAGGGCTTAGTCTTCCATCGGCTAAGACATCGGTTTTATTGGCTAGACAACAGGAGTTACTGACTAGTAAGCGTAAATTGCATATATTTAGGGTTCGCATCTCAGGCAACCAAGACAGAGCCATATATTGTAACTAACGTACATATATGCAAAATAACAAAAAACCAACATTCGGCAACTCAAAGAATGTCATCTATCCTAGCTATCCTTGAGGTGGGAAGTTCCTGAGGTAGATAAGATCCGGCAGAGGTTATTCTTATATTGGCTAAAAGATCGTGGTCACTGGCTAGACAACAGTAGTTACTGGCTAGTAAGCATAAATCACAATTTTTTTTAGGCCAAGCAAAACCATGTATAGGGTTGTATGGATTTTTTTTGTGTTTCAACACTTAGTTAGTATTTCCCCCTCTTCCATGTCCACGACAGCTTTGCCTTTCATCTCTAGAGCAACGATTGTCGGTTGTGCACTTGTGCCCAGGTTTTCTGGTTTATCTTGCCAGTTGTGTGAATTTCTGTGCCAGCTGAATTGTTGTCTTTGCCATCCAAATGGTTTTCCACGTCATACTTCAAATTGAGTTCAAGATACGATATAGACCCAAGTTTACTTCGAAATTTTTTCCTTCATAAACATATATAAAGTGGGTGTCTATAGATAGATAAAATTAAATGAAGTTCAAAAATATATTTATTTTTTAATTTTAACAAATAAAAATGACCAAAAAATAGTTTAAAACAATTAAAGTGGGTCTCCATCTCTCCTCCTTTCTCTCCCCCTTGGTTACCTTCAACCTGTTGGGAAGGTGCCCAAATTTTTTGCAAAAATGACATTTTGTCATTGTCATGCAAATAATCCCACCCATGGCTATTTTTGCAAAGTTGGGTGTAAAGTGGTATATTGGTGCAAAACATCCTATTTTCATTTTAACCACACCCTATATATATATATAATGTAAAAAGTCCTTAACGTGTAAAATTTAATTTTTTAATGGAAACCAGGACGCGGGTGGGATTTATTAAAAAAAAAAAACTGAACCGGTGTTGAACCGGCCAAAATAACACATTCTTCCTCCTCTCGCTGGGACGCATTTCTCATTCAGATCTGTCTGCCTCCATCTCCGCCATGGTGAGCAGTGTCCCGTCTCCTCCTTTCTCGGCGAGCGGCGGATCCGAGCACCAATTGGAAGCCAGCGATGCTGAGAGCCTGAGAGCGAGAAGCGCTTCAGCGGAGAGGATGATGGATCTCAGATCTGGTTAGATTCCTTACCAGATTCAACTTCGCTCCGCCTTCAATTGCTCCGCCTGTAGAGGCAGAAAAAGTCAGCGTTTCTACTGCTCCTCCGGATTGGAGGTGAGTTTATTTTGCTTCTAGAATCTGTATAGATATATATGATGTGTATTCAATTGAATATCGATGGGAGAAAATTTCTTGCTTATTCGATGCTAATTGATTCATTGATTGGAGGTGAGAAAATGAAGGATGAATTTTTCTTGCATTTAGGATGAATCGAAATTAAATTTGTGATCTCACCCACACGAGGCAGGGCTAAATTTAGCTAGAACTACGTATAAACCACAGACCTGTAATTGATCCAAGTTCTAGTATATAAGTTACCTGTTTCATAACCAACTTGAATTGAATTGGATCATACATTGATCACATGTTGGTTCCTAACCTTTCGATGCACCATAAAAAACCTAACAGAACAAAAAATGAGTCAACAAATGACAATGCACTTGGTGTTGTTCAGTCAGATTGGGCAGCCAGGAGCCATGACGATGGCATATATCCAGCTGACGGATCGATACTTGGTAATCGGTATATAGAGATAGCAAGGAAAGTTATAACCCAAAATGAATTCACAGAAAAGATCAGAAATTAGCTGGTAATGTAGAAAACCTTGGCTTCCTAAGCAAAATCAAGTTTGCAGTTCTTTGCTTTGTCGCCCACAGAAGCTGGATCTTCAATTAGTATGGGTTTAGTGTTGGATGTTTGTACTTAAGTAAATATGTATTAAATGCATTTGATGATAATCTTTGTGTTTCCTGTTTCTATCTTTCTCTTTCTGTTTTCAGCTTCTCATCTCTCTTTTTTCTGCCTTTTTTCCTGCTGTTTCCAGATTCTATATTTTTGTATTTGAAGTGCATCTCTCTGTTTTTTCTATTTAAGTGCTGGATGTTTCCTGCTTGGTTTTTTGGTAAAATAAGTTCCTGCATTTTTTTGTGGTTCAAGTGCAGGCTGTTATCTTCTTTTTAGTTCATTTCTGCTGATTTGATCTCTTTGCTTTGAGTAAAATTCAGTAGGGATGGGAGCTGCAGTGAGAAGACCTGCTAAGAAGAGAGGATCAGAACTAGCATGGAGGGATCTGCAGAGCGTCAACAACTCGAGGAGAGAGCTGAGCGGGCAGAGGAAAGAGCGAGGAAGGCGGAAGAGGACGCCAAGATTACAAACGCCAAGGCTGAAGATGTTCAGAAGCGGATCTCTCGCTTCGCAGTCAGCCTCTGAGGTAGTTACCTCTTCTAGAACTCCGTCTTATGTCAATGTGGTGTGTGGTAGGCCTTTTTGGTGAACAATGCAGGTTGCTAATATGGTATATGTGCGTTTGTTTTTGTTAAGAACATATGGTATGCATGTTTTGGGGTAAAACATGCATACCATATGTAGTTATTTGCGACAGGAAAGCGTCAGGGGTTCTTTGCGACAGGAAAGTACCGGCAAAATTGAAGGGGAAATTCTACAAGGTAGTTCTTAGACCGACCTTATTGTATGGCTCAGAGTGCTGGCCTATTACTAAAGCTCAAGAATAGAAGTTGGCAGTCGCTGAGATGAGAATGTTGCGTTGGATGAGTGGGCACACGAGACTGGATAGAATAAGAAATGAAGTCATTAATTAGGAGCAGGGTTGGAGTGACGAGTATTGTTGACAAACTTCGTGAGTCTAGATTGCGGTGGTTTGGACACGTCCGCAGGAGACCCATATCTGAGCCTGTTCGTAGGTGTGAGATCTTGGAGCTTGGTGCTATTTGTAGGGGGAGAGGTAGACCGAAGAAGAGCTGGATGGAGGTTATTCGTCATGATCTACACTCGCTGAACATTTCGAAAGATATGATAAGGGATAGATACCGCTGGAGGAGGTGCATTCGGGCTTCTGATGTTTAGAAGCTTCAAAAGTTTGAGGATGGGTGTTGGGTCCTGCTGTTTATACTTCTTTTCTGCCGTGCTCTTTGCTCCCTTTTACCTCACTCTCTAATATTTGGCATGTTTCTATGTTTGGTTTATTCCCTATTATTTTGGGCCTATCGGAAACACTCTCTCGACTAGTTCGGGGAAAGAGTGCGTACATCCTGACCCCCTAGACCCTGCCTTATCGCGGGATATACTGGGTTGTTGTTGTTGTTGTTGTTTTGGGGTAAAACATATGGTATGCAGATTTTTCGTTACACCATATGGTTATTTAGGTAGGATTTTTTCGTAGACAGGTTGTGAAAAGATATGTGCAGGTTATGAACACTTGAAAGTGCTTAGATATGTAGTTTGTGAACACTGATGATTTGGAATTTGGTTGGGTTTTTAATTGAAATATTGTATGTTGTATTTGGCATTATATATGAATAGCCTATTAGCTCAATTGGTAGAGCGATGTACGTATGCACAAAGATGTGGGTTCGAATCCCACATAGGTTATATTATAAACAAGAACACACCAATCCCAAATTGTTAAGCATGCACATTATAATCTTAGTTATGCACTTTTTAACCTTAATTATGCACTTTTTTTTATCTTAATTATGCACTTTAATTTGAAATTGTTATACGTAAAAAACTCGATTTCAAACTCACATATATCAACCTAAATTATATATGCGAGAGGTAAACCCAAACTCTCAAAAGTAAAAAAAAAAATTAAAACATCGATTTCAAAAGCACATCTTTTGTCTTATTCATGCACATTATGATCTTACTTTTGCACAATTGTATTCTAAATATGCACAATTGTATCTTACTTTTGTACATTTGTATTCTAAATGTGCACAATTGTATTCTAAATCTGCACAATTGTATCTTACTTTTGCACAATTGTAGTTTAAATTTGCACAAGTGTATCCTACTTTTGCACACTTGTATTCTAAATGTGCACATTACAATTTTATTTTTACACTTTATGTTCTTAAATTTGCACTTTACAGTTGCACAAAAGCACTTCACAGTTGCACAACTGCACTTCACAGTTGCACAACTGCATTTCACACTTGCACAAATGCACTTCACACTTGCACAAATGCACTTTACATTTGCACAAGTGTATCTTACTTTTGCACTTTACACTCTTATTCATGAAGAGAAACATAGTTCTTGTAAGCAATAAACATAGATAGCCTATACGGGATTTGAACCCGCATCTTTGTGCGTAGGCACATTGCTCTTCCATTTTGAGCTAATAGGCTTATAATCGGACATCACGCATATTAATGCAATTTTAGAATACAATTGTGCAATCTGAACTATATTAAGTGCAAAAATAAGATATATTAGTGCAATTGTAGATAACAATTGTGCAATCTGAAATCAATAAGTAGTAGAAGCCAAATATTAAAGTGCAGGACTATCAGCAGCCTCATAGTGCAAACTCTTCATTTATTGGTGTTCAGGAGTGGCAGTAGAGTGCAGGATCGCAGTGCCCTCTTCCACCTTTCAATGGTGCTAATCAGGTAACTGCAATTACTCGTCAGCCCTTGCAACCTCTACAATCTACAGATGCACGCAGGGTAAGCAAGCTGCAGATTCCAACAAATCCTTGAATTGCTTCAAATATAGCACCTGGTTTAGCAAAGTCCGATAAGGATACCTCTCCAGCTATTGCATCAGTTAAGCCAGCCTATGTTAGTGTCTCATTGCCAAAGCCAAGTGAGAAGACGCCATCCAGTCGATAAAGAAATGCAAAAATAATTAGACATCACGCATATTAATGCAATTTTAAATGCAAAAATAAGCTAAAATTCATAATTGCAGGCATTTTTAAACAAAGAACAAGTAATTTGGTGACATATTCTCTTATTTTGTGAATTTAGACATGATAAGAATGCCCAAAATGGGCATTTTGAAATAAAGAGAAAGTGTTTTGTTTAAAGAGAATAAACGATGAAGTCTTAACTTTCAATCTTATTTAGTATTTATTGTTCAACTAACCAATAAACTCAACCCAAAAGAGAATAAACAATGAACTCTTCACTTTTTACAACTAGTTATCAGCAAAGCATCATGCCACAACCGACTCAAACATCAAAGATATTAATCTGAGCAAACACATGTTTTTGCATGTGACGCCATACAAGCTTAATGTTCAAAGTACAGAAAATGCATCAAATAATCGTATAAATGTTTATGCAAAAAATTCATCAGCATCATGTAATATCAGAAAGGGAAAGTACCTCCCAAAGAATGCAGGCTGCGAAGCGCCAGCTGGAAATAAGCACTCTTGAAACCATTGCCCTAGTCACCAGCCTTGCCTTTGATGCTAGAGCTTGTGTCATATCACACATTCACACTCAGGCTGATCCAGTTTCAATCTAGACCAGTCATAAACTTGGATAATACAGTAATATTTTCTATTCCAATTCACTCTAGTAAGGAAATTTTTTGATCTTATACTGAAGCAAATCAAACTTAATAGCCCACCAAAAAAAACCCAAACTTAATACCCTTAGCCAGACTAGACGATTATATAAGGTCCAATCTCAATCCGAACCGGATTATGTGCACGTAAGCACGATAGTCCCAAGTCTTGATAATATATGACATGTAAAGCATACCATAATCATGGTTAGACACTCAAGGTTCTCAACATGGGCCTCCCAGCTCAAACCTCTTAAAAACACATTGTAGGATAAGATTCAATAAAGGTCAGGATCAGGATCTTCAGATTGGGCAAATAGTTAGATATGGCTTAAAGGAGGAAGCAAAAGGCTCGAGAAGTTCATTTTTTTACTATATCGGCAACGAAAGGGCTGATTCAAGGAGGATGTGACCTTATAGAAAGATGAAGGTGCAGCTGGAGCGGAGAGAGAGTAGATGCAAGGTAATGAATAATTCAGGAAAGGGAAATCCGAACTTCTAAAAGGATGTGACAACAATGAAATAAATGGGTTCGAACAAAAAAAGCAAAGGGGAGTTGAATGACATGGTCTTACCAAGATTGTCCTTTTCGACAAAGAGAGAACTTACATGCTTATGGACCCCTGCATAGATTACATGTCAAGCTGCAACAGAAGAAAATACTCAAAACAATGGTAGCATATTGCAGACTCCCACACAGAATTCTCAATTAAAGATTGTGTATTGCAAAACATGGTTAGAAATCCATACAACACACCATTCAAATGAAAAATGGTACTCATGAACAAAGCTTATAAGCACAGAGATTTCCTCCTGGCAAACAGTATAATGTGCAATATGTCCACATAATCAAGGTCTAGATACCATTTTCTTCTTAAAAAGAATGAATTTGTGCAAAACCTAATCAGAAACCGACAACATTTCGAGTATTCAAAGCAACCAAAACCTAATCAGACACCGATAACATTTTGAGTATTCAAAGCAAGCAAAACCTAATTCGGCCCCAATGCCTTCCAACTTCAACCCTAGGCCTACAAATTCGAATTCATAATCCGTTAAAAACAATAAGTTGGAGGGAGGAGGAAGAATATAGCGGATACATCAACTTCTTTTCAGTTTTGATCGATATAGATGCACAATCTCAAACTGCTTTAGCACCTCAAATTTGTAGAACAGTGCAATCCAGACACAACAATCACTTACAAGCATCACTGCAACCTCCTCATTTGTGTAGACATCAGTGCCATGGAAAATCTCTCCGAAGGAGCCACTGCCAAGCTTTCGTCTAATCCGATACTGGTTTGCAATTCGAGACCCCATCTGCATCCAAATTCCAGATACAATTTTTAAACAACCTAGATTTCACCTTTTGAAACCCTAACTTGAAACCGATACAGAATTAAAAACGGGAAAGGAGAAAATTCAGGGGTACCTGCACAACCCAATCCCACGACCAGACGGATTTGGAGGTATGATTGGCATCGAAATCGGATTCCTTATTGGAATCGCTTGGATTCAGCCTCGAGGCGGCGGCGGGAGAGAGAGAAGAGGAGGCGCGACCAGACGACGCGGCGGAGGCGGAGCACAAGCGGAGGAAGACGAGGCATCGGAATCGGCGGAGAGAGGTCTTGATCCGGTCGCCGAAGGTCTGTTTCCGGGTAGCACACGAGAGGGAGGAGGAGTTGCTCCCCGAGCCGGCGTTGCCATGGGAGGAGGCGAAGGAACTGGGCGCGTTGCCATAGGAGGAGGCAAATTGCTAATTTTTGGAGTAGCGTGTCCTAATTTAGGAATTTTACACGTTAAACATATTTTACACGATAAGGACTTTTTTCATTTGAAGGAATCCCTATATATATATATATATATATATATATATATATATATATATATATATATATATATATATATATATATATATATATATATATATATATATATATATATATATATATATATATATATATGGTGGGTTAGGTGTAAACATCTCTTATTGTGTTTTGTGTTAACAAATATAGATCATTGATTGATTAGAAATGGATCGGTGAGATTAATTGAGACTTTCCCTTTTTTATTTTTAAAAAAATAGTAGGCCCCACCACTTTTATAGGAAACTTGCTGAAGCAAAGCGCATGTGTTGCTTTTTTTTTTTGTGAAATAACGTTTTTTTGGTGGGGATGAGGAGATTTTGCTTGCATTGTGCGTTCGATGAATAATGACGAACAAATTACCGAATAATTCCAGATTATCAACGAATAATGACTCGGCATTTGATGCTTTTTTTTTGTGAGGTGACGTTTTTTTGGTGGGGAGGAGGAGATTTTGCTTGCACTGTGTGTTCGATTAATAATGGTGAACAAAATACTGAATAATTCCAGATTATCAACGAATAATGACTCTGAATTTGCTGAATATTCGATAAATTCATGAACAATTTTAAACAGTGTTTGAATTTCAAGAAACCCACATCTAATTACGCACATGCATATGAATAATTCCTTATTATCAACGAATAGTGACTCTGAACTTGCCGAATAATCGATAAATTTATAAACAATTTTAGACAGAGTTTGAATTTCAACAACCCCACATCTAATTATGAATAATTCCTTATTATCAGCGAATAGTGACTCTGAACTTGTCGAATATATAGTCAATAAATTTATAAACAATTTTAAACAAAGTTTATATTTCAAGAAACGCATATCTAATTACCCACATACATATGAATAATTCCTTATTATCAACGAATAATTACTCTGAACTTGCTGAATAGTCGATAAATTCATGAGCTTGAATTTTAAGAAACCTACGCCTAATCGCCCCCATATATATATATATATATATATATATATATATATATATATATATGAATATGAATAATTCCTGGTTATCAATTAATAATGACTCTGAATTTGCCGAATATTCGATAAATTATGAACAGTTTGAATTTCAATAAACTCACATCTAATTATCAACATACATATGAATAATTTCTTTTTATCAACGAATAGTGACTTTGAACTTGCCGAATAGTTGATAAATTAATAAACAATTATAATTAGAATATACCGTTAATCACTAAAAAGAGCGGTCAACAATATGGGATTTGTGCAATAGAGTCTGACTCATAAACAACAGACCCCACTATTTATGAGCCCCACTGCGTGAAAGCCACAAATTCAAACAGACTCCACTTCCCCTCTTCCATTTTTCAATTTCCATTTCAAAGAAGGAAGAAATTCGATACATTAAATATGATTTGGGCAACAAGATCCATCCATTAATGATAAAACGGGAAGAAATTTGATAGATTAAACATGACTTGTGCATCAAAATCTGTCCACTGATGGTAATTAGTGGACATCTAAGAAAAACAATTTAAGTGTTGTGCATTTTCAATTCCAGTTGTGATTGGGGTATAATTTTCTGTGTTTGAAGAGAGAACTTTTGAGTAATATGTCAGATCGTATTCAGAAGGAAGTGACATATTGCCCAAGCTAGAGAAGAAAACATTATCGGAAAGATTTTGGGATGGATCCATGATGAAGAAGATGGTGAAAATGGTGAAGTAATGTGTGTTATGGTGTTGCTAAAGGTATGTATTTATAGCCAAAACTACTCATATCAACTTCCACCTATTAAAAATATTTTTTTAATAATTATTTATTTCATATCTTGCATTATTTATTATTTCAAATTATTCCATAATTATAAATCAATTTTTTTGATTATATTTTGCATATTTATAATCAATTTCGACTTTTTTTAAAATTATAGTCAAACATATTAAAAATTGATGTCTACATGTAGAGAAAAATGAATCTAGTATTGTGGTAATTTTTTTGTTTTTTACATTTTATTACCAAAATGTTACTTTTAATGTGTAAAACACTTTCTCCCCAATATCACATATCGGCCACCCAATCTTGTGCCGACACGCGTCCCACCCTTTGCAGAAGCTTGCAAGTTTGCCTTAGCCCGGAACGCCGCGTGTTGTTGATGTTGTAACAAAAGCGATGTTGTTTCACATGGGGCATCCGGAAAATTTCAATTGCAGTCTAGCTCATCTGATTTAGACATTAAATTTCAAACTCCTAGTATCGATACTAGGGAGCAGCTCATCTGATTTGGACATTAAATTTCAACCTCCTAGTATCGATACTGGGAAAGCAGCGTTGCATTTTGCCGATAAAACTGCCCTTAGAGATCATAACTTGTGGTATAGATCGTTTGATGAATTTCAGATTATAATTGTAAGAATGTATAATCTACCTGAATTTAGGAAATCCGCAAGTTGCTAAGAAACCCACCCCTTACTCGGTTTTTTCAACAAATTAAGAACAACGCAAAAACACACAACTACCGAAAATAGACTCATTGATCAGGTCAGCCTTCAAAAACTACTTAATTTAGCCATTCAACAAATGGTTATACAGTCCAACTCCTCCTCAACTGCACCTTATTCAACTGTATCTATAATACTATGTTGAGCTCAACGCTATAAAACATCACTGTCAAGAAACCGTTTCGTCCGACGATGAAAGAAAACCGATCCAACCGGGCCAACCCTCTCAAATGACAACAACTGGGGCAGAAAACTTGCATCATTCAGTACCCTAACATAGTATCATCGTATCCTCTTGTTTCTATAATCTTATACCGATGCGAAAAACTACTCACAATCTCCCGATCCAGTGTATTGTATGGCTCTAATCCGGATCTCGCAAACACCCACCGGGGAGCAGGAACTTGAACTTGCCATCATTCTCAATCAAGTAGGCAGGGAGGTTAACAGCCGAGGAAGACCGAGGGATCGAACCCATCTTCTTGATCAGCTCTTGGAAGCTGTACTTGTAACACCCCTTCTTAATACACTGAAGAGATGTTGCAGCGCCAGCAATTACGCAGACTTTAATGTCTTTGTAACCGCCCGAGGCTTATAGGGACATGCAACCATGCTCCCATAAACAAGATGATAAAATACAAATATTAAATAAGCGGAAGACTTAAATATAAAGTAATATTATGAAATAACATAAGTTACCCAAAACAAAGGGGTCCAAATACAACAACTGAAATAATGAAATAATAACAGCGGAATTAATATTCAAATAGTAGCAGCGGAATGAATAAAATAAATCCCATAAATTCTAAAAGTTTGTACCTTAATTCAAAAACACAAATAAACTGAAAACAATGCAATCTTTTATTCTTCAGCGCCTCAAGACCGTTTACTTAAACCTGTGGGTCGACGGCTGAGGTGTAGTATGCAGACCAGGGACCCCAACCGTCCAAAGGAGAAAAATAGGACGGTTAGTCTTTTTACGACTAGCAAGTAGCAGAAAGTAAAATGTTCAAGACTCCGTCTACCACCCATTGACCATAAAAGGGTATTGGTGATTGTAGACTAAAATATGAATTAGGAGTAAATATTTATGTGGAACCTGACTCGTTTGATTAATATAAAATAAAATAAAATAACAGGATGATCCAGAAAGGACCGAGTGTTTGAATGGGATGCGGATCCAGAGATCCTAGAGAATCATATTCCGAGTACGGAAAGAATATGATATAACGTCACTGAAAGTGGGTCACCCATTAGTAAGTAATGTACAACGCAATAACAGTAATAACACAACATACACAACATTATCGTTTACTTAGGACAAGTGATACTGGCCTCGGCCGCATATACTGGGCGGATGACCTACTACCCTTAGGTAGATGTACCCATTCGAGAGATTTGCAATTTCGAAGGGGCATCTCATGAGACGTTTATAGAGCAAGGTATAACCGAACCTTGACCTGACTTTACCCTTTTTCCATTATTTAACACACATCATAATAACAATAACAACGACAACAACAACAATAATAATAACACAACTCGTATAAGTACCAATCCACAAATACATCCTAGGTGACCACAAAAGGCATAATGTACACTTTAGATCTATAAAGTGCACGAAATAATATAACTGACAAGCATGGATATTCAAAACCAACAATATACCATACTTAACTAGCATGAAGGAACAAAATGGACAAATCATGCTTTTTAGGAAGCTCGGGCATTTAATGTAATTTTCTCAAACCATAGGATCAAATTATAATTACCCGAGTTGACATGCTATGTGAGATTAAGGAATTGATAAATAGCAACAAACTGAACTAACTTGCATATTTATCACAAACTCATAGCATGGAACTTATAAAGGACACAAAAAAAAACAATAATTGCGTAAAAGGCACGAAATTTGCAGAAATGCACTGATTGAACCAAACTACTTGCCTTAATCCGACGAAATGCTTATTCGTGATTGAGCAAAATAATCTGATAAAGGACCTGAGATTTTACAGAATTAAATAGGGTATTAGTAACTTTTCAGAAATTACGGAAACGGCACCGTAACTTTTAAAAAGTTCAAAACTTACCCTTGCTTTTCCCAAAAGCCAAACCGATTCTGTAACCCACAATCTCAGGAGCTGTAAAGGCTGTAAACTGTTCCAAAACAGTAGGTAGGTTAGATTAAACATCGCATACTTGTTCGAAACTCGACAACTTGCGATGAATGGAGCGGATCTTACCCAAACGAGACTCGAAAACGTCCAAGTTTCGAGCTTATGAACCCTTGGATATGGTATGAATCTGAAAGGAATAATTTTGGTCAGATAACAGCCCTTGGATTGAAGGAAAGAAAGAAAAACGAACATAAATCACGTTTTTCTGAACTACAGAAACACTGCTCACCAGTCAAGTTCGAGGCTGTGTTGCGATTGCCTCGAAGAAGGTATGAAAGAACGGACAGATGGGTTAAACAGAGGGTGTTGCAAACTTTCGGATGCAGTCGACGTCGTTGCCTTTGGACCACGGTGCTGGTGTTGGCGAAGCCTGAAAGTAGGCTTGGCGAACACTGTTCGGCAGCAACTTCCGACGCCGATTTGGACGTCTTTCCGGTGAGCTGCTGCGTCGGGGCTTGCACGGTGGTTGCCTGGGTGTTGGAGAAGACCAGTGGTGGCGGCCTTCAGCCCTGGTGTCGCCGGAATCGCGGTCGAGGGTGATCGGAGATAGTTGGTGATTTGTGATCTTCGGTCTCTGTTGATGGGTTTGTAGAGAATGAATGGGAAAGGTTTATGGCGAGAGGGTTAACTGGAATAGAAGAATGCAGCGTTCTCTTCAATTTGATCTAATCCGAATCCACTAAAGATAGAGATTAGAGGTTGAAAAATCTGGCCAAAGATTACTAGTTATCAATTAGTTAAAGATAGAATTTTGTTTAAAAACAAAAATCTGATCTTCCTTCCTTCCGTGTGCAGATTTGCTGGGCTGGCTGGGCTCGTCTCGGAATGCTGTTGTGGACTTGGCTGCTGTGGGCTTCTTCCATTTATGTTGGTAGTATGTACATGTGTGTGTATATATATATAACGTAGTATATGTATATAGACCTAAATACACATATATTATATGTATATAATATATATATATATAACTAGTACACTAATTTACCCATAAATAATATATAAATATTATTTGCGAAACTTTAATTTATTTAAATAATTTAAATAAATTAATTTCCCACATTTCACATTATAAAATGTGAAGTAATTATCTTACGAACTTGACCCGTTAAAATAATAGGAATAAGAAGTAATTCCGACTTTTATTTAATTAAAATCTAAAATTAAATAACCGGAAATACGAGGGTATTTCATATCTCCCCCCAAAAAAGAAGTTTCGTCCCGAAACTTAAGCAGAAAACAAATAAGGAAAACTCTCTCTCATATCTGCTTCGGTCTCCCACGTCATTGCCTCAGTTCCGTGTTTAGACCAGAGCACCTTTACTAGAGGCACAACTTTATTCCTGAGCTGCTTCTCCCGCCGCTCTAGAATGCGGACTGGTTCCTCCTCATAGGTTCCTGTAGGACGGACCTCAATGTCTTCATAGCTCAAGACATGAGATGGATCAGGCACGTACTTCCGGAGTAAGGAAATGTGGAAGACGTCATGCACTGGATGAGCGGTAGGTGGCAAAGCTAAACGATAAGCAACTGTGCCCACCTTCTGGAGAATCTCAAATGGTCCTACAAAGCGAGGGTTAAGCTTACTACGCTTCCCAAATCGGAACACTCCTTTCGTCGGCGAGACCTTCACAAATACCTTCTCACCGACCTGGAACTCTAGATCCCTCCTCTTGCCGTCAGCATATGCCTTCTGTCGGCACTGAGCTGCCAGCATGCGTTGCCTGATCACTCCTACCTGCATGGTAGTCTCCTCTAGAAGCTCGGGCCCAAGAATGAGTGCATCTGCTGCCTCATCCCAACATACTGGAGATCTGCACTTTCGCCCATACAGAGCCTCAAACGGAGCCATCTTGATCGATGCATGCCAACTATTGTTGTAAGTGAACTCAATCAAACTCAAGCTGGTCTCCCAATCAGTTGGTCTATCCAGCACACATGCCCTCAACATGTCCTCTAACGTCTGAATAGTGCGTTCTGACTGGCCATCGGTCTGTGGATGGAATGACGTACTGAAATTCAAGGTCGTCCCTAGGCCTCCCTGAAGTTCTCTCCAAAACTTGGAGATGAATCTGCCATCGCGGTCTGACACAATGGTCTTCGGGATACCATGGAGTCGGACGATCTCCTTCATGTACACCCCTGCTAACTTCGGCACCTTCCAATCACTCCTGATTGCAATAAAGTGCGCACATTTGGTGAGTCTATCCACTATCACCCAAATGGCGTCTTTCTGCCCTTGGCCTCGAGGTAAGCCCGTAACGAAGTCCATTGAGATATGCTCCCACTTCCACTCCGGCACCGGAAGGGGCTGCAATGTACCAGCAGGTCGTCGATGCTCAATCTTCACCTGCTGACACACCAAACATCTAGCCACAAACTCAGCTATGTCCTGCTTCATCCCTGGCCACCAATATCCACATCGGAGGTCTTTGTACATCTTGCTCGACCCTGGGTGTACAGAGTAAGCAGAAGAATGAGCCTCATGGAGTATGGTCTGTCTAAGCTCCTGAACATCCGGAACACAAATCCGCTTCCCAAACCATAAGGAGCCATCCTCCTGAACAATAAAACCTGGGGCCTTGCCCTCAAAGAAGTCGGCACACAAACGCACCAATGCAGTATCTTCGACCTGCGCTACCTTAATCTTCTCTAAAAAATCTGACTGCACCTCCATCATACACAGCTGACCACGATTCTTCTCAAACCACACCTCAACACCTAACTTCAACAAATCCTGGCGCAAAACAGGTCTCTCTGTCAAACATGCGATCATAGCCTCATGCTGAGACTTCCGGCTTAAAGCATCCGCTACAACATTGGCCTTCCCCGGATGATAGAGAAGTTCAATGTCATAGTCCTTGATGAGCTCCAGCCATCTCCTCTGACGCATATTGAGCTCCTTTTGTGTGAAAACATACTTCAAACTCTTGTGGTCTGTGAAGATTTGACAGCGAACACCGTAGAGGTAGTGTCGCCAAATCTTTAAAGCAAAGACCACAGCAGCTAGCTCCAGATCATGCACTGGATAGTTCTCCTCATACTGCTTAAGTTGCCTAGAAGCATATGCTATCACCTTGCCATCCTGCATAAGCACACAACCCAGACCTTGCTTGGAAGCATCACTGTACACAACATATCCTTCTCCATCTCTTGGCAATGCTAGAATCGGTGCAGTGGTCAACCGTTTCTTTAGTTCCTGGAAGCTCTGCTCGCACTTCTCATTCCACACGAACTTCTGAGACTTCCTCAATAAAGAGGTGAGTGGCTGGGCAAGTTTAGAGAACCCTTCCACAAACCTCCTATAGTATCCAGCTAGTCCCAGAAAGCTTCGGACTTCCTTCGCATTCTTCGGCTGCGCCCAATGCTTCACTGCCGAGATCTTCTGAGGATCTACCATGACTCCCTCCTCAGATATGATATGACCTAGGAAGGTCACCTGCTTGATCCAGAAGTCACACTTGGACAATTTAGCATAAAGCTGATGTTGTCGCAGCACTGACAATGCGGTCCGCAGATGCTCCTCGTGAGCTTCCTCGCTCGGAGAGTAGATCAAAATATCATCGATAAACACCACCACAAACTTATCGAGATAGTCATGGAAACACCTGTTCATCAACTCCATAAACACAGCTGGTGCGTTGGTCAAACCAAAGGGCATCACTACAAACTCATAATGCCCGTATCTAGTCCGGAAAGCCGTCTTCGGAATGTCTTCCTCACGAATCCGTAATTGATGATACCCAGAACGAAGATCAATCTTGGAGAACACCCGTGCTCCTTGCAGCTGATCTAGCAAGTCATCAATTCGCGGCAACGGGTACTTGTTCTTGATCGTCACTTTATTAAGCTCACGATAGTCAATACACAGCCGGAAGGATCCATCCTTCTTCTTCACAAATAATACTGGAGCCCCCCATGGCGACGCACTAGGCCTGATATAGCCCTTCTCCAACAGCTCTTCCAATTGAGACTTCAACTCCTTCATCTCAAGGGGTGACATACGATATGGAGCTTTGGAGAGTGGAGATGTCCCTGGTTCCAGATCAATTGTGAACTCAACAAAGCGCTTCGGTGGTAACTCGGTAATGTCATCAGGAAATACGTCGGGAAATTCCCGAATCACTGGAATATCGGAGAGTGTGACCGTCTCGGACTTAGAGTCCGGTAAATAGCACAATAGGCCCACACAACCTTGTCGCAGTAGCCTCGCTGCCTGCATCATATTAATAATACGGCCGTTCTCAACGGAAACGCGCCCGCGGAATTTGCACACGCATGTGCCATCCGGTGATAACGTCACAATCCTCCGCTCGAAGTCAATCACCGCGCCATGTTGCCCTAACCAATCCATACCTAAGATGATATCCAGCGGCATAAGCGGAATCACCACTAAATCGGCGTCGAACTCTCGACCCCCAATCGTGATAGGAAATCTGCTCAACACCTTCTTTCCTATCATTGTCCCCCCATCAGGGAGTCCGACTACAAAAGGATCATCTAAAGGCACACTACCTAGCTTAAGCCTATCAACAAGCTTCTCAGCAATAAAGGAATGGGTAGCACCAGAATCAAATAAAATATCAATGGACTCGGTATGATGGTAAATAATACCTTGAGTCACTGGTGCGTTAGCATCTACCTCCTGCCTCATCACATATAGGCGCTTCCCAGGGTTGGAAGGCCCAGCTGCATTGCTTCCCCTGTTCACAGTCGGTTGCGATCCCGTAGGAGCCTGAGTCCTCTGCTGAAAGGACTGACTGTTGCGCTGCTGCGGTGGAGGCCTAAGCTGCCCCTGATTCTGAGTCCTTGGTAAAGCAGCCGATGCCTGATAAGAACGAGACTGCACCCCATTCGCGGTCTTGCAGAACCGTATCATATGCCCTGGCTTGTCACAACCTCGGCAAATCCTCAGTACTTCCGTGCATGCAGGTTTGATGTGCCCCTCCTTGCCGCAATTATGACATATCACCTGCCTCCCACCAGTATTGTGAGAGCGCCCTCCAGTCTGACCAGTTGGGGTTCTGCCCCCACTCACACCCCCAGTTGGGGTAGATTCTGCAGCTCTCTTGACACCAGAAAGCTTCTGATGTCCCTTCTTCCTGTTGGCGAACTCCTGGTTCCGCCGAGTCTCATCCATCGTTGCCTCCACCCTGTACCCAGCATCAATGTAAGCCTCTAGGGTAGGGTAGTCTCTATGCAACATCTGCAGCTTCATGCGGCCAGGTAAGGACTCATGGAAGTAATGAACCCTGTCTGCCTCAGTCCTGACCAAATCTCCAGCATAAGGCAGTAACCCATAATATCGAGTCACCAGCGCAGCCATTCTCATTCCTAGAGGAGCAGGAGTTAAGAATTCCCTCCTCTTCTCAATCCTCAGCGAAGGAGCAAAGTAATGATCTGTGAGGGACTGCTTGAAGGCCTCCCATCTCGGGTTTGCCTCCCATCCCAATCTAGCAGCTTCCCACCATAATCCAGCTTCGCCCTTCAGACGAACAGCAGTAATATGCACCTTGTCCTGATCGGTGCACACGATACCTCTGAACAGCTTCTCCATATGGGTCAGCCACTCAACTACAACATATGGCTCCCCTGACCCATTAAAGTCATCTGGCTTCATAGCATTGACTGCCTTGAGTGCCCTGAAGTAAGAGTCTCCAAGGTCTGTCACTCTGCCTGGAGCAGGAGTCTCAACGACGTGTGGTGCTTGCCGCGGAGTCTGTACATTTGGCGGCGGTTGTGGGTTCACTCCGGCTATGGCCTCTGTCACAGCCTCACGAGCAATCTGCCGCATCATCTGTACCATTTCATCACGCCAGCTTTCCCCTGCAGTTCTGGTGGACCTGCTCCTATGACTCACAGGACGGCTACCCACGCTCTGGCTTGCATCAAGGCTGTGCTCAACCCTATCACTGTCACCATGATGGTTGGTCCCATGATGACCAGACTCTTGATGGCTAGGCTCACGTTGGCTGTGCTCACGTTGGGCCCTCCTTGAGTCCCTCTCCTGTCTAGCGGCCCTGCGGCGAGCAACTGCAGCACGATTCTCAGCCCTCAGCTGTGCTGAAGCAGCACGATCAGCCAGTGATTGTTCCCTAGTCGCATCACCGGTGGGTGGAACAGAATCCTCATCCACCTGGTCTATATTCCTCTGGCTCACAGTCCTCTCTGACGGTGTCCCAGGGCGGCGACGAACAGCTCGAGTGTTCATGATCTATACGTCCAAAAATCAATGCCATTAATTCTCCGTTTAGTCGTATAGTACTAATGGTTTAACAAGATCATAATCACTCACAATACCATGATATATATTGAATTGCATTATATAGTATCATGTCACTGAATAAACGTTAAAGAGAGTTTAAAACTACCAAATGCGGGGAATAATACGACACAGAGTTGCTAGGGGCATGTATGGACACGCAGGTCCTTTGCCCATTATTGCAAGAAGTGTGAAAGCTTAGAACAGGCGATCGAAAACTTAGGTGTTTCTTGGCTTCTTGTGCTTAAGGTTCCCAGTACCCTTAACAGAGTACCATCCTTCTATCCCTTTTTCACTAGAGGGCCGGTAGACAAAGTGCACTCCTGCTTTCTTAAATCTTTCTAGCTTCTGATTCTCATAGTCATCCCGGGTCCTTAACGACTCAAGCATCTTTGCCCGTCGCTCTGCGTGCTCTTGTCCTTCAGGGGTTCCTTGGAGTCGCTTTCCTCGAAGCTCAATGATCTCCTCCATGAGCTTCCCAGCCTCCTCGATATGTTCCAGAGTACCTTGACCATGAACCTGTGAGAATCTAGCCAACCTCCAAGTGATCTCATCATAGCAGAACTGGTCATAGGTAGGAACCCATGGGGTAACCCCTACTTCTCGGACAATCATACCATCTTCGCCTCCATAACTTGGCGGTGGATGGTCCTTTCCTAAACGGAGGACACGAATGACGTTCTTCCCAAGAACTGCACTAGCCCTCGTAGAAATCGCAGACATCTAAGAGTAAGAGTAATAGTGTGTCAATACCCAAGTTGACTTGCACTTAAAGAATGGAATACTAATGACTCTACAATTACAGGTTAGGTACTTGAGGGCTTAACTATTTTAAAATTCAAACATCTTTTCACACTAGGAGTGAAAATACATTTTCTTAAAGTTTTAAACTCATTTTTTTTTTAAACAAACTTTTAAATTCATTTTGAAGTATACAAAACTTATATTTTCATGTTATAAAACCAAAAGCTCTGATACCACCTTCTGTAACACCCCTTCTTAATACACTGAAGAGATGTTGCAGCGCCAGCAATTACGCAGACTTTAATGTCTTTGTAACCGCCCGAGGCTTATAGGGACATGCAACCATGCTCCCATAAACAAGATGATAAAATACAAATATTAAATAAGCGGAAGACTTAAATATAAAGTAATATTATGAAATAACATAAGTTACCCAAAACAAAGGGGTCCAAATACAACAACTGAAATAATGAAATAATAACAGCGGAATTAATATTCAAATAGTAGCAGCGGAATGAATAAAATAAATCCCATAAATTCTAAAAGTTTGTACCTTAATTCAAAAACACAAATAAACTGAAAACAATGCAATCTTTTATTCTTCAGCGCCTCAAGACCGTTTACTTAAACCTGTGGGTCGACGGCTGAGGTGTAGTATGCAGACCAGGGACCCCAACCGTCCAAAGGAGAAAAATAGGACGGTTAGTCTTTTTACGACTAGCAAGTAGCAGAAAGTAAAATGTTCAAGACTCCGTCTACCACCCATTGACCATAAAAGGGTATTGGTGATTGTAGACTAAAATATGAATTAGGAGTAAATATTTATGTGGAACCTGACTCGTTTGATTAATATAAAATAAAATAAAATAACAGGATGATCCAGAAAGGACCGAGTGTTTGAATGGGATGCGGATCCAGAGATCCTAGAGAATCATATTCCGAGTACGGAAAGAATATGATATAACGTCACTGAAAGTGGGTCACCCATTAGTAAGTAATGTACAACGCAATAACAGTAATAACACAACATACACAACATTATCGTTTACTTAGGACAAGTGATACTGGCCTCGGCCGCATATACTGGGCGGATGACCTACTACCCTTAGGTAGATGTACCCATTCGAGAGATTTGCAATTTCGAAGGGGCATCTCATGAGACGTTTATAGAGCAAGGTATAACCGAACCTTGACCTGACTTTACCCTTTTTCCATTATTTAACACACATCATAATAACAATAACAACGACAACAACAACAATAATAATAACACAACTCGTATAAGTACCAATCCACAAATACATCCTAGGTGACCACAAAAGGCATAATGTACACTTTAGATCTATAAAGTGCACGAAATAATATAACTGACAAGCATGGATATTCAAAACCAACAATATACCATACTTAACTAGCATGAAGGAACAAAATGGACAAATCATGCTTTTTAGGAAGCTCGGGCATTTAATGTAATTTTCTCAAACCATAGGATCAAATTATAATTACCCGAGTTGACATGCTATGTGAGATTAAGGAATTGATAAATAGCAACAAACTGAACTAACTTGCATATTTATCACAAACTCATAGCATGGAACTTATAAAGGACACAAAAAAAAACAATAATTGCGTAAAAGGCACGAAATTTGCAGAAATGCACTGATTGAACCAAACTACTTGCCTTAATCCGACGAAATGCTTATTCGTGATTGAGCAAAATAATCTGATAAAGGACCTGAGATTTTACAGAATTAAATAGGGTATTAGTAACTTTTCAGAAATTACGGAAACGGCACCGTAACTTTTAAAAAGTTCAAAACTTACCCTTGCTTTTCCCAAAAGCCAAACCGATTCTGTAACCCACAATCTCAGGAGCTGTAAAGGCTGTAAACTGTTCCAAAACAGTAGGTAGGTTAGATTAAACATCGCATACTTGTTCGAAACTCGACAACTTGCGATGAATGGAGCGGATCTTACCCAAACGAGACTCGAAAACGTCCAAGTTTCGAGCTTATGAACCCTTGGATATGGTATGAATCTGAAAGGAATAATTTTGGTCAGATAACAGCCCTTGGATTGAAGGAAAGAAAGAAAAACGAACATAAATCACGTTTTTCTGAACTACAGAAACACTGCTCACCAGTCAAGTTCGAGGCTGTGTTGCGATTGCCTCGAAGAAGGTATGAAAGAACGGACAGATGGGTTAAACAGAGGGTGTTGCAAACTTTCGGATGCAGTCGACGTCGTTGCCTTTGGACCACGGTGCTGGTGTTGGCGAAGCCTGAAAGTAGGCTTGGCGAACACTGTTCGGCAGCAACTTCCGACGCCGATTTGGACGTCTTTCCGGTGAGCTGCTGCGTCGGGGCTTGCACGGTGGTTGCCTGGGTGTTGGAGAAGACCAGTGGTGGCGGCCTTCAGCCCTGGTGTCGCCGGAATCGCGGTCGAGGGTGATCGGAGATAGTTGGTGATTTGTGATCTTCGGTCTCTGTTGATGGGTTTGTAGAGAATGAATGGGAAAGGTTTATGGCGAGAGGGTTAACTGGAATAGAAGAATGCAGCGTTCTCTTCAATTTGATCTAATCCGAATCCACTAAAGATAGAGATTAGAGGTTGAAAAATCTGGCCAAAGATTACTAGTTATCAATTAGTTAAAGATAGAATTTTGTTTAAAAACAAAAATCTGATCTTCCTTCCTTCCGTGTGCAGATTTGCTGGGCTGGCTGGGCTCGTCTCGGAATGCTGTTGTGGACTTGGCTGCTGTGGGCTTCTTCCATTTATGTTGGTAGTATGTACATGTGTGTGTATATATATATAACGTAGTATATGTATATAGACCTAAATACACATATATTATATGTATATAATATATATATATATAACTAGTACACTAATTTACCCATAAATAATATATAAATATTATTTGCGAAACTTTAATTTATTTAAATAATTTAAATAAATTAATTTCCCACATTTCACATTATAAAATGTGAAGTAATTATCTTACGAACTTGACCCGTTAAAATAATAGGAATAAGAAGTAATTCCGACTTTTATTTAATTAAAATCTAAAATTAAATAACCGGAAATACGAGGGTATTTCATATCTCCCCCCAAAAAAGAAGTTTCGTCCCGAAACTTAAGCAGAAAACAAATAAGGAAAACTCTCTCTCATATCTGCTTCGGTCTCCCACGTCATTGCCTCAGTTCCGTGTTTAGACCAGAGCACCTTTACTAGAGGCACAACTTTATTCCTGAGCTGCTTCTCCCGCCGCTCTAGAATGCGGACTGGTTCCTCCTCATAGGTTCCTGTAGGACGGACCTCAATGTCTTCATAGCTCAAGACATGAGATGGATCAGGCACGTACTTCCGGAGTAAGGAAATGTGGAAGACGTCATGCACTGGATGAGCGGTAGGTGGCAAAGCTAAACGATAAGCAACTGTGCCCACCTTCTGGAGAATCTCAAATGGTCCTACAAAGCGAGGGTTAAGCTTACTACGCTTCCCAAATCGGAACACTCCTTTCGTCGGCGAGACCTTCACAAATACCTTCTCACCGACCTGGAACTCTAGATCCCTCCTCTTGCCGTCAGCATATGCCTTCTGTCGGCACTGAGCTGCCAGCATGCGTTGCCTGATCACTCCTACCTGCATGGTAGTCTCCTCTAGAAGCTCGGGCCCAAGAATGAGTGCATCTGCTGCCTCATCCCAACATACTGGAGATCTGCACTTTCGCCCATACAGAGCCTCAAACGGAGCCATCTTGATCGATGCATGCCAACTATTGTTGTAAGTGAACTCAATCAAACTCAAGCTGGTCTCCCAATCAGTTGGTCTATCCAGCACACATGCCCTCAACATGTCCTCTAACGTCTGAATAGTGCGTTCTGACTGGCCATCGGTCTGTGGATGGAATGACGTACTGAAATTCAAGGTCGTCCCTAGGCCTCCCTGAAGTTCTCTCCAAAACTTGGAGATGAATCTGCCATCGCGGTCTGACACAATGGTCTTCGGGATACCATGGAGTCGGACGATCTCCTTCATGTACACCCCTGCTAACTTCGGCACCTTCCAATCACTCCTGATTGCAATAAAGTGCGCACATTTGGTGAGTCTATCCACTATCACCCAAATGGCGTCTTTCTGCCCTTGGCCTCGAGGTAAGCCCGTAACGAAGTCCATTGAGATATGCTCCCACTTCCACTCCGGCACCGGAAGGGGCTGCAATGTACCAGCAGGTCGTCGATGCTCAATCTTCACCTGCTGACACACCAAACATCTAGCCACAAACTCAGCTATGTCCTGCTTCATCCCTGGCCACCAATATCCACATCGGAGGTCTTTGTACATCTTGCTCGACCCTGGGTGTACAGAGTAAGCAGAAGAATGAGCCTCATGGAGTATGGTCTGTCTAAGCTCCTGAACATCCGGAACACAAATCCGCTTCCCAAACCATAAGGAGCCATCCTCCTGAACAATAAAACCTGGGGCCTTGCCCTCAAAGAAGTCGGCACACAAACGCACCAATGCAGTATCTTCGACCTGCGCTACCTTAATCTTCTCTAAAAAATCTGACTGCACCTCCATCATACACAGCTGACCACGATTCTTCTCAAACCACACCTCAACACCTAACTTCAACAAATCCTGGCGCAAAACAGGTCTCTCTGTCAAACATGCGATCATAGCCTCATGCTGAGACTTCCGGCTTAAAGCATCCGCTACAACATTGGCCTTCCCCGGATGATAGAGAAGTTCAATGTCATAGTCCTTGATGAGCTCCAGCCATCTCCTCTGACGCATATTGAGCTCCTTTTGTGTGAAAACATACTTCAAACTCTTGTGGTCTGTGAAGATTTGACAGCGAACACCGTAGAGGTAGTGTCGCCAAATCTTTAAAGCAAAGACCACAGCAGCTAGCTCCAGATCATGCACTGGATAGTTCTCCTCATACTGCTTAAGTTGCCTAGAAGCATATGCTATCACCTTGCCATCCTGCATAAGCACACAACCCAGACCTTGCTTGGAAGCATCACTGTACACAACATATCCTTCTCCATCTCTTGGCAATGCTAGAATCGGTGCAGTGGTCAACCGTTTCTTTAGTTCCTGGAAGCTCTGCTCGCACTTCTCATTCCACACGAACTTCTGAGACTTCCTCAATAAAGAGGTGAGTGGCTGGGCAAGTTTAGAGAACCCTTCCACAAACCTCCTATAGTATCCAGCTAGTCCCAGAAAGCTTCGGACTTCCTTCGCATTCTTCGGCTGCGCCCAATGCTTCACTGCCGAGATCTTCTGAGGATCTACCATGACTCCCTCCTCAGATATGATATGACCTAGGAAGGTCACCTGCTTGATCCAGAAGTCACACTTGGACAATTTAGCATAAAGCTGATGTTGTCGCAGCACTGACAATGCGGTCCGCAGATGCTCCTCGTGAGCTTCCTCGCTCGGAGAGTAGATCAAAATATCATCGATAAACACCACCACAAACTTATCGAGATAGTCATGGAAACACCTGTTCATCAACTCCATAAACACAGCTGGTGCGTTGGTCAAACCAAAGGGCATCACTACAAACTCATAATGCCCGTATCTAGTCCGGAAAGCCGTCTTCGGAATGTCTTCCTCACGAATCCGTAATTGATGATACCCAGAACGAAGATCAATCTTGGAGAACACCCGTGCTCCTTGCAGCTGATCTAGCAAGTCATCAATTCGCGGCAACGGGTACTTGTTCTTGATCGTCACTTTATTAAGCTCACGATAGTCAATACACAGCCGGAAGGATCCATCCTTCTTCTTCACAAATAATACTGGAGCCCCCCATGGCGACGCACTAGGCCTGATATAGCCCTTCTCCAACAGCTCTTCCAATTGAGACTTCAACTCCTTCATCTCAAGGGGTGACATACGATATGGAGCTTTGGAGAGTGGAGATGTCCCTGGTTCCAGATCAATTGTGAACTCAACAAAGCGCTTCGGTGGTAACTCGGTAATGTCATCAGGAAATACGTCGGGAAATTCCCGAATCACTGGAATATCGGAGAGTGTGACCGTCTCGGACTTAGAGTCCGGTAAATAGCACAATAGGCCCACACAACCTTGTCGCAGTAGCCTCGCTGCCTGCATCATATTAATAATACGGCCGTTCTCAACGGAAACGCGCCCGCGGAATTTGCACACGCATGTGCCATCCGGTGATAACGTCACAATCCTCCGCTCGAAGTCAATCACCGCGCCATGTTGCCCTAACCAATCCATACCTAAGATGATATCCAGCGGCATAAGCGGAATCACCACTAAATCGGCGTCGAACTCTCGACCCCCAATCGTGATAGGAAATCTGCTCAACACCTTCTTTCCTATCATTGTCCCCCCATCAGGGAGTCCGACTACAAAAGGATCATCTAAAGGCACACTACCTAGCTTAAGCCTATCAACAAGCTTCTCAGCAATAAAGGAATGGGTAGCACCAGAATCAAATAAAATATCAATGGACTCGGTATGATGGTAAATAATACCTTGAGTCACTGGTGCGTTAGCATCTACCTCCTGCCTCATCACATATAGGCGCTTCCCAGGGTTGGAAGGCCCAGCTGCATTGCTTCCCCTGTTCACAGTCGGTTGCGATCCCGTAGGAGCCTGAGTCCTCTGCTGAAAGGACTGACTGTTGCGCTGCTGCGGTGGAGGCCTAAGCTGCCCCTGATTCTGAGTCCTTGGTAAAGCAGCCGATGCCTGATAAGAACGAGACTGCACCCCATTCGCGGTCTTGCAGAACCGTATCATATGCCCTGGCTTGTCACAACCTCGGCAAATCCTCAGTACTTCCGTGCATGCAGGTTTGATGTGCCCCTCCTTGCCGCAATTATGACATATCACCTGCCTCCCACCAGTATTGTGAGAGCGCCCTCCAGTCTGACCAGTTGGGGTTCTGCCCCCACTCACACCCCCAGTTGGGGTAGATTCTGCAGCTCTCTTGACACCAGAAAGCTTCTGATGTCCCTTCTTCCTGTTGGCGAACTCCTGGTTCCGCCGAGTCTCATCCATCGTTGCCTCCACCCTGTACCCAGCATCAATGTAAGCCTCTAGGGTAGGGTAGTCTCTATGCAACATCTGCAGCTTCATGCGGCCAGGTAAGGACTCATGGAAGTAATGAACCCTGTCTGCCTCAGTCCTGACCAAATCTCCAGCATAAGGCAGTAACCCATAATATCGAGTCACCAGCGCAGCCATTCTCATTCCTAGAGGAGCAGGAGTTAAGAATTCCCTCCTCTTCTCAATCCTCAGCGAAGGAGCAAAGTAATGATCTGTGAGGGACTGCTTGAAGGCCTCCCATCTCGGGTTTGCCTCCCATCCCAATCTAGCAGCTTCCCACCATAATCCAGCTTCGCCCTTCAGACGAACAGCAGTAATATGCACCTTGTCCTGATCGGTGCACACGATACCTCTGAACAGCTTCTCCATATGGGTCAGCCACTCAACTACAACATATGGCTCCCCTGACCCATTAAAGTCATCTGGCTTCATAGCATTGACTGCCTTGAGTGCCCTGAAGTAAGAGTCTCCAAGGTCTGTCACTCTGCCTGGAGCAGGAGTCTCAACGACGTGTGGTGCTTGCCGCGGAGTCTGTACATTTGGCGGCGGTTGTGGGTTCACTCCGGCTATGGCCTCTGTCACAGCCTCACGAGCAATCTGCCGCATCATCTGTACCATTTCATCACGCCAGCTTTCCCCTGCAGTTCTGGTGGACCTGCTCCTATGACTCACAGGACGGCTACCCACGCTCTGGCTTGCATCAAGGCTGTGCTCAACCCTATCACTGTCACCATGATGGTTGGTCCCATGATGACCAGACTCTTGATGGCTAGGCTCACGTTGGCTGTGCTCACGTTGGGCCCTCCTTGAGTCCCTCTCCTGTCTAGCGGCCCTGCGGCGAGCAACTGCAGCACGATTCTCAGCCCTCAGCTGTGCTGAAGCAGCACGATCAGCCAGTGATTGTTCCCTAGTCGCATCACCGGTGGGTGGAACAGAATCCTCATCCACCTGGTCTATATTCCTCTGGCTCACAGTCCTCTCTGACGGTGTCCCAGGGCGGCGACGAACAGCTCGAGTGTTCATGATCTATACGTCCAAAAATCAATGCCATTAATTCTCCGTTTAGTCGTATAGTACTAATGGTTTAACAAGATCATAATCACTCACAATACCATGATATATATTGAATTGCATTATATAGTATCATGTCACTGAATAAACGTTAAAGAGAGTTTAAAACTACCAAATGCGGGGAATAATACGACACAGAGTTGCTAGGGGCATGTATGGACACGCAGGTCCTTTGCCCATTATTGCAAGAAGTGTGAAAGCTTAGAACAGGCGATCGAAAACTTAGGTGTTTCTTGGCTTCTTGTGCTTAAGGTTCCCAGTACCCTTAACAGAGTACCATCCTTCTATCCCTTTTTCACTAGAGGGCCGGTAGACAAAGTGCACTCCTGCTTTCTTAAATCTTTCTAGCTTCTGATTCTCATAGTCATCCCGGGTCCTTAACGACTCAAGCATCTTTGCCCGTCGCTCTGCGTGCTCTTGTCCTTCAGGGGTTCCTTGGAGTCGCTTTCCTCGAAGCTCAATGATCTCCTCCATGAGCTTCCCAGCCTCCTCGATATGTTCCAGAGTACCTTGACCATGAACCTGTGAGAATCTAGCCAACCTCCAAGTGATCTCATCATAGCAGAACTGGTCATAGGTAGGAACCCATGGGGTAACCCCTACTTCTCGGACAATCATACCATCTTCGCCTCCATAACTTGGCGGTGGATGGTCCTTTCCTAAACGGAGGACACGAATGACGTTCTTCCCAAGAACTGCACTAGCCCTCGTAGAAATCGCAGACATCTAAGAGTAAGAGTAATAGTGTGTCAATACCCAAGTTGACTTGCACTTAAAGAATGGAATACTAATGACTCTACAATTACAGGTTAGGTACTTGAGGGCTTAACTATTTTAAAATTCAAACATCTTTTCACACTAGGAGTGAAAATACATTTTCTTAAAGTTTTAAACTCATTTTTTTTTTAAACAAACTTTTAAATTCATTTTGAAGTATACAAAACTTATATTTTCATGTTATAAAACCAAAAGCTCTGATACCACCTTCTGTAACACCCCTTCTTAATACACTGAAGAGATGTTGCAGCGCCAGCAATTACGCAGACTTTAATGTCTTTGTAACCGCCCGAGGCTTATAGGGACATGCAACCATGCTCCCATAAACAAGATGATAAAATACAAATATTAAATAAGCGGAAGACTTAAATATAAAGTAATATTATGAAATAACATAAGTTACCCAAAACAAAGGGGTCCAAATACAACAACTGAAATAATGAAATAATAACAGCGGAATTAATATTCAAATAGTAGCAGCGGAATGAATAAAATAAATCCCATAAATTCTAAAAGTTTGTACCTTAATTCAAAAACACAAATAAACTGAAAACAATGCAATCTTTTATTCTTCAGCGCCTCAAGACCGTTTACTTAAACCTGTGGGTCGACGGCTGAGGTGTAGTATGCAGACCAGGGACCCCAACCGTCCAAAGGAGAAAAATAGGACGGTTAGTCTTTTTACGACTAGCAAGTAGCAGAAAGTAAAATGTTCAAGACTCCGTCTACCACCCATTGACCATAAAAGGGTATTGGTGATTGTAGACTAAAATATGAATTAGGAGTAAATATTTATGTGGAACCTGACTCGTTTGATTAATATAAAATAAAATAAAATAACAGGATGATCCAGAAAGGACCGAGTGTTTGAATGGGATGCGGATCCAGAGATCCTAGAGAATCATATTCCGAGTACGGAAAGAATATGATATAACGTCACTGAAAGTGGGTCACCCATTAGTAAGTAATGTACAACGCAATAACAGTAATAACACAACATACACAACATTATCGTTTACTTAGGACAAGTGATACTGGCCTCGGCCGCATATACTGGGCGGATGACCTACTACCCTTAGGTAGATGTACCCATTCGAGAGATTTGCAATTTCGAAGGGGCATCTCATGAGACGTTTATAGAGCAAGGTATAACCGAACCTTGACCTGACTTTACCCTTTTTCCATTATTTAACACACATCATAATAACAATAACAACGACAACAACAACAATAATAATAACACAACTCGTATAAGTACCAATCCACAAATACATCCTAGGTGACCACAAAAGGCATAATGTACACTTTAGATCTATAAAGTGCACGAAATAATATAACTGACAAGCATGGATATTCAAAACCAACAATATACCATACTTAACTAGCATGAAGGAACAAAATGGACAAATCATGCTTTTTAGGAAGCTCGGGCATTTAATGTAATTTTCTCAAACCATAGGATCAAATTATAATTACCCGAGTTGACATGCTATGTGAGATTAAGGAATTGATAAATAGCAACAAACTGAACTAACTTGCATATTTATCACAAACTCATAGCATGGAACTTATAAAGGACACAAAAAAAAACAATAATTGCGTAAAAGGCACGAAATTTGCAGAAATGCACTGATTGAACCAAACTACTTGCCTTAATCCGACGAAATGCTTATTCGTGATTGAGCAAAATAATCTGATAAAGGACCTGAGATTTTACAGAATTAAATAGGGTATTAGTAACTTTTCAGAAATTACGGAAACGGCACCGTAACTTTTAAAAAGTTCAAAACTTACCCTTGCTTTTCCCAAAAGCCAAACCGATTCTGTAACCCACAATCTCAGGAGCTGTAAAGGCTGTAAACTGTTCCAAAACAGTAGGTAGGTTAGATTAAACATCGCATACTTGTTCGAAACTCGACAACTTGCGATGAATGGAGCGGATCTTACCCAAACGAGACTCGAAAACGTCCAAGTTTCGAGCTTATGAACCCTTGGATATGGTATGAATCTGAAAGGAATAATTTTGGTCAGATAACAGCCCTTGGATTGAAGGAAAGAAAGAAAAACGAACATAAATCACGTTTTTCTGAACTACAGAAACACTGCTCACCAGTCAAGTTCGAGGCTGTGTTGCGATTGCCTCGAAGAAGGTATGAAAGAACGGACAGATGGGTTAAACAGAGGGTGTTGCAAACTTTCGGATGCAGTCGACGTCGTTGCCTTTGGACCACGGTGCTGGTGTTGGCGAAGCCTGAAAGTAGGCTTGGCGAACACTGTTCGGCAGCAACTTCCGACGCCGATTTGGACGTCTTTCCGGTGAGCTGCTGCGTCGGGGCTTGCACGGTGGTTGCCTGGGTGTTGGAGAAGACCAGTGGTGGCGGCCTTCAGCCCTGGTGTCGCCGGAATCGCGGTCGAGGGTGATCGGAGATAGTTGGTGATTTGTGATCTTCGGTCTCTGTTGATGGGTTTGTAGAGAATGAATGGGAAAGGTTTATGGCGAGAGGGTTAACTGGAATAGAAGAATGCAGCGTTCTCTTCAATTTGATCTAATCCGAATCCACTAAAGATAGAGATTAGAGGTTGAAAAATCTGGCCAAAGATTACTAGTTATCAATTAGTTAAAGATAGAATTTTGTTTAAAAACAAAAATCTGATCTTCCTTCCTTCCGTGTGCAGATTTGCTGGGCTGGCTGGGCTCGTCTCGGAATGCTGTTGTGGACTTGGCTGCTGTGGGCTTCTTCCATTTATGTTGGTAGTATGTACATGTGTGTGTATATATATATAACGTAGTATATGTATATAGACCTAAATACACATATATTATATGTATATAATATATATATATATAACTAGTACACTAATTTACCCATAAATAATATATAAATATTATTTGCGAAACTTTAATTTATTTAAATAATTTAAATAAATTAATTTCCCACATTTCACATTATAAAATGTGAAGTAATTATCTTACGAACTTGACCCGTTAAAATAATAGGAATAAGAAGTAATTCCGACTTTTATTTAATTAAAATCTAAAATTAAATAACCGGAAATACGAGGGTATTTCAGTACTCCTCAGGAAGCATGTCAAAGAGATCGTCCCCGCTACAGATGCACTTTTGGATCCTCATGTAGTCCAGGAACTCCTGTTTATGAACCCTGTCGGCATGGCTGTACGCGGTCATCTTGAACACAAAATTCCGCAGGGTCCGGAAGCAAAAGTTGCAGTGCCAACCGACGTCCGAGAGGATTACATTGCTCTGCCTTGAGTGCCTGTACCGGGTGTGTGGGCCATACACTTGGGCTGTTGCCCGCTAGCTGTTGTAGTCCACGGGGAACTCGAACGAGTACATGTAGTGCTTGAGCTCCAAGTGTAACATGGGCGGAATCCCATCCCACCATTGGAGCAGCTTTATTGTATGCGGGCTCGGGATCTCATCAGTGTCTGACATGATGATGAGGTCGCCCTAAGTGACGCCTGCACGCCTGAGAATACGTTCATCTCAACGCGTTGAGAAGATTCTAGCTCGAACGGGTCCTCTTTGGAGCCAGGGAACCGTGTCTTACCAGGGAAGAGGCCATAAACAATCTTCGGCTCAGCGAAGGCGAACCTCTTTCTGTTCTTCGAGAAGTAAAGAGGTTTAGGGATATCAGTGAAGGTCGTGTTGGATTCAAGGATGACGAACTTGGTGACCAAAGGCTCCAACTAATGCCACCTAATGTCAAGTAGTTCGAGCTCATTGCTGAAGATGATTGCATCAAAGATCCCCTGTGGTCTGGGCAGGACCGACCATCCATGGAGGCTACAGAGGTGATCCATGGAGACATTCTCGGCATAGTAGTGTGGGATGCGGATGAACGGAGGTGGGGGCTTATCCCACAAAGGCTGGAAGAAGTAGGTGATTTTCTGGTAGTGAGTGAAGAGCTCAACTAGAACAATAAGCACAAGAATCAGGAGTATGATGAAGATGAACTTGGGCGTCACGCGACGGGTAGTGAGACGTGAAACAGCTCGAGGGGGCATGGTTTTATAGGTAAGAAGTCGAACCAGAGAGGGGAAGCACATGACATTTTTGGGCTAAACCATAGGCCTGTCTTCATTCATCCCAATCATCTGCATCAATTTCATACGGCACAGTTACTACCCTTCATAATTGAAGCATCTATAAGACAAAATTCCTTGCAAAAAGAGGTGAAATCTAGCCAAATGCAATCAATAATTTCAAGTTTGGACTCAACAAGTTAACAACAAAAGGAAAGTTCAACCAATCCCAAAAACAGAAAGGAAAAACCAATGTTGACCACCTCTAGCTTTTGGCTTAGCCTCGGCTACTAGAACAATAACCAACTCCATAGAAATATGGTAAATGAACTCTCACTCAAATCATGTAACTTAATCAAAATCCCAAAAGTATCTGAAACAAGAGAAGGCAAAGACAGATTCTCAGGCATTAATAAATAAGGACACTAGCAATTACATATCATGAATAAGAAAGCAGGGGCAAGACAAGAAGGAAATATCTAATTCACTATGCCTATTCTATTTTACTTCCGTTAATTTTAGGTCTAAGACGAGTGTCGAACAATTTTGACACACAGAGGGCCAATATCAAGTCTAAAATGTATTCTCATCGGTGCTAATGGTGTTCCACACACATGGATTGAACTTGAGTTTTCCTACTAACACGGAACAAGCCTCGCCATCTAATAAAGTTTCTCATATGTTCCTTGCTATGTTGGCAAGCATAGATACCATATCCATATCCAAGTACTGCTATTTTGGAGAGATTGTGTGACATAGATACCCGAAAACCCTATGTTGAGATCAATGTCTAATTTCATCTACACATATCCTTCATGCATTTCGAAACCCTTTAAGCATATCTGTTGGGACACTTGTGAATAGGGCTGATCATCGGCCCAAAACCGATCCGAAACTGGCCAAACTGAACCGAACCGAAACCCAAAATTCCAAAAACTAGAAACCGAAAACCGAACCTAAACTAATAGGTTTGGTTCAGTTTTTTACCGGTTTGGTTTAGGTTCGGTTCAGTTATAAACCTAAGTAAACCGAAATACTTCTAACCACACTTATATTTCATTAATAAACATGGCCTCCTCATTGCTTCCTTCTCTTGATCTGTTGCCATTTCAAAGTTCAAACCAAACAAAGTACACTTTTCCGTTCATCAATGTAAAATCTTGTCACTGATATTCCAAAGACTCCAAACTATGAAAAAAATGCAAACTCCCAGCAGCATAGCAGCAAGCCAGCAACAACCTGTACAGAAATGGCAAAAAAGAAAACTTTGCTCAGTTACTAACAATCTGAATTCAACGAATAAACAATCCCTAATCAACCAATCTAATTTCCAAATCATTAAATCAACCCATACTCCCTCAATTTAAGAATTCATCTAGTTATCTACCCAAAGCTAATACTATTTCGGATTCAATCTAAGACTTCAACAATTCATCTACTAATCTAAATAACAACCTTTCAGATTTTCAGATTTAATCAGAAAAATAAACCCTAATATGAGCGATTTCATATTTGGAAATCGGGAGTTGGCCATACCTGATGTGCTAATTAGGGTTGAACCGTGAACGGAAGCCAAGTATCGTCGTCGATCATCAGACTCGGACTGACAAGAAGGCCAAGCGGAGTGACTACTGAAGCATAAGAGGATTCGGCGGTCACCAGGATGCGAGAAAGAGAAGTCGAGCCAGAAGGAGAAGAAGACCGAGCCGGTGGGCTAGTGGTCAGCCACCTCGCCGGCCGCTGGAGCCCAGATCTGCGATGGAGTGGTGGACAGACAGAGGCAAGGACGCTAGCGGCGGCTTGAACTCTGAACTGGAGTGAAGGCAGAATGGCAATTGGCGGAGACGAAGACAGGCGCAAAAGGACTCAGAGACCTAAACTCAACCTCTAAGACCATCCACATCCCAAGTGAAAAATGTGAGAAATTTAGACTCTCACCTAAAAAACACCCCACATCCGATGTATTTTGAGTGCCAAAAATGTTAAATTTTTTTCCACCCTTTCAAATTTCCACCTTTCTTTAAGAGAGTGCAAATTGTATGGGTCCACCTCCCCACCAATCAAATCTATTTGATTTTTTTCTTCTTTCTCTCTCACACATTACTTTCTTTTTCCTTTTTTTCTTTCCAAATTTTCTTTTAATTTGAAATATTAATATTATATCCGATTTTTAATTTTTTTACACCAAAATGTATATAGTAAAAAAATATAATAAACTGTAATAACATTTTGATTTTATAAATAAATTATATGTGAAAAATTAAGGTTTTAATAACTCACAATAAAAATAAATGAGATGGAGGCTATATTGTGGGATGTGTGAAAAAAAAAACATAGACGGAGTGAATACGAAAATCCGTATGTGGGTAGAGGCCATAAATAGGATTATAAACTAAATGGGTTATGGATGGTCTAACTCTCTAAGGCTAAATTAACATTTTAAAAAAAAAATCGATTTTCCCTAGGTTTAACCGAACCGAATCTAAAACCGAAAATAAAAATTCCCTGAACAGAAAACCTAAAATGAAACATATCGGTTCGGTTAGGTTCCGGTTTTTTCGGTTCGGTTCGGCCCAAAAATTCGGTTCAAACCCAATATGATCAGCCCTACCTGTGAATCCCACATCGGAAGTGGGAGTATTCTGAACCTAATATATAAGTGGATGGGCAACTCCATCTAATGCCAATTGGTTTTGGATGATGCCCCAGTCCGGCTTATATGTTGGGCTTTCTGGTCGGGCCCAATAAGACTTTCCCCCAACAAACTGGTATTAGAGCCGGGTTCGGTGGGTGGGCTGGTTGCACCGAAGATTGAGGTGGACTTCACATCTGTATTGCGTGGAGGTCTCAATTCCAACAGGGCTAGACTTGTGATGGATTCGCAAGTGAGAGGATTTTGAACCTAATATATAAGTGGATGGGATGGTGCCCCAGTCCGGCTTATATGTTGGGCTTTTTGGTCGGGCCCAACAAGACTTTCCCCCAACAATATCCAAAGATTTCTCTTCTATCAGTACTAATTCGTGTAACTTGAAGAGTTGTAACAAGTTGACAATGGCAGCTGATTTGGCTCAAGGTTTTGCAACCTACACTTGCTTAATAAAACTAATGGCATCCATGGGAATTGGGAAGCAAAGCAAAGCAAGATATAGCAATCATCTCAAATCTCACACAAGCAACAAACACTTAACAAGAAAAAAGGGGGTTCGGTGGGTGGGTTGGTTGCACCGAAGATTGAGATGGACTCCACATCTATATTGCGTGGAGGTCTAAATTCCAACCGGGCTAGACTTGTGATGTATTGTGTGGAGGTCTCAATTCCAACTGGGCTAGACTTGTGATGGATTCGCAGGTGAGAGGGAGATTTGTTGGAGGTCTCAATTCCAACCAGGCTAGACTTGTGATGGATTCGCAGGTGAGAGGGAGATTTGTTGGGACACTTGTGAATCCCACATCGGAAGTGGGAGGATTTTGAACCTAATATATAAGTGGATAAGATGGTGCCCAAGTCCGGCTTATATGTTGGGCTTTCTGATCGGGTCCAACAAGACTTTCCCCCAACAATATCCAAACATTTCTCTTCTATCAGTGCTAATTCGTGTAACTTGAAGACTTGTAACAAGTTGACAATGGGAGCTGATTTGGCTCAAGGTTTTGCAACCTACACTTGCTTAATAAAACTAAGGCCATTTTGCATAACTAGACCAAAAAAAAAACTTTGCACAACTAGTCATGTCCCTTGTTTATATGCTAGGGGTAGAAAGTGGTTAATTTTTGCAAATAAAAAATGCAATCGGAAGAGGAAGTAGCAGGTGAAGGGGAGGGACACTGTAGCTGTCAGTAGCTCAGTGACATGTGGCACCAAAAGACATCCTCCGTTCATTTCAGAAATCTGTAGACTGCCCATCTTTCTAATAGAATTAATTGGTCCTACCAATAGGCTAAACCTGTCTTTCCATACATGTAGATATTTTGGAGAGAATCTATAGGGGATTCACTGTAGCTGATTTGGCGGGCTGTCAGTGCATTTTTGACGCCAAAACAGGGTTCCTCCTTTGGGGAAAGGGGGGAGCATTTATGAGGGGAAAATGCAATGATTGCATTGATGGGTGTCCCCCAAGAACATATATAAGCTTGATAGGAGGATCTGAAGCACCATAACATGCTCTGCAAAAAGTGAGGCAGAATAGGAGAGAAGCGAAAGGGATGGGGAAAAAGTTACCCGTTCATTCCAGAAAACGATACAGTCCCCATCCTACCAATAGAATATTTCTGTCCTACCAATAGTGTACAAATGTCCTTTCATACATGAAAAAGTGCAAGAAGTTTGTCTGATGACAGTGGCAGCGATGGGTAAGTGATCTTGTACGTATTATATGTAGTTGTTCCTTTTACTTATAACAGAACTACCCCAATGTGACGGTTTCACGAGACCAGTTGTAGAGAGTTCGTAATTTATACTCTCTCTTTTTGATCAATTGCATAACTTGCAAATTAAGATTACAAATTCAAGCGCTATTTTTACTTATTTTTGCTTCTTGCGAAATTATTCAAGCGCTATTTTTACAGTCTACAACAGAAGATGAAGGAAACCTAAGTAACATTATATCCAAGGCTAGAGGCTCTAATTCAGTCGTTCTAGCATTGAATTAGATTGGATTCATGAATTTTTATTGATAGAAATTGGATTCAGATTGGGATTTATGGATTGGTAATTGAGATTGAGATTAGGGTCAATTCACGTCTCAATGATTACTAGTCTGGGATTTGGGATTGGTCAATATTAATTCTACTTCTTTGCCAATAGTACAAATATATCTTACCATTCGTGTACATCTATCTTACCATTAGTGTGAAGTTATACACTTAAGAATTTCGGTGATTACATTTTTATCATACCAATATCGTATATTTATCCTACCAGGTTCACAAATTTGGCCTACCACTAGTCTATATATTTCCTACCAAGTTCATAATTTTATATGTTCAGAGATATTCATAATTCATAAATTTGTCGTACCAGATTCATAAATTTGTCATGCCATTAGTGTAAATATTTCCTACCATGTTCAATCGTATAAGTCCATAGAGATATGAACGCATACTCCGTATTAGCCTATGTGAGAGTCAAACTCACATCTTTGTGTGCAAACACAACGCTCTACCAATTGAGCTAATAGGCTATTTTACTTCGAACTCAGTAAAAAGAGGTTCACCGAACACTCTTATAATGATATCTCAAGAAACCCAACAGAATAAAAAGTGGTTCTCTACCCCAACTAGCAAAATCGAATGCATGAGTATCCAACCAGATTATATTGCTTATATTCAATTGATCCTAAACTTATATTCAATTGTTCAACTGTTCAATTGTTCAACTGTGGTTCCACTATAACCAAACATCCCCTGAAAACAGTCTAGTTTCACATATATTGCTTGATTGAATGCATTACCAATGTAAAGTCTCGTTAAAATATGTTGATGTACTGTACTTAGACCCAAGTCATGTAGTGACAGCCATCTGTAAAAAGAATACAGAACTTACAAGCTTTGTTGAATTACGTAGCACATTTGCAAGTTGAGAATTACTACTAACAAGGGCTTTTATCTTCTTGAAAGATGCAACCACAGATATGGGAACTGCATGTTAATTTTAAGGGAAAATGTCAAATGAATAATCCAAAGCTAGATAAGTAAAAGATAACAAGTTCCTGAAAATTAGGTGGTCATGCCCAGAAACACATATTTATTCAAGAGATCATGTGAAAAATCAAATCAAAATAAAAAGATTGGTCATTTGATCAAGAATCAAGATCAATCTTCTAATCCATATATCTTAGTTTACTACCTTATTTATTTATATATCACTGCCTTTTTAATACCTGCACATATACAACCTCTCTTTTGACCAAATGTAGCTTATACTAGATACCTTCATTGTATACACAAGAGGACAGGAAGAAGAGAAGAAGTAAAGAAGCTAAAGGTACTTGTATGGGGAAAAACTTACCAAGATCCTAATTATGCTTTCATCCTAAAAAACTATAGCAATAATGATTCGCTTTCTATGTTGGAAAAATAACAAACTACGGTGTGGATCAATCTTAAGACCCAAATTGATCCATAACGAAGCTTTGGATAACTTATATTCCAGCAAAGGGACTGTAACCTATGAAGCAAACAGAAGAACTATTATCTAACATCGGAAGAAACAAAAACCCTTTAAAAGTTTTCAGTAGTATTTAAGTGCCGGAGAATAACTGAGAACAAAATGAATCATTCAACAGTATATGCAGATTAAGGTTGCAAAAAGTATATCTAATTCTAACCTAAAAATAATACAGTATTCCTTATTTGCTTCTCAATACACCAAATCAAGTAGATCAGAAGATACAAAGATAGATGAAACTATAACATCAGAAGGAAGATTATCTTGTACCATATCCTTCAGAGTCCTTGTTCATGAACCTTATAAGATGTTCAGTAGTAGCCAAGTTTATATCACTGAAGTAGTATTCCACCTGCGTATTAAAGTTGTTACACTTAGTCTAAATCTTACTACAAAAAAGGAGTAGAAGAATAAGAAGAAAAGGAAACAGATGTATCAATTGAAGGTATGAGTGCTCAACTATATAGCACCCATAAAGCTCATAACTAACACTGAAGGGAGAATCATCTAAATCAGATCATTCATGAGTGATCACCCGCATCACGTCACAAACTTTCAGTTGATTTTTTATTTTAGGGGCATCCTTCGAATCAGAGAGAGTGCAAATTTGACAGGGTTCATACCAGCACTGAACATTAGATGTAAACTATTTCGGTTGAAATTAATTATTCAAGAGAAAAATGCCTCGGAGCAATATTATTCTACTTCACAAATCTCATAAGCATTCTACTTCACAAATCTCATAAGCTTCATACGTCAAAAGAACAAAGAAGCAGCATAGTATGATTCATCACAAGTTCAAACTTAAATTGATATCAACAAATTCTATTAACGAACAGAGATCAAACAAAATAAAGCAGCGGAGACATGCCTGATTCACAATTTTCTTAGTCCCCTCCTCAGACAAACAGTTCGAAGAAGCTCCATTAGCATGATCCTTGCGATGGGAAGATGCCTGGTCACCCTCCTGTTCTTCCCCACCGCCAGCGGGATGAGCGTGGTGCTTCTGATGATGACTGGGATGGTACTAGTGAGGGTGAACATGATGAGGCTGATGGAACTGCTGCTGCCCCTGCTGGTGATGGATGTAAGGATGGTGGAGGTGACACTGAGGCGGAATCGCGACATGGAACGGCGGGTGTTGCGCATAGACATGTACGATCGGGGCCGGGGGAGGGGGTGGTGGGGTGATAACCATCGGCGAAGGCGTCGGCTGCCTCGCCAGGACGAATTCCGGAGCCTTGGCGCTCAGCTTGCTGGAGGAAAGGTTCCTCGCTAGCGAGGGCGCTGGCTCCGAGACCGATCCGGAGTCAACAGGTTGATCGGGGAGCGGAGAGGATGAATCTAGGGGTTCAACTGGCGAAGGATGGAGCTCGGCCATGGATTCAGACGATTAGGGTTTTTGGCCAGTGAAGTCGATATGGAACGAGATCGATTCGTCGTTCATCCGCGTGCCCTAATCGTGTTCTCCAATGGCGCTCACCCGCACCCACCACCTCACCCTCCCCTCTCTTCTTCTTCGCCGACGCTCACCTCTCCGCTGCTACACCATCCCTCTCCTCACCTGCTACACCTGGTTTTCAACAGTGCTAAAAAACCGGAAGTTTTATTTGCAAGATATGGCCAGGCTAATTTGGGCCAATTTTTTACCCTCTTGGCTATTTGTGCAAATAGGCTCATTTTTTGGCCTATTTAGTACCATTTCCTCTAAAACTAATGGCATCCATGGGAATTGGGAAGCAAAGCAAAGCAAGATATAGAAATCATCTCAAATCTCACACAAGCAACAAACACTTAACAAGCAAAAATGGGGTTAAAGCAAGCCACAATCCAGGTAAGATTATATCAAAATCGAATCGATTTTAGCCTATAGAACCCTAAATCCTCGTTGACCAGGTCAACTTACATAAAAATAAAGATATCAGATTTTGCAATTAATCCCCATCTTCTTCAACATCAGCCACACCCACAAAACCCAATCTTCTTGAAAAACAATAAAATTCAGAGCAACACACAAAAAAAAAGCACCTGAAAAATCGCGAAAGAGGTATAACAAAAACACCTAGACTCAATTGCTAAGTCTACAAACCAAATCTATACAGGTCCAAAGATCGATCTTTTAAGCAAGCTGATTAGCTAATTGAGATCTATGCTGAGTTAAATAAAGTAAAGGTTTTTATGATAAAACTCAGAAATTGTGCAGCACCTGATTTGGATTCGGGAGTTCTCTCACGCTTCTTTGAAATTTCATTAGCCACTCCCACTCTTGATTGAAAGCGTTTGGGACTGGAGCTTAAGGATGTGTGTTTTCTTCCTAAGGTTTCAAACGGAGCTTCGCCATAAAAGAAGTGGGTGGTTGAAGAAAACATGAAAAAGAGGCAGCTGACTATGTGGCGAGGAACGATTGGCTGATACATTAGGACTAAAATGGGAAGGGGCAAATGGGAATACCTAGCTTGAGTTGGAGGGGAGCCATGTGTAAATCGAACGTGGTACGTGACCATCTATGGTTTTTTCTCTACGGACTTCATCTAGATTCACTGCTTTCTATGTAAACTATTTTGTTTGATATAAAATCGTCACTATCTTATACACCGATACGGATTGCTTCGTATGTGTAGGATTTACAGTAAAGAATTAGAATGGTTCCAAACTAATTTAGAGGGAATTTTTGAGAAATTCAAAGCGAAGTGAACAAGGGGTAAAAGCAAAAATACAAAGAACAAACACTAAAACAACAAACACTAAGAGCATCCACAAGCCTCATCCCCATCCAAAGTTTCTTATACCACTTTTTATCTTTCTCTCTCTGTCACAAAGAAACGGTAAACAAAATGAGTGCACGATTTAAACTAAAAAAAAAACAGTTTGTTTTTGTTTAAAAATGGAAAAAGCAAATGATGGTCCAGGTTGAAAATGGTAAAAAAAAAAGTGTACAGATTGAGTTTTAAAGTGGCAAAAAAAAAAAAAACTAAAAGTGGGTGTCACTTTGAACCAAGAATTTGAAAGTGTCTTCTTCATTAACTTCCCTCCAACCAAGGCAAGTTTCTTCTGCATAATCTGACTTTTTTTTAATTAAAAAATTAAGTTAAGACACCCAAAGAATGTACGTTGCAGATGCTCTAAAAGGTCAGCTCTTTGAATACTCTTTCAAACTAATTAAGAGAGATTCAATCAACGATGAGACATCATCTCTAAAACAAATTTAATTGAATCGGGAAGAAATTAACAGAACTATGTGAAGAAACCATGGAGAAAGGAAAAAAGAATACCAGAGAGTGAAAAGTAAAAGAGGACCCAATACAATGTGGAAGAGGATCCTCTCCTCATAAATCCCTCCTAATAACTTCCTAATGAGTTAATCATAGCCATTAAAAAAAATAAAGGGCCAAGATTATATCTTTTAAATACCTCCAATTAATTCCAAAATTAAAAGTGACGAGTTTGAAAAACGCTCTCATGGGCTCCCTCAAAAAAACCCTAAATCTCCTTGAGACAACCGGCGCCGCCACCAAACAGTTGCTTCTGCATCTTCCGCCTCCAAGGAACTGTATCTCTGTGGTCTGCTAGCGTCCTCACCCATGGCATACCTCTCCTTCCTTCACCCATGAACCCTCTCCAAAAAACCTTTTTCCATCCCTAGCCGCCACAACCAGTTCTTCAACAAGCCGCTCCCCAACCCCCTCTAGCAACCCTGCTCGCCCGGATCCTCGCCGCATCTAACCCACCCTCTCAGTGCCGAGATCTGACCGTCTCCCCTCTCCATTCCTGGTTGTGTAGGGCTCAGGCCTGCGACGTCGGCAATGTGTTATTCGTCGCCTTCCCAGCCACCCGATGCTCTCCTGCCATCGGAGACCTCTTCATCAACTCCCCTCCTACCATTGTCCTCTCTATCCACCTCAACCCTCTGTCCACTCTCCCCTGGTTGTCGTCTCCCTCCTGTTGTGCAGTCGGGAGTCCCTCCAGGTCACTGAAGGTCTCCTTCTTATCCCCAGTCTCCTCCCCCACCACTGCACTGGGCCTGGAGTTTCCCTTCAGCTGGTGCATGTACCTGCTTTGGCCTCTTCAGGTTTGGCTCTATCCCCTTTCTAGTTGTTGTTGCTGCCTCTGGCCTCTTCACCAACGCACCACCCCGCTTGGTGGCATCTATGTGCCTCCACATCAGAGCCCACCAATCGACAAATTTTCCTACCCTTACCCTAAAACTTCAAACAAAACCTATCTACAAACTACCAAGTTTTTTATCGTTTAACCTTCAAAACTCAAGTTTTCAAGTCCGATCACAAGCTAACATGTTTGATGTACAAAGTCACAACTTTCTAAGCCAACAATGCCATGTCTACTACTCCCTCGGATTGCATGCGAGCCGTCGAAGAAGCCCCCAGTTTAGATCTGAAAAATAAGGGTTTTAATTTCTAGTCATCTTTTTAATTTTAAATTTATGTAATTGTAATCTTAGATAATCTTTTTTCTTTCTAGTCATCTTTTTAATTTTAAATTTCTGTAATTGTAATCTTAGATAATTTTTTTCTTTTTTTGACTGGCGACCTTCTGCGTAGGGTCATTCAAGCCATCTGTTGATGGCTTCAAGATCGTGTTGTCGATCTAATTCTTGCCTACTGTCAAAAAAAAAATTCCAAAATTAAAAGTGAAAACCCTCTTCAATTCCCCTTTACCGCCTCTTAGGAAGTTCTCTCTGCCGGCCGGAGAAGATCTCAATTATAGTGAAATTCCAGGATGTATGGCTCTCGATATGTTGTTTAGTTTATCGATGTTCACATAAAATTTCATAGAGTTTGTTTACTCCAAGGAAGAGGGTTAATTGTTAATTAGTTTAAGGATGCTTAATTATGCTTAGTATGTGATCGATGCTTAGTTATGAATGATACTCAATTTGATCGATGTTTAGTTACGATCGATGTGTAGTTGATGCTCAATTTAGTTATGATCGATGCTTAGTTATGCTTAGTTATGATATATGCTCATTTTGTTGCTTAGTTAATGGTTAATTAATATTAATCGATTCATTATTAAATTCTTTGGAATAGTTATTAATTGTTAATTAACTAGTGATGAATTGCTTATTCATATGAATTGCTTATTTGTAATGGATGGAGTGTTCTTGTTATTATTCTTTTGTCTATTCTTATGCCTACTTAATTGTTAAATGATTTGGTAGGAGGCTCTTTGCTTTCAATATTTTAGATTCAATTAATGGAACTTAGATGTTGTATTATATTATATTAACTCCGAATTAAGTACGTTGTATAATCACATATTTTTTTTTTTCTAATGATTGTTGAATCTAGGTTTTGAGAATGGAGCAAATGGAAGAAAAAAAGTTTGAAACCTAGTATTGATATGATTTTTTTTTCAAAGATTGATGCATATAATTTCTACAATGTGTACGATTGTAGTGAAGGATTCAATATTAGAAGGGAAGCTGATCCCAAGGATAAAGAAGGTAAACTAACTTCTAGAACTTTTGTATGTTGTAAGGAGGGTTTTCGAAAGCCTGATAAGAGAGATGATTTGACAAGAAATCCAAGAGCACAGACAAGGACAGGATGTGCAGCACATATGAGGATTAGGTTGATTAGGCATATTGGTGAATATTAGGTTTACCGTTTTACCGAAGAGCATAATCATCCTCTTATCAATGAAGAGGTTGTGCATATGATGCCATCTCAGCGAAATATGACAACTATAGATAGTGCATTTATAGCCTTGACTGCAAATTCCGGATTGCCGCCAAAATGTGCATTTGAGTTAATGGGTCAACAAGCTGGTGGAAATATGATGTGCATCACCTTGTGTTATTCCATTATCACACCCTATGCCATGACACGTAAATACACCTATTTTCTTCATTACTACACACCTTACAAGTAAAGTCGGAAAGACCCGCAAAAACAATATCCCATACAAAGCGTATTCAAATGCTAATATATTATTCTATATATACACGCACAAAAATGAAGGAAAATATGAAATAAACACTTTTATATAAAAACTTACCATATAGGTAAAGAATGATCATATGTTTTGTAGAACTTCTTTGTAGACACCATTCTCTGTTTCCGTGACACTCTTCCCATATTTGTCTAGATGTAAGATATTTAACCCTTTAATGCTTGTGACTCAAGATAAGGCAACATACAGTTGACCATGAGTGAATACGGGCTTCGGAAGTTACAACCCCATATGCGATAGTGATTGACCTTGACTTTTATTTATAGTCATCGGAAATGAAAGGATAATCAGAAACTGTCTAAGTTGAAATCTTTAACGGGAATTACTACTAAATACCCCACTTTGATATTTGGTTTGCAAAAATACCTAGGTTTGAAAACAATTGCATCAATATATGGAAATTTGCAAAAATACCTTATTTTATTATCAAAACTACCCACCACCCCAAAAAATCAGGAAAAATAAAAGTTAAATATTTTAAGTATTATTCAATTTTCTGATATTTTTAAATTATATTAAATAATCAAATAATAATAAAAATCTGGAAGTAAAAAAAAAATTTAAAATCTCAATCCCCTTAATCCGGACTCATAGACCCGACCCCCAAATCCCAATCCAAACCCTAACCAAAAACACACAACCCCGTCCCTCTTCGGCTCCGTCGACCCCAACCCCAGGTCTTTGGCGCTCAGCCCCAACCCCAGGTATCCGGCGCTCGGACCAGAGCCCGCGTCTCCGGTTCCGTCGCCTGAGCCTACACTTCCGCGCCCCCAATCGACCCAATCCCAATTGCTAACCAGAACAAACAAGCGCCCCGACCGTCGCCGCCCATACCCTCCGTCTTTGTGCGAGCAATCCGGTGCAATCAGTCTCCAACTCGAGCCTCGACCCCAAGAGCAGACCAACCCTCCGGCTCCTTCAGGCCACCCTGCGACTTGTCTAGATAGGGTTAAAAATTTGGTTGTTATGATTTAGGTCAAAACCGTATCTTTATGCAATCTCCCGTCGATGTTTGATCATATCCTGTCAGTATTCATATTTAAGATTGTCAAGAACCCCATTTATCTTGTCGCTATGGATAATTATACTGAAGATATATATTGACAATCGTTTTGTAAATATGGTTAATAATCCTGAAGATATGATTGACCGTATCTTCATTGATTCTCTCCCCGATTATAGGTTTAATCATGTCAGAATTAACATGAAGCCTGTCACTATAAACATTTTTCCTGTCATTTGGAACAAATAACTTTGTCATCTTGGGCAGACCTTTAATTTTTAGTTATGGTATGGATAAAATCGTATCTTTATTCTCTTTTCTATTATAGACCCCATCCTGTCATTATTAGATATCTAGTTTGTCATCAAAAACATATATCCTGTCAACAACAAATATATCCTTGTCAATAATTGATTCTCTTAATAAGGCAACGATTTTCATCCGGCTAGTTTTATTATTCTTAAATTTCTGAGAAAGATATATTAAAAACATTATTTTAATATATATATATATATATTAATCCTCTTTTAATTCATAATACTCCTTTTAATGATTTTTATATATAAATTTAAAAGTAAAATCAGTCATTATTTTTTAGCACAAATAACCTATTTTTTAGCACATATGACCCACCTATTCTATTTTTACTATTCTCAGAAAATTAACGGGTATAGTTTTGCAAACCGAACACCGATTTGGTGTATTTATGCAAATCGGCCAATCTTTAATTATCATGATAAAGTCTTTTCTCGAGACAATCGATATTTCAAGTTTCACAAAGAATAGTAGATCGCACTTCTTCTGACATCTGCCCTACTCGAAGGCAAAAAATGTGAGCAATACAACTCCTACATGCTTTGAAATGATTTCCCATTATCACAAAAATGTCTGCAATGTAGTTTTAACCAAATGGGATCAGCTGTACCAAATAGCATGCCCCCTGATTATCTCTCCACACACCCCCCAGTTTAAAAAAAATTAAAATTAAAATAATAAGTTAAAAAGAGAAAAAATTGAAGAGATTAAGAGAGGAGAGGCGGGGGGTGGACATAAAAAATGGCATTGCAGATCCTCTCTTAGTTTTAACATGTAGTGGAGGATTGTGCATCAACAATGCATGATCGACAAAAAAAAAAAAGGATATGAACACTCATGGTCGATCTCGTTAGTAGATCAATGTTTAATTCAAGTAAGTTTTACCTTTTATTCATAACCATATATCCTAAAATTACTCTCTGTAAACTAAAGAACATAAATTTGCAATTTAAAAACTAATGGATCAAAGGGCATCAAAATTCAATGGATGGGAGAAACAATAGAAAGCAAATTACAAATCAAGACAAATATTTACTGAACACGTGTTCGGGATTCTTATTAACCTTTTGAGTTTGGAGCCGTTGTCAAAACTCTTTTCCATGCTTAATTACATACCAGCTGAGCATCAAGCATTTTTTTTTCATTCCCATTTTATTTAATGACGAGAGGATTTCTCGACCAAATAAATTTATAGTCAAGACCCCCGCTATAGTATAGGGGAGTCAGGTTCGTCCTCAGGATAGAAGTCAGCGGTTCTAGGTTTAGTGTGTTTTGGGGTTCAGGGATAGCGGGAAGAGGTGATGAGGGTGGCTGTCGACAAAGAATAGAGGGGTCGATGTCAAGGGATGGAGAGAGAATGGTGGTTTGATATCGAGTAGAATATGTGCCGAATAAAAATAATAAAATAAAACAAATAAAGATGCAAACTTCCAAGGTTAGGGATCACCACAACAATAAACATATGTGCAGATCATAAATCACATAAAGATTCATGCTTTATATCAAAGAATCAACTTTCGCAAATTCCAACAATTTAGGTGATAGAGGCTCTCGCATAAACACCTAATTTGTTTCTACCTTTTCTTAATTAGGATTAGTCAGCTCTCGCAAATAAACCCTAATTACTATCCAATTCATAATAAGATCACTTTCGCTTCAATATCATGAATAAGGAATTTCCTCAACTCTCGCAAAGGATTAAGCACATAGGTAGATGATGATAAAGACATATATATTCATGGATTTATAAATAAAACACACATATCTATGTTGGGATCACCCCAACCCTAGAAGAAGGAAATTAGAAACAAACCATAATAAAAGAAATTAACCTTAACATAAAATAAACTAAAACTTACAACCGTTCGTCTCCTTCCTTCTCCTTTTCTCTCGCCTCCTCCTCCTCCTCCTCCTCCTCTCTCTCTCTCTCTCTCTCTCTCTCTCTCTCTCTCTCTCTCTCTCTCTCTCTTTCCTCCCTCTCTCCTCTCTCCTTGCGCCCGAAGACGGCTTTGCTTGAATGAATGAAAATCAGCCCCCTAGGGCTTTATTTATAGCCTTCATTCCCTCTCTAATTAGGAAAGAAAACTATATCTAAATCTATATCTATCTATCTTTTATCTAAAGATTAAAACATGAAAATAAAGGAAATAAATCAACTAGGAATTATATCTAAAGTGGATAAATATGTTCTCCTCTTGATAGCTCTTGATAGATGTGGGTAGAATTTCGTCTCGAAAACATCACCATTGGCTTCGGGATAGAAACTTAACAAGATATCCGGATAGCTCGGAATCCGCCGCCTGGGACGTCCTCGATATCGAGTAGGAGTCCTCGATATCGACTAGCATTTTCTTCGTCTTGTGCTCAGCAACTCCATGTCGGCCAACAGAACACATGTCGACTTGTGTTGTCCTCGATATCGAGTAAAGTTACTCGATATCGACTAACTTCTGCTCGACTCCCAAGTGCTCAGCTTCGTCGATCTCGGCTCCGGACATGGAAATCGACTTGGGGTTTACTCGATATCGACCAAATCTTGTCGATATCGACTAACTTGCTCCAGCTCCCAGCTTTCTTTGTCGATATCTGGTGCTCCTGCTCGATATGGGTTACTCGATATCGAGTAGTTTTACTCAATATCGAGTAAGTCCCTCAGCTTTCTGCTATGTTCTTGAAACGCACTTTCTTGAGCCCTCATTCGTCGGATTGACGCATATGACCATGCGTTGGAAAGCTCTTTCCGAGGGCTACAACTCTTATGAAGACATCAAAGCTTGATTCAGAACGAAGAATGGTGAAAAATGGCCTTTTCTCCAGCTGCACCATTCTTAGCTTCTCCATGAGTTTCCTTTAAGCTCCAAAGTGCGTCCGATTTCTGCGAAATATAATAACAACTTGTGTACACCTCCATATATTGCAAATAAACATAAACTACACAAATTATGTATTATTCTAACCCCAAATGTATGAAATGTATGCAGAAATCGATATAAAAGTAACTATAAAACATGCCAAATTAGGCTCACAACAAACACCCCATACTTAAGCTTGCTTGTCCTCAAGCAATACTTTTAATTGTCATTCAGGGGAAGGAATCAAAAACTCTCAACATATTAGATTCATTCTCATATATCCCCTTAATCAATTACCATCCTCAAAAAGGTACTAGTGTCACAAATCCATGCATGTGCAAATATACAAAAGCAACATCTACTCACAAAAGGAGGGTTATGCAAAACATTCATTTGTGACAAAGCATTAATAATCAAGAGGACTTTAATTTAAGCTCAATAAGGATTAGGTTGGTAAAAGGCTAAAGGTGGGTAATTTTTGGCAATGTGGTTTTTTCGATCCGGGGAAATGGAGTATTTCCAAACTTTCTTACCACATTCCTTCTTCCTTTGATTAATCACCTTTCATATTGCTTTTATCAATAATAATGCTTTTACCTCTCTAACCTCAGCACTGCCTTCTCGCGAGTCGCAAACATGGGTGTCATGAATGGCCCACGAATACTTAGTGCTTTGGACTTCTCACCTTGGTGTCCCATCTCGCCAAACTATTATCTCAGCGAGCAGGGTCGATCTACCTTTATCTCCTGAGGTGACCGGATTTTCTTTCACTCATTAAATTTTCCATATATTTCAAACATTTTCCTACCAAACTCCAATGGTGATAAAAACAACACAAACACCATATAACAATCTCCATAATGTGACATCATTCTCAACATAATCCCCGGATAAGAAATAAGGTAAATAATGGGCAATATTTAGATCATGTGGAACAATAATTGAAATAAGGCATAATATGGCTTTTGTGATGCATAAGCATAGGTAAAGCTAGGATATAAACAATATGAGCATTATATGGAAATATAAAGTCCTCCATCCTCTTATCATGCAGCATGTCAAAAGCAACATCAAATTTTACCTCCTTTCATGTTTTTTAAGAAAATAATGCACTTCATTGTGACTTCCCTTTACTAGGCAATTTCATGCTATATCTCTAATGAATCTAATTTTTGCATCGTCGAGTTCAATAAAGCTTCCATGACATTTATCAAAAATTTTCAATGGGGGTCATTTTTCAAACTTTGGAAATCATGCATGTAAGCACATAAATCAATAGTGAATTCCAAAATAGCCATGTATAAGCAATTCAAGAAATAAACCTTTAAAAATATGCACACATAATGTCAAATAAATCAAATATGCATGAAGGAAGCCCTTCCCCCACCCCATACTTAAACATTACAGTGTCCTCACTGTATAAAAACAAGGGTAAAGAAAAAAACTTACTAGACAGGTGTGCATGGCCTCTTAGTATCGAATGAAAGAATGCCTGGGCCGAGTCTTGAATATAGCTTGCTTCAGTCCACGGCCCTGAAAAGTGTAGAAGACATATACCCACAATAGAAAAACTAAAAGTTCAAAACCAACAAAAAGCAACAATGTCTCAAAAGTTCCAAAAATAAATGTCTATGTACAAGCTCTAGATTTTTTAGTCGCTAGGCCAACTTTCTCCATTAAGCATTAGCCTGGCTCATCTTTGTCCGGAGGTATAGGTGGATCTGGTGGTTCCTCCGGTGGTGGGAAGCGTGGGATGTCATTCGGGGGCATCATGTGAAGAAGCTTAAACCTCCCCGAGTGAATACTCCATGACTTCACTCATTCATCTTCCTGGGCTCCAGCTAGCATGTATAAAGAAAGACATAAAGAAAAGATACATACCTCATAATCATACCTCTTTCGCTTCATAGGTTGACTTGGTTGTGTATTTCCACCACAGCAGAACGGTGGAGAGGGAAGAGATATTTCCTCCTTATCCTGTGGAGCTTCATGCCACTTTGCTAGGACCCCATACTTGAATACGAACATCGGTTGCTTAAAATCATCGGGGATAGCCTTCACCTTGTAAGGTGAAAGCGATCTTGGAATGCCCTGGTCAACCATGTCCAACTTCTTCTCTTCTAGTGCTATTTCGCCTTGGGATCCTTCATATGGTTTTTCAAAGATAGATTGCAAAGGTGGAATCGAGATCGGGGAAGGACATACCTGGGTTTCTGTAATGTGGTCGACGTCGACCATGGGGTAGTCGACATCGATTGGCGTTGTTGCTCTCATGTACCGTGGGAGTACCCATTGTTCGTTCCAATCTTCTTCTAACTCATCACTTTCTATAGCTTCAATTTCCTCATAAGAAGGAGGCTCTAATCCTTTAGAACGATAGGAAGCCTCAAGTCTTCGGACTAAATCCTCCAGCCGGGCTATTTTCCTTAATCGTGCCTCCTCCACTGCGATCCTATTTCTCCGTCTCAAATCTCGGACCCATCTATCCCATTCGCAGTCCCCTTCCCAAAAGTCTTCCATCTTTGTACCTAAGCTTTGAAATCACAATCAAGAACACAAATTAGTGGCAAAAGCTTGGCACCCAGTTGGTACCGGTGAGGTAGGTGGTGGTAGGGTATGTGATAGGGTAAGAAAAAGGGATGGGCTTTTCTGAACCTTAAACACAATTAAACTAGGCGCGATTGATATCTCCCTGGCAACGACGCCAATTTGACGAGAGGGTTTCTCGACCAAATAAATTTATAGTCAAGACCCCCGCTATAGTATAGGGGAGTCAGGTTCGTCCTCAGGAGGGAAGTCAGCGGTTCTAGGTTTAGTGTGTTTTGGGGTTCAGGGATAGCGGGAAGAGGTGATGAGGGTGGCTGTCGACAAAGAATAGAGGGGTCGATGTTGAGGGATGGAGAGAGAATGGTGGTTTGATATCGAGTATAATATGTGCCGAATAAAAATAATAAAATAAAACAAATAAAGATGCAATCTTCCAAGGTTAGGGATCACCACAACAATAAACATATGTGCAGATCATTAATCACATAAAGATTTATGCTTTATATCAAAGAATCAACTTTCGCAAATTCCAACAATTTAGGTGATAGAGGCTCTCGCATAAAAACCTAATTTGTTTCTACCTTTTCTTAATTAGGATTAGTCAGCTCTCGCAAATAAACCCTAATTACTATCCAATTCATAATAAGATCACTTTCGCTTCAATATCATGAATAAGGAATTTCCTCAACTCTCGCAAAGGATTAAGCACATAGGTAGATGATGATAAAGACATATATATTCATGGATTTATAAATAAAACACACATATCTATGTTGGGATCACCCCAACCCTAGAAGAAGGAAATTAGAAACAAACCATAATAAAAGAAATTAACCTTAACATAAAATAAACTAAAACTTACAACCGTTCGTCTCCTTCCTTCTCCTTTTCTCTCGCCTCCTCCTCCTCTCTCTCTCTCTCTCTCTCTCTCTCTCTCTCTCTCTCTCTCTCTCTCTCGCCTCCTCTCTCTCTCTCCTCCCTCTCTCCTCTCTCCTTGCGCCCGAAGACGGCTTTGCTTGAATGAATGAAAATCAGCCCCCTAGGGCTTTATTTATAGCCTTCATTCCCTCTCTAATTAGGAAAGAAAACTATATCTAAATCTATATCTATATATATCTTTTATCTAAAGATTAAAACATGAAAATAAAGGAAATAAATCAACTAGGAATTATATCTAAAGTGGATAAATATGTTCTCCTCTTGATAGCTCTTGATAGATGTGGGTAGAATTTCGTCTCGAAAACATCACCATTGGCTTCGGGATAGAAACTTAACAAGATAGCCGGATAGCTCGGAATCCGCCGCCTGGGACGTCCTCGATATCGAGTAGGAGTCCTCGATATCGACTAGCATTTTCTTCGTCTTGTGCTCAGCAACTCCATGTCGGCCAACAGAACACATGTCGACTTGGGTTGTCCTCGATATCGAGTAAAGTTACTCGATATCGACTAACTTCTGCTCGACTCCCAAGTGCTCAGCTTCGTCGATCTCGGCTCCGGACATGGAAATCGACTTGGGGTTTACTCGATATCGACCAAATCTTGTCGATATCGACTAACCTGCTCCAGCTCCCAGCTTCCTTTGTCGATATCTGGTGCTCCTGCTCGATATGGGTTACTCGATATCTGGTGTTCCTTTGCAGAGGAGAATGACCTCCGGATGCTCCTCGCAGAGGTCGTTGGGGTCGAAGAAGAAGGAAACGCCGAGAACGGAGGCCAATTGCGAGCAATCGGAGCGAGAATGAGCGAGGACAGTGTGGCCCTGGCGAACGGATTTCCCTTTTAATTTGCGAATTAATTGCAGTAATTTAGAAGATTAACCCTTTATTTTTTTTAATGGCTATGATTAACTCATTAGGAAATAGGGAAAACTAATTAAAATACCCTCACCTTTTGAGGTGTGGTAAAAATATATCCTCAAGTTTCAAATGTAAAAAAAATATCTCGACCTTTGAGGGTAGTGGTAATATATTACCACAAGTTTTTTTACGAGTCAAAAATGCTGACAAAGTAGTCTACATGGATTTTTTTATAAGGGTTTTCTTAAACAGTGTTCTACTGTCCTTAGGAAAAAAAATAAATAGCTTGACTTAGTTCATACCCAACACATTTCCCCCCCTTATTGATAGAGCATATTTAGTACTGCATAATAGATTGCATTTAGCATAATTTAGGTGTGAGCATATTTAGTACTGGCGAACGGATTTCCCTTTTAATTTGGGACAATAATAGGAAAAGACAAGAACTAGAGGTTGAAACAAGGATCGAATTCATCAATCGAAGTGATAAATTGTAGGTGAACCTAATTCTCTTCATTGCATTCTAAACCAATTTACTTTGTTTGCTTACTTCCGCTTTGATAAAAGGCGGACCTTTTTCACACCAAACCCCCCAATTTCTCCTCCTAGCGATTAGACTTATACTTGAGTTGAATATATTTCCCTGTGGATCGACCTCTTGCTTACACTATACTAGTTGTGAGTTTGAGTATTCTTTGGCAGGAACAAAAACAACGACAGGTTTTCCTCTTGTCAAATTTGGCGCCGTTGCCGGGGGACTTCTTATCAATTTCTTGTGTTTTTTTATCGCTAAATTTTGTATATATTTACATCTAACCCCGTCGTGGACCTATCTTACGATTCACGAAACCTTATTGCTAATATTTCTAGATGTTGAAGTTATGGCAGTTTCAGGGAGAGTATTTTCATAATTACCTCACAAGAGTGCAAAATTTTGAAATTTTCTATATTATTTGGTGAGCATGATTGATTAATGATTGAGCACATAAGATCTTGAAATTTTGGGTGATCTTGAAGTTCTAGACATGGCCTGGTGTACTTATTTTTAGCCTATTCAGGACTGCACTTTATTGAGTCCTCTTGCTTGTGGAGTGTACTCTCTTCATTTGCTTCCTCTTTGACTTGCATTGAGATATCTTTTTCAAGGCTACATATTATGATTTCTGCACATGACTTAAACATGATTGAGGCACCTTTATTAGACCTATTTGACTCTATTCCCACCTTACATATTATCCTCTGCTTGAAGCCAATTTGAGTCTAATTGCCTATTCTTTTGTATCTCCACAAGATTTTTCCATAGCCAATGATAGCCTAACCCCATCCGGGAATTTAGGAATAGTTGGTGAATATCTATATTGTGGATGATGGTTTTTAGTGCTGGATTGTGTATGTTTGAGGTGCATTTATGAGATGTTTGATTCCTGCTAGTACATTCATTAATTGGGACCTAAGGAGGATAAAATTCACTTAGGAGCAAAAGTCAAGGAAAATCAATTGATATAGCATGAATGAAAAAAAAAGAAAAAAAAAAGAGTAAAGGAATGAGTTGAGTATGGTTTCTAAAGTTTTATGATTTAGATTGGTGTTGTTTGACATTGTAGAGCTATGGTATAATGAGTTTATGAGTGGATTTATGAATTGGTTGATTTCTTAGTCCTCGGATTATGAGCACCACATGGCCTAAATTGTTCCATACCTTATATTTTCTACCTTGGCCCCATTACAATCCAATTGAAAGACCTCATGATTTTTGTTGTGTGTAGAGTCACCAACGGTGGAGAGCTAGAACACTGGTGCAACACTATTGTAGCTAAGCTTTTGAAAATTGAGTTTTGAGCGTAAACATTTAACCCTAAACACTTGAGCGAGAGTGAAACACATATTCCTTGTGAGGTCTAGAATGTATATGGTTGCCTGATTTCGTTGATTATTGCAATTATGTTCTATGATGTTGTTAATCTATTGTGTTTGCTAGTTTTTCATGCACTTAAAGATTATTGAGGTGGATACATGAATTGTTATTCTGTGGGGCTGCAGAGTTGGGTTTTCTATTGCTTGAGGACAAGCAAAGGTTCAAGTGTGGGGGAATTTGATAAAGCATATTTAGTACTGCATAATAGATTGCATTTAACATAATTTAGGTGTGAATATTGCATATATTTAGCCGCATTTACATAATCATTTGTTGAGTTAGAAGAGGCGGAATCTACATGATTTTATGGTTTATTTCAGGTAAAGTAGATTGGAAGTGAAATGAATTGGAGAAGAGTAAAAACAAGTTAAAAAGAGGTAGAGAAGCTGCTAAAGAAACAGAAGAAGAAGATGGGAAGAATTGCCGACCACCCCGCAATTTGCTTAGCCGCCCCGTGGCTCGAAGGGAAAACCGAAGGGCTTCGCTTATCGCCGGCCGCCCCGTGGCCCTCGCAGAAACGCGCTGTTTAGTACTGGACTTTAATTAGGGTTTTAGTTTATTTATTTGGCCGACTTTCTAAATACTATATAAGACTTTTCTAGTTTATTCTACCACTAACCTTATGCAATTTATTCCATCGTTGAGAGCGCCGTTGAGCATGAGCAACTAAACTCTCAAGGTTTCGCCTACAGTTTGGATATTTGATTGTTGAATTGTGAGTTTCTTAATCTAATTCTTATTCCTATTCCAATGTTTTGACTTCTTTGTGCTTAATTGCTTGAATGTGTCTTATTCTCTCTGGTCTGATCAACTAGTTAGAGTAGATTTATTCAATTGCTAGGGTTTTGTAGATTCCTCGTAGTGAACCTTAACCTAAGTGGCAATCATATCCCTTTAGGACTCGTAGGACTAATTGGATGTGTAAGAAGTTGAATACATGTTGAATATCAACTCGTAGTTTGATATTATATGTACCTTGGTTAGTTCATACTCTTAATGCTATCTCTAGGTTGAATCTTAACCGTGTTAGGGTTATTTAGAGATAAGGGTTGCTAGGACTCGTAGGACTAGTAACCTACCTAAGATCTGGACAAGGACATTTATAGGAAAAGACAAGAACTAGAGGCTGAAACAAGGATCGAATTCATCAATTGAAGTGATAAATTGTAGGTGAACCTAATTCTCTCCATTTCATTCTAAACCAATTTACTTTGTTTGCTTACTTCCGCTTTGATAAAAGGCGGACCTTTTTCACACCAAACCCCCCAATTTCTCCTCTTAGAGATTAGACTTATACTTGAATTGAATATATTTCCCAGTGGATCGACCTCTTGCTTACACTATATTAGTTGAGAGTTTGAGTATTCTTTGGCAGGAACAACGACATGTTTTCCTCTTGTCACTTATCTCTTCTTCCGTGGTCGCCTCTTGAATAGGCTTTCAAGTCTTCCGGGTAACTCATGGTTCCTCTTCAATGTCAGTCTTTATCCCTCATGGTCGACTATATATATTGAGTTGTCTCTCTCACATATTCTTCACCTCTAATTCGTTCACGAACTTGGTTGGGTAAGTTTTATTTTTTCACCTCTTCGTTGTTGTGGCCGGTTTAGTTTTGTTGTCGGTTTGGTGTTAGGAATAGTCGTGTTATGTTAATTTGAGGCAATTTTGATCGGATTAGTTGCTTGGTTGAATCAATTTTGTTTTTCGGGTTTAATTTGTTATCGTTTTATTTATTTTTTCCCTAAGGAAACCCTTAAAGAAAACTCAATTTTCATGCTAATTTTTAAAAAAGGCTTCCACGTATGTTGTCTTGTCAAAAAAAATCCATGTAGGCTACCTTTTCAATATTTTTGACCCGTGAGGAAAACACAGGGTAATATATTACCACCACCCTCAAAGATCGGGATATTTTTATTACATTTAAAAGTTGAGGATACATTTTTTCCATACCCCCAAAGGTGAGGGTATTTTAATTAGTGTTCCCTAGGAAATATTAGGAGAGATTTATGAGGAGAGGATCCTCTTCCACCTAACAATATTTTTTTAACTAATGGATAATAGATACTCTATCTGTTCAGTAAACATGTTGTTTTACTATTTACGGACACTTTTTAGGAGATAAACACTATATAAAATATCTATTTCTTATAAATTCTTTTAACAATTTTGTAATTAGTATTAACTAGTCTTATTATCCGCGTGTTACACGGTATTTTAATAAATATTATTTTATTATATATGTTATCTTTGATTTTTAAAAATTAAAATTATGAAGATTAAAATTATCTATTTCTTAGATGGTAGTGGTATTTATGATTGTGCATTTGTAGCCTACAAATGTCAATTCAGATTTTATTACATCTGAACTGATAAAGTTTCCTTTTTGTTTTAGGGATTCAGAACAAAGTGTCACATGCTATACAAGCTTGTCGAAGGTCGGCTTCATAAATAGAAACAAGACTCTTTGAGCTAGTTTTGAACTTCGGCAAGCAATACGAATTCATCTTTGATCTCCATGTCAGTCTCCAAAAGCAATGTCAGATTCAGAATCAAATGGTAGTCAAAGAAAAAGCTATAATTTGCAATTGATCAGAAGGAACCGTGAACTTACATGGAGGGCCTAAGCAAAATACCAGAAACTGAGAGGGTTCTACAATTCCTTGAGGATACTACGAAGCAACTAAAGGATAAGCTTGGTGAGGACAAAAGTGATTTTCGGGACTTGCTGAGATCCTTGATGCTCGGAACAAGGAAGCAACAATCTTAATAAATGGACTTGGAGGGATAGATTGAGAGCTTGAGCGACGAGAACAAACGATCGAAAGAGCTTGAAGACATTGTCCCGAGTGTTAGAAAGGCGTTAGAGAATGAACTCTCAGCAGTAAAGAGGTTGGAAGAACAACTCACAAGCAAAAGGGCAAGAGAAGAGTTGCCTTAAAGATGAAGTGGATAGCTTCCAAGGAAAGGCCAGTAGCTTGGAAGAAATGTTAAAAGAACATGAAAATGAGTTATCCGCTCAGATGGAGACACGGAATCTAGAAATCAGCAGCTTGAAAGGGCACTTCTTTTACAAATCATACATAGATTTTTGCTATCTTTAATTTTGGTTTTCTTATTTTTCGGGAAACCAATTTTAAAGAATGGAAGCAAGTGGTGCAAGAAATCATTCAATTTATGAAAGTCCATTCAATTTTTTATGCACCAGTGTCCCAGGTTTTTATGAAAGTCCATTCATATTTCTGTGGCTTCACAATCTTTATGCCAATTTGTTCTATTTTGAGTAGTTTATCTGTTGTATTCTATGGCTTAAATCTTTCTTTAACTATTTGTTCACGTTAATATAAATCTCATTTAGTGGATTATCTTTGTAATGGCTCTTCTGTAGCACATCTACTGGATTTGTGGATGTTATTGAATGTCAGAATTGGTGCTGACAGAAGGGGTGAGACTATCGAATTGGTGCTGACAGAAGGGGTTTTTTTAATGGAAGTTTGTTTTCCTTATCAGTTTCTGCTTGAATGGGTTTTGTGTTGACAGAAGGGGTTGGACTAGATGAATGGGTTTTGTGCTGACAGAAGGGTTTTTTCTTGAAACACACATGATAAATTATTTACTTTCTAATGGCTTGACATGTTGCTTTTCTAGACTGTGAATCTGTGATTGGTGCTTTCACTTTGTGCAGACATGTTACTCTATTCGAAGACATAGGAGGTGAATATAACATACCGGTGGCAGCAAATGCAAAGACAATCAAGGATTTTGATGAAGGGTTGACCCAAGGTGTGTTGAGTGGTGGTTCTATGATTCTACATGCAGGTCTATTTTTTATGATGCAGCCACTAGTTTGATTTGTGCCACTTTTGCAGTATCTTTTGGTTTCAAGTCAACAGATGACTATTATTCAAATTCAAGCAGTTCAAATTCCATAAAATCTGTTTGTACTCCTTTATTTTGCATCCAGGTAGTTTTTCTGATCTGTGATGTTTTAAAAAAAGTTAACTGCTTAATTCTATAGTAAACATGTTCACCTTGGCGAGGGTTGAACCTGTATCTATGTTGATGTTTTCTGATCTGTGATGTTTTAAAAAAGACTCTTGGTTGATGTTCATTTATGTTAGTTGTACAGTGATGTGTTGAATAAGTCCATGTCAGTCAAGTAAAGAACGAACTTGCAGTTCAGCTTTGTCATATTTGTATTTTGACGCTTGCTTAGTGAGTTATTTGTTAGAATCATCTTAGCTAATTAGTTTTACTTTTCATTTTTGCCTGCATATCAAAGAATAGAAAGAGATTTAAAAAAGAAGGTAAATAATGTGAAATGTGACCTTAATCAACAATCATGCTTATTGGCACATACACACATTAGCTAATTTCAGTTGTTAGCTTGTTATTTTCTTTGATATTTTCTGTCTACAGCTCTCCCCATATCATCGCTCTTACCTTTTCTCTATGCATTCCTTGGAAATACTTCTTTATGCTTGTAACTGAAGCACCTGGTTTCATTAATGCCTTCTAGCTGATACCAATGTGACAAGACGTAAACTTGTCAGGTTTATTTGAAAAAAAAGCTAAATTTGTCACAGAAATAACAAGACCTACATAGCATTTATTCTTCGGGGTTTTCAATTTTAAAGAAGCTTAAGTGATCACCCTGCAAAACATAGGAAACTGACAAAAAGAGGGTAATGCTTGGCTCCTACCACACAATTAATGAAACGATAGAGAGATTAGAGGCTACTGCAAGAGACTCAAGCCTATTAGTTTTAAAGGATAAACAATTCCCGGGTAAAACTTTTTCCCTTGTTTCTTAAGATATAAATAATCATATGATGAAAATTTATGTTAATTTCCCTCACTATTTCAGATCAAGATCCATCTACTTTAGAAAAAGAAATCATCTAGGTCATCTGTTAATTATCTAATGGCAGAGGTAAATCTAAGTAAATCAGTGTTTGTGTGTGAATCCTTGTTCTACATTTTGTCAATTTTGCATTGCTATATTAAATGCTAATTCTGATGGTTGCTTTCCAAATAACCTACGTTGACACTATGAAAGCATGTCTAGGAATGACTTTTACCTCTCTTTAGCAACTTCTTCTTTCAGTTCTTTGATGCTATTATATTTTAGGTCCTCTAGAAGAAATTTTGTGGTTTAGTTTCAGGGGCTACAAAACATACTTAGAATTGTTCTGTTGTTAACTATGATGCATACACGTATGAAGACCACTAAGCTCACTGTCAAGGGAAAAAATCCAGTTACATTGATCATCTGAGCATCAGAGGTACCAATATCCATTACTATATCCCTTCCTGACAGCTTGAACCTTGAAACCTTGCTCGTTGAAGAGACACCAAGGGTGAAACCAAAGAAGGCTGTTGCGGGTATGTTGTTCACTAATCTGCACTTACTTTAATTATTCTTAATATTATCTGTTCTTGACTGTAAGCATATCTTCATCCGACAAAAATCAGGAAATCCTGTGGGACATGGGAGAGGTCATGGATGTGGGCGTGGTCGTGGCCACGGGGGTCGTTAAGAGTGTTAGACACACGTTTACGTCCTTCTGGAGGCAAAATCCATTGTAAGCGAGTAGAATCCTTGCAGGTGTTTGCGAAGCTATCACATCTGTGTGCATTGCTCAGTACTACTTAAATGGGAGTATTGTCATGTGAGTTTAAGAGGATAACAAGGATTCTAACCATTCCAAAATGGTTCAACCGGAAAGGACTTACGAGTAGTACCCAAAGGTCCCCGGATCGCCGCTCTTTATTTATCAAATTCAAGGATAACAAGGATTGTTCTTTTATTTGGTTGTAGATTTAGCACTTGTTGATTCAGTGATGCCCTGTACTAACATCATTGTTGGGAGCATATACAATGAAATCTCAGTTGATATTTTCACCCAAAAAAAAAACATTTTGGTTTTTTTGGATTTGCATTGGATCTACCCATGCCCTGTACTACATCAATTGTTTGGATTGGAGGGTTTCCGAAATTACAGATAGAAGATCTTGAACCAAAAGGGACCACAAGGCAAGATCCATGATGATTTCAAAGGAAAAGACCACAAACTGTTCAGATGAGAGATCTCTATCATTTCGGGGATCAATCTCACAAAAGAGATTTTCCAGTTCAAAGAGTGGTGGGGTTTCCAAAATTTTTCTTTCACTTGTTTGATTTGGGGTTGAGAGTTACCTCCGACAGTCGTGTGGAAAAATGGACTTGCAGTTTCGGATTTCACGGAGTTAGATGTAGGATTGGGGGTTTTGGGTGTTCGCAAAGCTGCTAATTTTGTAGAATACATCGGCGGGGATCATCCCTATTGAAAGTGGTGGGTTGGTACTTGGTTGCTTTTCGACATGGCCCTCTCTCTAGAGAGAGGTTGGAGCTAAGGTTAATTTTATTTTTCCACTATCCATGAAGTGTGTTTTAATTACACAAGTAAATCTCATTATATGGTAATGACTCAAATCTATATACTACTATAAAGATGGTGAAGAGTAAGAAGAATCCAAACCGTTGATTGTTTATACATGGTCTGCATTCACTCCCTTTCTTTTTTGTCCTGTGCGGCAATTCTGAAATCAATCTCGACCGTTCTCGTCCAAATATTGAGGGTTCACAGCTCCTGTGTATGCAATGTCTGATTTGCCCCTAAAACATTGAATTTGAAATTCTTTAGTATTTTTTTGATTCATTGTCCTTTTTCGTATTTTCATCTAATTGCTTCTCTCTCCTCGTGGCCCCCCTCTGTCCTCGTCGATCTTCATAGTAGTATAGATTTTCCGGCTTCAACCCAATAAATCTTCCAGTTTTCTCTTCGACACTCGCGAGAAGATGACGGGAAAGTTGAATTCCATGGCGGCTTCCAGTTTTCTCTTCGACTCTCACGAGAAGATGACGGGAAAGTTGAATTCCATTGCGGAGGAGACTGAAATCGAGGAGGTGAAGGAGGAGTCTGGCTTGCAAACTGGAAGGAGCACGAAAAGGAGGAGATTGACAATGGTAGCATCGTCGACGAGGAGGGAGATGATGGACAGGAGGTTCTTCCGCCCACCGGTTGTCCTCCGATTCACAACATCGACGACAACGACGATGAGGCTTCAATCGCTCGGGTTTAGTTTTCCCCAAATTCCTCAGTTCTGTTACTTTTCCGTCTTCTGCTAGGGTTTAGTTTTTTTTAATTAGACATTTAGCTTACCGTTCAAAATCTCCTTGCTTATTTTCATTGCTGATTTTTTTTTTAAAAAAAATGAAAGTTCAAATCTGTCTTCCTGAGTTCTTGCCCATTTCAGGCAATTTTTGCAAGTAAGCATTATATGGCATTGTGTGGCTTTAGCTTAGTTTCAAATTCTTATTGAATTTTTTTTTAAAAAAAATTGCAGCAGTCATTAATTGGAAGTTTACTGCTGAAAGTGTACAATTTAATTTCAAGAAACGAGTTTTGTACAGCTGAAATCTCACAACTGAATTGCAACAGGTTAGTTCTGTAAAGTTGGAATGGTACAGCTGGAAGTTTGAACTTAAAATTTTACACATGAATTGAAACAAATTAGTTCTATTAAGCTGAAATTTTACAACTGCAAGTTTGAACTCGAAAGTTTATAGCTGAATTGCAATGAATTAGTTATCCTGATAGTGTGGGTGACCCTCTTCAATATCCTCTTCAATATCCGATTTGAAGTTGAGACCTTAGAAGAAGGACAAAGATAGGAAGATAGGAAGATATGTCTGCATATGAATTAGTTATTTGAGACCTTAGGTGGTGTGAAAGAGTTGTTCAAGAAGATAGTCTTAGATAACAGGGGCCTCGTTTTCTTGCTGAAATGAGTATTGTCGGGCCTCGTTTGGGTTTTTAGCGATATATCCCCGTGACTATCATATCTGATAACCCACCATAAAAACTGAATGAGTTGTCAGCCAAAAGAGTATAACCGATGACTTCACTTAGACTACTTGCATATAACACAGTGACTTGTATTACGTAGAGAATGTTGAGTGAAGATGCACTAAATTGGCTACCGAATGCTAGATTCTTAGTCCCGATCGATTTCCATTATTTACCATCCCTTTATGCGGATTAAGATCTATTCCATTCCTCAATTTTCCTGACTTGTCAATTTGATCACATCGGCCACTAGAAATAGGGAATATTGTTGCTTACATGGATTTCGATTAAGTAGTGTCCTTGGATAAGACTATCGACTTCTCCACATCTGCAACTACAGTTTGCGATTTGTGGTACTGTTTTATTCCCTGTAGGATTCTGAATCATAGAATTGCATCGTCTCAACCTGTATATATATATATATATATATATATATATATATATATATATATATATATATATATATATATATATATATATATATATATATATATATATATATATATATATATATATATATATATATATATATACCTTTTTGTTGGAAGTACTATTATATTTGGTTAACTTTAATTGTCTCTATGATAACAGTTCCAAGACATCCTCCTAGACTGTGGAGTTCAAATGGTTGCTCAAACACTGGTTGAAGGTCTCTCACGAGTAAAGAGGTGTAATCATGAGGGCCGAGCTTCTATGTCTCTAGATCTCCACATACTTTTTCTTGTAGATGGGAAGCAAATAACCAATGTATTGCTTGTTCATGTTTGCTTCAGAAACTGCATTGTAACTGCGAAAACTCTGCTCTTTTTTCTTCAGGTCTTAATCAACGATCTACAAATGTTCGGACTCAAAGACGTTAAGCAAAAGATACAAATTGTGGATGCTTTCATCAAGGTAAATTTGCTCCAAAGGCATGCTATAACTTATGTCGGTATATTCTTGGTTCGAAACAGTTCACGTGTATAATTCTATGATGTAACAGGCCTTCTATCTCCCTGACACCGAGTATGTGAACTAGGCACATGATCATCCGGTATGATAAGCATTTCCCACCCCAAAAGAAGCAGCGTCTTAAATCAGCCCTTATCACATATTTTCTCGTTACACAAAATCAGCATCTTAAAAGAGCAATGTACTGTGTGGTATGCAGGAATAAACCAAAAATAAAGTTATAGGGTTGGCTAACCTTGTTGCGACGATGAAAAGCTGGAAGAGGAAAACAAAGTTTGAAGTACTTGAAAAGATTGAGTGTCACCCTTGCTTGTCATATTGGACAAATCTGTCCATTTTTAGGTATTTTGTAAATCCTTTCTTTTCCGCTTTTAGTTTGTTCTGTTGTATATTCTTCCATGGTCGAGCTTTTTCTATTCATTGTTTGGTTTTTTTCTCTCCTTATATTTTGTTTTGGATTTGTTTTCGGGTCATAGTACTTTCAGTTGTTAGCTCCTTCATCTCGAGCTTGCTTCTTCCCTCTCTTCCCAACTCTTTTTTATTTCATTTGTGTTAGAGGTAACTATTTTTCCCCTTTTCATGTTTCTTCCTTTTCACACATTTGTCTATGAATGCAGTTGTCTCTTTACAACATTGAGACTAATTTTAAAGCCTCCGACTTCTTAAGGATAAAATTAGCCTATGACAATTGCATGGCATAAAAATTATGAGCTTTACATAATAAAATATCTGCACCACTTGATTTCCTATATCAGCAAAACCATTTTCTCGTAATTTGAATTCTTCTAAAGTTTTGCCAATAGATATGTGGGTAATATGTTTATTCATTTTGCGTTGCTATGAACTTAATTATGTTGCCTGATGTCTTCAAAAACTGTTTCTCATGATTTAGTTGAGGACCCGTCCAAAGATGATTCAGCTGGTTATTAGTTTTTTGATTTTGAACCCAAAATTGTGTCTGAAGGTGAGCATGAAACTGACATAATAAAAGATATGCACCACTTGATTTCGTATAATATTATGTTGTGCAAATATAAGGTTATGTTGTGCAAATTACAATGATGGACATCGAGTACTCCTCTGCAGCTTTTGTGTTCTGTTCGGGCAATGGTTGTTATTAGAGTTGAACGAGTCGAGTATTTAATGTTCATATTCAGTTCATTTACAATATGAACGAGCTCGAGCCGAGCCTAAATTTTGAATCGAGCTTTAAAATGTGCTCATATTCGGCTCGTTTAGAAAATGAGCGAGCCGAGCCGAGCTTTTTTCAAGCATTAGACAATTTTCCTTGCTCATTATATAGAAACTTAAAGGAATTTTTAGAAATTCAATAAAACTCAAGCTATTCGAGTTTAATTCGAACGAGCCAAGCTTTGGACCGAGCTTTAAAATGTGCTCATACTCGGCTCGTTTATAAAATGAATGAGCTCGAGTCGAGTTTTTATCGAGCAAGTACGAGTCGAATTAGAGCTACTCGTGTTCACGTAAAACCCCTAGTTCGGGCGTTTGTGTTTGTCGCCCACTCCTGAGAGTCATAGCAGCTACTTGTCTTGCAGATTTACCCTTAAGGTTAGGTTTAGAAGATCCAGGGAGCGTACCTAATTGCTTGGGGATTGATGAAGCCAATTGACCCATTTGGGTCTCCATTGATTTTTTCCAGATATTAATCTCCCCAAGTCTAGAGTTGATGCCATGCAGCTGAGTGTGGATGGAATTGATGGATTGCTTGTTGAGTAATTCCTCCGCATCTCTCCAAGTATAAGCTGCAGTTCGTCTTTCTTACCTTCTCTGTCAGGGTGACGAGGAGCTTTGTAGGGCGGGGGATCTCTTTGGTGTTTGGGCTGGCGATAGTAGCTCCAGTTCTGTTGCTAATGTTGTCCTGAGAAGTTTCCTCCCGCGTAACGCGCCACTTCGTGGGTTTTTGCTATGAGTATTTGGTCGGCGTGTGGGCACGCAGTAGTGTTGTGCCTTAGAGACCCACATTCCAAACAAGGTTTATCTTTAGAAAGGAATTTGACTTGTTTGGTAAGACGACGTACCTGATCATTATGGAACTGGTCACTGACGTCCGGATCAACCTCCTTAGGTGGCACATATAGAGGCATAGATGGGGCAGGCCTTTCATACCTTTCGTCTGAGGCCACAAATGTCCCATAAGTATTGTCATAGTTTGCCAGCGTCTCAAAGGTTTCTCAAGCACGCCGTGGGGTGTACTCGAGATACCTATAGGCGGTGTAGTTGTTGATCCGCTCCTTGGTTGGTGCATCCAGGCAGTTGAAGATGATTTCCTGGGTCACGTAGGGTTGCTGTCCATGCGTAGGACGGGATTTCAGAAGCCTTTTGTAGCGCTCCTAGACTTGTGCTAGTGTTTCCCCTAGCTTCTGTCTGAAAGTTGTGATCTGTTTTTTGAGCGAACTGTTTTGGCAGGAGGGAAGAAATTGTTAAGAAACAAGTCTTGCAGTTCATTCCATGTGCGGATTGATCGTGCAAGCAATCCCTCGAGCCACTGCGATGTTATTCCTGCAAGGAACCAACGAAAAGCCTTTAGTTTTAAATATTCTAGATTATCATTATCTGTTATAGCTTCGCATAAATCTAGAAATGTAGTGACATGCTCTAAAGGGCATTCATTGGGTCTCCCCATAAATTGACTCCTTCTAATTTCAGTAATAAAAGAAGGACGAATTTCATAATTAACATTGGGAAGGACGATCGGTGATTCTGGAACTTCCAGAGTAGGATGCAGATACTCCTTTGCGTTGGTTGAGACATGCCCAATCTTCTCCTCAAGTTCCCTTCTAGCGTTGACTTTGCGATCTACCCTTGCTTCCCACCGTTGTTGGTTCTGTTTGTATTTCGTCTCACGTCGGACGTGTTCTGCTTCTCTGGTGGTGAATTTCTCAATCTGATGGCGGAGTTGCTCAAGCTCTTGTGCTGGTTTGAGCGGGACCTCATTCTCATTGTGGGTTTGCGACATCCTCCTTAGGCTTTGTTGGAGGTGGAAGAAGCGTTCTGGTTCGAGAATTGGGTCGATAGGTGTGCGATCAGTTCTTTGCATGCACCTGAAAAACAAAAACAAAAAGAAAAGAGTAAAAAAGAACTAAAAAGGGCGCGATTGATTGCTTCCCTAGCAACGACACCAATTTGTTGTTGCAGGAGGATTATATTTCTAGTATTGAAGTATAAATAAAACTAACAAAAGCAAACCAACTCCTGTCCAAGCAAATAAATACAAGACTTCCTCCCGTTGTAGTAGAAGGCAGTCAGGATCGATCCACGAAGAAGTGTGTCAGCGCTCGCCTTTTCAGTTCAAATCACCCTCGAATTTCGACCAGAAGAGTACTCGATATCGAGTAGAGTACTCGATATCGAGTAGGGTACTCGATATCGAGTAGGGTACTCGATCTCGACCACACCGTCGACTAAACTGCAAAACAGAAAGCAACAGAAACGCAAAAGCATGCAAAACCAGTCGATATCGAGTGAACAGTACTACACGTCGACTACAACCTACTCGATGTCGACTACCTGTTGTCGATGTCGAGTGCACAGCAGAACAAAAACGCAACTTTGTGACAAAACAAAAGATAGAAATAAAGACGGATTCAGTGGATTTAATTCAATAAAATAAAAGTCTCCTAGAATCGGGGTTTCAATGCCACAACGATAAGCATATAAGATTCATGCAAAAGTTATAAAGGATCATGCTTTTCTTCAAATAACTGTCGTTATTAACAAATATGAAGATAGAGGCTTTCGCATAAATCCTAATTATTACCAATCCTTTTTCACATAATTAATCCAAGTTGCATTAAGATCTCTTTCGCTTCAATAACACAAACAAGGATCACCTTCGACTGTCGTAAAAGAATCATGCTCATAGGGATAGAAGATGAAATCGCATCAAAAGATTGTACCTTTATCGCATTACCTTACATGGCTACCGTCGGGCTCACCGCGACCCTAGAAGTTGGGTGACTACTCGCTCTTCATCATATAGACACACATCAATAATAAAAGAGAACTAAATTGCATTAAATAAAATCAAAACTTACAACCAATCGAAGCCAAATCCGTTTTCGCAACACTTCACTCCAATCGGCTCCAAGCTCTCTAACTATCTCTCCTACTCGCTATAACTTGTTCAAAAACAATTGCTTGTGGCTTGGATGATTCCTAAAATCAGCCCCTAAAGCCTTATTTATAGTATTCAATCCCCGCTATCCAATGAAAGAATATCCTATCTATATCTAATATTATCTATCTATAAACTTAAGATAAAACTTGGAATTTAAACAATTAAATCCAATAAGGAAACTAGCTAATGTGGATAAATCCTCATTTTTCTTGATAGATCTTCATGTGAATTGATAGAATTCCACATATCTTCGCTTGCAAGTAACCCACAAAGCTCGGACTCCTCCTCGTATTCGACTCGGATTGCTGACTGGGGTACTCGACATCGAGTAGCTTACTCGACATCGACTAGCTTTGTGTCTCCTGGGTTGCACACGAGTTCGGATAACTTCTGGACGCTCGACATGTACTCGACATCGAGTAGCTTACTCGACGTTGATTGGCTCAGGGCTCCTCGAGTGCATCATGCTTGACTCCGTGTGATTTTGACTTGGTGGAACTCGATATTGACTAGGATTGGTCGATATCGACTAGTCTTTGTCGAGTGCTTTTGTCTTATTTCCTGCTTGATTCGTCCTGGTTCAGCTGCTTCTTGACCTTGGACTTTCTGTAGTTGAACTCGAGCATTCCATGATTTTCTTCCTTTCACCGAATTGCTATAAAATGCCTTGATATCTGCAAAAATTAAACAAAAACTAGTGTAGACTCCATAATTTGGAAAATAAGCATAAACTACATGGATTTTGTAATATTCTAACCCAAATGCATGAAATGTATACAGAAATCGATATAAAAATAAGTGTAACATCTACACACAAAAGGAGGGTTATGCAAAAATAATTCATACGTGAAAAAGTATTAATAATCAAGAGGACTTTAATTTAAGCTCAATAAGGAGTAGATTAGTAAAAGGCTAAATGTGGGCAACTTTTGCTCATTTGATTGATAAAAGCATAATATTGAAAAAGTATTAATAATCCAGGGAAATGGAGTACTTTCCATAATTTCATACCACGTTCCTTTTTCGTTTGATTTCTCACCTTTTGCTCATTCGCTCATTGCTTTTTTCAATATTATGCTTTTACCTCCCTAACCTCAGCATTGCCTTCTCGCGAGTCGCAAACATGGGTGTCATGAATGGCCCCGGATACTTAGTGATTCGGATTCCTCACCTTTGTGTCCCATCATGCGGAACTATTATCTCGATGCAGGTAGGGTCGATCTACCTTTATCTCCTGAGGTGACCGGATTTTCTTTCACTCATTAAATTTTCCATAAACTTTGAAACTTTCCTGCCAAACTTCAATAATGATAACAACGTACACAAACATCATATGATAATCTCCATAATGTATCTTCCATTCTCAACATAATACCCGGATAAGGAAATAAGGTAGAAAATGGGCAATATTTAGATCATGTGGAGCGAAATATGAAATAAGGCTCAGTATGGCTATTGTGATGCATACGCATAGGTATGGCTAAGGAATATAAACATATGAGCATTATATGGAAAATACAAAGTCCTCCATCCTCTTATCATGCAACATGTCAAAAGCAATATCATATTTACCTCCTTTCATGGTTTTCATAGAAAATATGCACTTCATTGTGACTTCCCTTTACTAGGCGGTTTCATGCTATATCTCTAATGAATCCAATTTTGCATTATCGAGTTCAATATAACTTCCATGACACTAATCAAAAAATTTCAATGGGGTGATTTTTATGAACTTTGGAAAATATGCATATAAGCACAAGTAAAATATGAAATCCAAATATAGTCAAATATGCATGAAGTAAGCCCTTCCCCCACCCCATACTTAAATATTACAGTTTCCTCACTGTATAAAAAAACAAGGGTAAAGAAAGAAACTCACTAGACAGGTGTGCAGAACGTCGGAATCGAGTGCAAATATTGCTGCAGAAGTAGTCGACATCGAGAAGAGTAGTCGACGTCGACTAAAACTACTCGACATCGAGTATAGTTGAACCTCGGGATGGCCATTCTCCTCGACCACACAGGTTCGTTGCTCGTGATGGGTGGTCGACGTCGAGTACTTCTGCAACCTCTTTTACCTGCAAAACGTGTTAGGAAGACAATATCCACAATAGAAATATCCAAAATTAATGTTTCAAAAACAAAAAACAAAAAACAAATGTCCATAAAAAACCATAAAACTAAGTCTTTTATTACAAGCTCTAGACTTTATAGTCGCTAGGCCGACTTTCTCCGTTTAAGCTCAAAGTGGCATCTGTAGCGCCCATGTAGACTGGGCCTCGAATAGGACTCCATTCTTGTCCATCAGTTGTAGACCTCCTGAATGGATCTTATGCACCGTGAAAGGTCCCATCTTTTTCTCCTTGAACTTGTTGCGGAACCAATGATTCTTAGACTTGGAAACATAGACTTTGTCTCCAACTTCATACTCCTTAGGCTCGTCATTGGAAACCCTGCGTAAATGCACCTACTAAGGAAAACCTCTCCTATGTATAGATAAATCTTTAATTGAAATAGGAGAAGAGATGTCCGTACCTTGGCTTACCTTCGCAGAATCAGCATTCGGGACCTCGGGATCTACTCGACATCGAGTAAAACTACTCGACGTTGAGTACGTTGCTGCTCCTGGTGGACTGCTCATTGAGGAAGGCGTCAAGTGTCCGGTCTGGTCGACGTCGAGTAGTCTACTCGACCTTGGACTTTCTGTAGTTGAACTCGAGCATTCCATGATTTTCTTTCTTTCTCCGAATTGCTGTAAAATGCCTTGATTTCTGCGAAGTTAAACAAAAACTAGTGTAGACTCCATAATTTGGCAAATAAGAATAAACTACATGGATTCTGTACTATTCTAACTCAAATGCATGAAATGTATAAAGAAATAGATATAAAAATAAGTGTAAAACATGGCAAATTAGGGTCACATCACAATGTTGCGCAACATCCTAGGAAATCCACGAAACTCCCCTACGATTAGTAGTCGTTGGATGTCCGCGACATTTGGACGTCGAAGATACTCCTCTCTAAATAAGTTGCAAATTCCGTCAATGAAATGTGATAAGCACAATCTTGCTGTGTCCCCAGATAACCGTAGATACTCATCACAAGCATCGGCAGCAAGCCCGTAGGACAAAATGCGAATTGCATTTGTCATTTTCTGCAGTGCAAAGATGCTCATCCTGCCTCTGCAATCTGGGTGTTGTTGAAAGTATGGCACTTCCGACTCCAATCTTTGAAGAATGCGATTAAAAACCGCCTTTACTCATTCGAAACCTTTTATGGTAGACCACATCGGGGTATGTTGCGATCTCCGCAAAGTAATCATTGGACAACTGGGCATGTACTCTCTTTCTTTCTCTGTAAATGTGGGTGCGGCGATCTCTACTTCGCGAACTTTCAGGTGGTTGGTACACTTGTTGCTTCGCAAGAGCTGCAACTTCCCATTCATGAAGGATAGCTTCAAGCTCAACTATGCCATCATCAGAGCTACTTCTTGAAAGAAAAGTGTTTGTGTTTGATGAATTTGATTCGAAATCATACATTGGGAGAGACTGTGAGAGGCAGATGATTGTTGTGATGTTTCCGAAAGGCTCCAATGCCATCTTATTTAGCAATCCTACAGTTACAAGCAAGCTTCCTATGTAAGAATCCCTGGTATAAGTGGACGAACCATTATCACATGCATGTTGTAAAGATAATGGAAATGACAACACCCTACCACAACCAAACAAAGCATGCATGTCTCGAACACTGAAGTCGGATGTGATAACACTCTACCACAACCCAACAAAACATTATCACATGGTAAACAAAAAAATTACTTATCTCGAATAATGTACTCAGAAGTAACAACACCATACCACAAGAAAACAAAAGCTATTTTCAAAGTGAAACTGAAATTTCATTAATGAAAGTACACATTACAAACCATGCATTACAACAATCAGAAACATGCAATACAACATAAGAAACATGCAATACAACTTACGAAACATGCATTGACATAAGGAAACATGCATTAACATAAGGAAACATGCATTAATAGAAGAGCGAGATAACAAACTTATTCATCAACTTCAGTTTTGCCATGAGAAATCCTTGATCAACTACAGTTTGAGACTCTCAAGCTCTGGTGGAATATTTGTCTGTTCCATGAGGCTGGTAAGGATGTCCATCTTCTTCGCTTCCATCTCCATCTTCTTGGCTTCCATGTCCATCTTCTTTGCTTCCACTTCCATCTGTTTCATTCTCTCATACCCTTGTTGCTTCTCTCTCTTGCGGGTCTCTTTAGCTATCTGCAACTCATAGAATTGCCTGAACTTTTCAGCTTTCTCTTGCTCTAGTTGGTCAGTAATTTGTTGAACATTTGCTTGATCGGAAAACATAGCTTCCTTTCCCTTTCTAATAGACTTCTTGATTCCCATTGGACGATCTATAGGATTGACAGTGAAAACACTTGTAGGAGTATCTGAACTTGGGGTATCCCCTCCACCAGAAGAGCAAGATCTTTTGGAGCTCCCACTAATTGAATTGCATCGATTGATTTTTTTCTAAGTAATCCACACTCCACTTGGGCTCATCACACAACACTTGCCATGCATGTTCTTCTCTAAAATGCTTCACATCACTCTTAGAGGCATAGAGTTCATGTGCTCACATTAGGACATCATTATCCGACTTACCAGATGCTCGCATACGAGTTGCCTCCTAAAAAAATCAACAAACATATATAGAGACATTAAGGTTGATTTTTTTGCCATCGTGCCTTACATTTAGATATTTCCCTTTTCGCTTGGTGTGGTTTCCTATACTCCTCATAGAAAGCTCCAATCCTAGCCCAAAATGCTTGCGAGTCTTGGTCTGTGTTGGTGATCGCGTCAGTGGAGATGTTAATGAAAGCACTAACCAGAAGATTGTCGTCTTCCACGCCCCAGTAGGCCCGACGAACATGAACTTCATCAACACCTTCCACAGCTTGAACACGACCACGAGCACCACCACGGCCTCGACCACAAGAATGACCTCGGCAGCGAGAACTGCCACTACCAACTGTTGGGGGGTCGCCAACACCTGGTTGGGGGCCATATGTTGGGATGGACTGGTAGTGTTGTGCATTTTCAATTCCAGTTGTGATTGGGGTATAATTTTCTGTGTTTGAAGAGAGAACTTTTGAGTAATATGTCAGATCGTATTCAGAAGGAAGTGACATATTACCCAAGCTAGAGAAGAAAACATTATCGGAAAGATTTTGGGATGGATCCATGATGAAGAAGATGGTGAAAATGGTGAAGTAATGTGTGTTATGGTGTTGGTAAAGGTATGTATTTATAGCCAAAACTACTCATATCAACTTCCACCTATTAAAAATATTTTTTTAATAATTATTTATTTCATATCTTGCATTATTTATTATTTCAAATTATTCCATAATTATAAATCAATTTTTTTGATTATATTTTGCATATTTATAATCAATTTCGACTTTTTTTAAAATATAGTCAAACATATTAAAAATTGATGTCTACATGTAGAGAAATATGAATCTAGTATTGTGGTAATTTTTTTGTTTTTTTACATTTTATTACCAAAATATTACTTTTAATGTGTAAAACACTTTCTCTCCAATATCACATCTCGGTCGTCTATCAATGAACAAGTGTAGGCAGTTGCGGCTCAGCTCCTGCCACCCAATCTTGTGTCGACACGCGTCCCACCCGTTGGAGAAGCTTGCAGGTTTGCCTGAGCCCGGAACGCCGCGTGTTGTTGATGTTGTAACAAAAGCGATGTTGTTACACATGGGGCATCCAAAAAATTTCAATTGCAGTCTAGCTCATCTGATTTGGACATTAAATTTCAACCTCCTAGTATCGATACTAGGGAGCAGCTCATCTGATTTTGGACATTAAATTTCAACCTCCTAGTATCGATACTGGGAAAGCAGCGTTGCATTTTGCTGATAAAACTGCCCTTAGAGATCATAACTTGTGGTATAGATCGTTTGATGAATTTCATATTATAATTGTAAGAATGTATAATCTACCTAAATTTAAGAAATCCGCAAGTTGCTAAGAAACCCACCCCTTACTCGGTTTTTTCAACTAATTAAGAACAACGCAAAAACACACAACTACCGAAAATAGACTCATTGATCAGGTCAGCCTTCAAAAACTACCTAATTTAGCCATTCAACAAATGGTTATACAGTCCAACTCTTCCTCAACTGCACCTTATTCAACTGTATCTATAATACTATGTTGAGCTCAAAGCTATACAACATCACTGTCAAGAAACCGTTTCGTCCGGCGATGAAAGAAAACCGATCCAACCGGGCCAGCCCTCTCAAATGACAACAACTGGGGCAGATAACTTGCATCATTCAGTACCCTAACATAGTATCATCGTATCCTCTTGTTTCTATAATCTTATACCGATGCGAATAACTACTCACAATCTCCCGATCCAGTGTATTGTATGGCTCTAATCTGGATCTCAAAAACACCCACCGGGGAGCAGGAACTTGAACTTGCCATCATTCTCGATCAAGTAGGCAGGGAGGTTAACAACCGAGGAAGACCGAGGGATCGATCCATCTTCTTGATCAGCTCTTGGAAGCTGTACTCCTCCGGAAGCATGTCAAAGAGATCGTCCCCGCTACAGACGCACTTTTGGATCACCCTGTAGTCCAAGAACTCCCGTTTACGAACCCTGTCGGCATGGCTGTATGCGGTCATCTTGAACACAAAATCCCGCAGGGTCCGGAAGCAAAAGTTGTAGTGCCAACCGGCGTCCGAGAGGATTACATCGCTCTGCCTTGAGTGCATGTACCGGGTGTGTGGGCCATACACTTGGGATGTTGCCCGCCAGCTGCTGTAGTCCACGGGGAACTCGAACGAGTACATGTAGTGCTTGAGCTCCAAGTGTAACACGGGTGGAATCCCATCACACCATTGGAGCAGCTTTAATGTATGTGGGCTTGGGATCTCATCAGTGCTTGACATGATGATGAGGTCGCCCCAAGTGACGCCTGCACGCCTGAGTAATACGTTCATCTCAATGCGTTGAGAAGATTCTAGCTCGAACGGGTCCTCTTTGGAGCCAGGGAATCGTGTCTTACCAGGGAAGAGGCCATAGACAATCTTCGGCTTAGCGAAGGCGAACGACGGGCAGTGAGACGGGAAACAACTCGAGGGGGCATGGTTTTATAGGTAAGAAGTCGAACCGGAGAGGGGAAACACGTGAAATTTTTGGGCTAAACCATAGGCATGTCTTCATTCATCCCAATCATCTGCATCAATTTCAAACGACACAGTTACTACCCTTCATAATTGAAGCATATATAAGACAAAATTCCTTGCAAAAAGAGGTGAAATCTTGCCAAATGCAATCAATAATTTCAAGTTTGGACTCAACAAGTTAACAACAAAAGGAAAGTTCAATCAATCCTAAAAACAGAAAGGAAAAACCAATGTTGACCACCTCTAGCTTTTGGCTTAGCCTCGGCTACTAGAACAATAACCAACTCCGTAGAAATATGGTAAATGAACTCTCACTCAAATCATGTAACTTAATCGAAATCCCAAAAAGTATCTGAAACAAGAGAAGGCAAAGATAGATTATCATGCATTAATAAATAAGGACACTAACAATTACATCTCATGAATAAGAAAGCAGGGGCAAGACAAGAAGGAAATATCTAATTCACTATGCCTATTCTATTTTACTTCCGTTAATTTTAGGTCTAAGACATGTGTCGAACTATTTCGACACACAGAGGGCCAATATCAAGTCTAAAATGTCTTCTCATCGGTGCTAATGGTGTTCCACACACATGGATTGAACTTGAGTTTTCCTACTAACACAGAACAAGCCTCACCATCTAATAAAGTTTCTCATATGTTCCTTGCTATGTTGGCAAGCATAGATACCATATCCATATCCAAGTACTGCTATTTAGGAGAGACTGTGTGACATAGATACCCGAAAACCCTATGTTGAGATCAATGTCTAATTTCATCTACACATATCCTTCATGCATTTCGAAACTCTTTAAGCATATCTGTTGGGACACTTGTGACTGTGAATCCCACATCGGAAGTGGGAGGATTCTGAACCTAATATATAAGTGGATGGCCTACTCCACCTAATGCCAATTGGTTTTGGATGATGCCCCAGTCCGGCTTATATGTTGGGCTTTCTTGTAACAAGTTGACAATGGCAGCTGATTTGGCTCAAGGTTTTGCAACCTACACTTGCTTAATAAAACTAATGGCATCCATGGGAATTGGGAAGCAAAGCAAAGCAAGATATAGCAATCATCTCAAATCTCACACAAGCAACAAACACTTAACAAGCAAAAATGGGGTTCGGTGGGTGGGTTGGTTGCACCGAAGATTGAGATTGACTCCAGATCTGTATTGCGTGGAGGTCTAAATTCCAACCGGGCTAGACTTTTGATGGATTCGCAGGTGAGAGGGGGATTTGTTGGAACACTTGTGAATCCCACTTCCGATTAGAGGGATTTGTTGGGACACTTGTGAATCCCACATCGGAAGTGGGAGGATTTGTAACCTAATATATAAGTGGATAGGATGGTGCCCCAGTCCAGCTTATATGTTGGGCTTTCTGGTCGGGTCCAACAAGACTTTCCCCCAACAATATCCAAACATTTCTCTTCTATCAGTGCTAATTCGTGTAACTTGAAGACTTGTAACAAGTTGACAGTGGCAACTGATTTGGCTCAAGGTCTTGCAGCCTACACTTGCTTAATAAAACTAATGGCATCCATGGGAATTGGGAAGCAAAGCAAGATATAGCAATCATCTCAAATCTCACACAAGCAACAAACACATAACAAGCAAAATGGGGTTAAAGCAAGCCACAAGCCAGGTAAGATTATATCAAAATCGAATCGATTTTAGCCTATAGAACCCAAAATCCTCTTTGACCAGGTCAACTTACATAAAAAAAAAAGATATCAGATTTTGTAATTAATCCCCATCTTCTTCAACATCAGCCACACCCACAAAACCCAATCTTCTTGAAAAGCAATAATATTCAGAGCAACACACAAAAAAAGCACCTGAAAAATCGCAAAAGGGGTATAACAAAAACACCTAGACTCAATTGCTAAGTCTGCAAACCAAATCTATACAGGTCCAAAGATCGATCTTTTAAGCAAGATGGTTAGCTGATTGAGATCTATGCTGAGTTAAATAAAGTAAAGGTTTTTATGATAAAACTCAGAAATTGTGCAGCACCTGAGTTGGATTCAAGAGTTCTCTCACGCTTCTTTGAAATTTCATTAGCCACTCCCACTCCCAGTGTTCTAAAAATCGCGCCTAGGCGCCGCCTGGGCGCCGCCTAGGCGCTAGGCGGGACGGGACCTAGGAATTTTTAAGCCTAGGCGGACCTCTAGGCGGAAATTCATCCAGGAACCGCCTAGTCCCGCCTAGGCACCGCCTGGTCCCGCCTAGGCGCCGCCTAGGCCCGACTAGTCCCGCCTAGGCACCGCCTAGTCCAACGATTATTCAATTTGCGCTTCTAAGCATATGATTAGTTGACTTAGGGTTTTTTTATCCCCCGTGTCGGGATGCATTTGCTTTTCAGTCGAACTTATAGTTTTGGATTTTAGGAGGTTTAGAGTTGTTAGTCAGACATGTACTTTTGCGTTTCTTTACTTTAGTGTTAGTTAACTACTACAAATTTGGGTTTATGAGTGATATTATGGATTATTATTACATTATATGAATTATTGACAAGTGTTATTCGTCAAAATATAAGAAAATAATCAAGTTTGTTCTAAGTCCGCCTAGGCGCCGCCTAGGCACCCGCCTAACCGCCTAGGCGCTAGGCGGTCACCACCGCCTAGCGGCCGCCTAGCGCCTTTTAGAACATTGCCCACTCCTGACTGAAAGCGTTTGGGACTGGAGCTTAAGGATGTGTGTTTTTTTCCTAAGGTTTCAAACGGAGCTTCAACATAAAAGAAGTGGGTGGTTGAAGAAAACATGAAAAAGAGGCAGTTGACTACGTGGCGAGGAACGATTGGCTGATACATTAGGACTAAAATGGTACGGGGCACAGGGGAATACCTAGCTTGAGTTGGAGGGGAGCAATGTGTAAATCGAACGTGGTACGTGGCCATCTATGGTTTCTTTCTCTACGGACTTCATCTAGATTCACTACTTTCTATGTAAACTATTTTGTTTGATATAAAATCGTCACTATCTTATACTCTGATACGGATTGCTCCGTATGTGTAGGATTTACAGTAAAGAATTAGAATGGTTCCAAACTAAGTTAGAGGGAATTTTTGAGAAATTCAAAGCGAAGCGAACAAGGGGTAAAAGCAAAAATACAAAGAACAAACACTAAAACAACAAACACTAAGAGCATCCACAACCCTCATCCCCATCCAAAGTTTCTTATACCACTTTTTATTTTTCTCTCTCTGTCACATCAGCTTTATATACTCCTTTTAATTTTTTCACACATCCCACATACTCAATCAAAGTTTCTTTAACTCTCGTGCTTACATCATCCAACACAATCTATTTATACCAATTATATATATATATATAATTATAATTACATAAGCGAAATAATAATAATGTAAGGAAATAATTATGATTAAATAATAGTTAATTACAATTCTTACTTTATTTAATATTATTTAATAATTTATTTAGTAAGTAATTATTATTATTATATTATAATTTGTATTAAATTAAATATCCATGAGGTAGTAATTGATCAGCTCATAGACATATTTAAAACAAATTAAAGACCAGAAAAAACAATGAAACGGTAAACAAAAAGAGTGCACAATTTAAACTAAAAAAACAGTTTTGTTTTTGTTTAAAAATGGAAAAAGCAAATGATGGTCCACATTGAAAATGGTAAAAAAAAAATGTACAGATTGAGTTTTACAGTGGCAAAAAAAATTTAAAAAAAAATAACTAAAAGTGGGTGTCAGTTTGAACCAAGAAGTTGAAAGTGTCTTCTTCCATTAACTTCCCTCCAACCAAGGCAAGTTTCTTCTGCATAATCTGACTTTTTTTTTAATTAAAAAATTAAGTTAAGACACCCAAAGAATGTACGTTGCATATGCTTTAAAAGGTCAGCTCTTTGAATACTCTTTCAAACTAATTAAGAGAGATTCAATCAACGATGAGACATCATCTCTAAAACAAATTTAATTGAATCGGGAAGAAATTAACAGAACTATGTGAAGAAACCATGGAGAAAGGAAAAAAGAATACCAGAGAGTGAAAAGTAAAAGAGGACCCAATACAATGTGGAAGAGGATCCTCTCCTCATAAATCCCTCCTAATAACTTCCTAATGAGTTAATCATAGCCATTAAAAAAATTAAGGGTCAAGATTATATCTTTTAAATTACTCCAATTAATTCCAAAATTAAAAGTGAAAACCCTCTTCAATTCCCCTCTACCGTCTCTAAAGAAGTTCTCTCTGCCGGCCGGTGAAGATCTCAATTACAGTGAAATTCCAGGATGTATGGCTATCGGTATGCTGTTTAGTTTATCGATGTTCACATAAAATTTCATAGAGTTTGTTTACTCCAAGGAAGAGGGTTAATTGTTAATTAGTTTAAGGATGCTTCATTATGCTTAGTATGTGATCGATGCTTAGTTATGAATGATACTCAATTTGATCGATGCTTATTTACGATCGATGTGTAGTTGATGCTCAATTTAGTTATGATCGATGCTTAGTTATGATAGATGCTCGGTTTGTTTCTTAGTTAATCGTTAATTAATATTAATCGATTCATTATTAAATTCTTTGGAATAGTTGTTAATTGTTAATTAACTAGTGATGAATTGCTTATTTTATAATGGGCATCAAGTAGTTAATCCGTATGATTTCGGATGATCGAATTGCTTATTCGTATGAATTGCTTATTTGTAATGGATGGAGTGTTCTTGTTATTATTCTTTTGTCTATTCTTATGCCTACTTAATTGTTAATTGATTTGGTAGGAGGCTCTTTGCTTTCAATAATTTAGGTTGATTAGGCATATTGGTAAATATTAGGTTTACCGTTTTACCGAAGAGCATAATCATCCTCTTATCAATAAAGAGGTTGTGCATATGATGCCATCTCAGCGAAATATGACAACTATAGATAGTGCATTTATAGACTTCACTGCAAATTCCGGATTGCCGCCAAAATGTGCATTTGAGTTAATGGGTCAACAAGCTGGTGGAAATATGATGTGCATCACCTTATGTTATTCCATTATCACACCATATGACATGACACGTAAATACACCTATTTTCTTCATTACTACACACCATATAAGTAAAGTCGGAAAGACCTGCAAAAACAATATCCCATACAAAGCGTATTCAAATGCTAATATATTATTCTATATATACACGCACAAAAATGAAGGAAAATATGAAATAAACACTTTTATATAACCACTTACCATATAGGTAAAGAATGATCATATGTTTTGTAGCACTTCTTTGTAGACACCATTCTCTATTTCCGTGACACTCTTCCCATATTTGTCTAGAAGTAAGATATTTAACCCTTTAATGCTTGTGACTCAAGATAAGGCAACATACAGTTGACCATGAGTGAATATGGGCTTCGGAAGTTACAACCCCATATGCGATAGTGATTGACCTTGACTTTTATTTATAGTCATCGCAAATGAAAGGATAATCAGAAACTATCTAAGTTGAAATCTTTAATTATCATGATAAAGTCTTTTCTCGAGACAATCGATATTTTAAGTTTCACAAAGAATAGTAGATCGCACTTCTTCTGACATCTGCCCTACTCGAAGGCAAAAAAATGTGAGCAATACAACTCCTACATGCTCTGAAATGATTTCCCATTATCACAAAAATGCCTGCAATGTAGTTTTAACCAAATGGGATCAGTTGTACCAAATAGCATGCCCCCTGATTATCCCTCCACACACCCCCCAATTTAAAAAAAAATAAAATTAAAATAATAAGTTAAAAAGAGAAAAAAATTGAAGAGATTAAGAGAGGAGAGGCGGGGGTGGACATAAAAAATGGCATTGCAGATTCTCTCTCAGTTTTAACATGTAGTGAAGGAGGATTGTGCATCAAAAATGCATGATCGACAAAAAAAAAGGATTTGTACAGGGCATCAAAATTCAATGGATAGGAGAAACAATAGAAAGCAAATTACAAATCAAGACAAACATTTACCGAAAACGTGTTCGGGATTCTTATTAACCTTTTGAGTTTGGAGCCGTTGTCAAAACTCTTTTCCATGCTTTAATTACATACCAGTTGAGCATCGAGCATTTTTTTTTCATTCCCACTTTATTTAATATTGAAAATTGATGTTTATAACCATACTTATCGTGCTCGGCGCAACTCATCTCCACCATCCTACACCCTTCTCTCCTGAACACGACGAAACGCTCACATCTGTTAACCCTAGGCTCCGATTTCCCAATCCGAACCTTATCAAACACGAATGTCAGCCCACCCAACCCGTTCTTCCCGGATTCGGACCCGAACATCGGAAGCACAGAATGTCGAAATCGGGGGGCAGGAGCTTGAGAAAAAATGATCGGGGGAACTCCTTCACCGGACGTCGACGAAGGGGATGTTGCGCTTGAGACGCTGCAGGGGGAGGGATCAGTGGAAAGGATGGAGGTACAGAAGAAAATGACCTCCGGATGCTCCTCGCAGAGGTTGTTGGGGTCGAAGAAGAAGGAAACGCCGAGAACGGAGGCCAATTGCGAGCAATCGGAGCGAGAATGAGCGAGGACAGTGTGGCCCTGGCAAACGGATTTCCCTTTTAATTTGGGAATTAATTGGAGTAATTTAGAAGATTAACCCTTTATTTTTTTTAATGGCTATTATTAACTCATTAGGAAATAGGGAAAACTAATTAAAATACCCTCACCTTTGGAGGTGTGGTAAAAATATATCCTCAACTTTCAAATGTAAAAAAAATATCCCAACATTTGAGGGTAGTGGTAATATATTACCACAAGTTTTTTCACGAGTCAAAAATGCTGACAAGGTAGTCTACATGGATTTTTTTATAAGGGTTTTCTTAAACAGTGTTCTACTATCCTTAGGAAAAAAAATAAATAGCTTGACTGAGTTCATACCCAACACATTTTCCCCCCTTATTGATAGAGCATATTTAGTACTGCATAATAGATTGCATTTAGCATAATTTAGGTGTGAATATTGCATATATTTAGCCGTATTTACATAATCACTTGTTGAGTTAGAAGAGGCGGAATCTACATGATTTTATGGTTTATTTCAGGTAAAGTAGATTGGAAGTGAAATGAATTGGAGAAGAGCAAAAACAAGTTAAAAAGAGGTAGAGAAGCTGCTGAAGAAACAGAAGAAAAGGATCGGAAGAATCGCCGACTGCCCCGCATTTTGCTTAGCCGCCCCGCGGCTCGAAGGGAAAACCGAAGGGCTTCACTGATCGCCGGCTGCCCCGCGGTCGGGCCTGGCCGCTCCGCGGCCCTCGCAGAAATGCGCCGTTCAGTACTGGACTTTAATTAGGGTTTTAGTTTATTTATTTGGCCGACTATCTAAATACTATATAAGACTTTTCTAGTTTATTCTACCACTAACCTTATGCACTTTATTCCATTGTTGAGAGCGTCGTTGAGCATGAGCAACTAAACTCTCAAGGTTTGGCCTACAATTTGGATCTTTGATTGTTGAATTGTGAGTTTCTTAATCTAATTTTTATTCCTATTCCAATGTTTTGACTTCTTTGTGCTTAATTGCTTGAATGTGTTTTATTCTCTCTGGTCTGATCAACTAGTTAGAGTAGATTCATTCAATTTCTAGGGTTTTGTAGATTCGTCGTAGCGAACCTTAACCCAAGTGGCAATCATATCCCTTTAGGACTCGTAGGACTAATTGGATGTATAGGAAGTTGAATACATGTTGAATATCGACTCGTAGTTTGATATTATATGTACCTTGGTTAATTCATACTCTTAATGCTATCTCTAGGTTGAATCTTAACCGTGTTAGGGTTATTTAGAGATAAGGGTTGCTAGGACTCGTAGGACTAGTAACCTACCTAAGATCTGGACAAGGACATTTATAGGAAAAGACAAGAACTAGAGGCTGAAACAAGGATCGAATTCATCAATCGAAGTGATAAATTGTAGGTGAACCTAATTCTCTCCATTGCATTCTAAACCAATTTACTTTGTTTGCTTACTTCCGCTTTGATAAAAGGCGGACCTTTTTCACACCAAACACCCCAATTTCTCCTCTTAGAGATTAGACTTATACTTGAATTGAATATATTTCCCTGTGGATCGACCTCTTGCTTACATTATACTAGTTGAGAGTTTGAGTATTCTTTGGCAGGAACAATGACAGGTTTTCCTCTTGTCAAATTTGGCACCGTTGTCGGGGGACTTCTTATTAATTTCTTGTGTTTTTTTTATCTCTAAATTTTGTATATATTTACATCTAACCCCGTCGTGGACCTATCTTACGGTTCACGATACCTTATTGCTAATATTTCAAGATGTTGAAGTTATGGCAGTTTCAGGGAGAGTATTTTCACAATTACCTCACAAGAGTGCAAAATTTTGAAATTTTCTATATTATTTGGTGAGCATGATTGATTAATGATTGAGCACATAAGATCTTGAAATTTTGGGTGATCTTGAAGTTCTAGACATGGCCTGGTGAGCTTATTTTTAGCCTATTCAGGACTGCACTTTATTGAGTCCTCTTGCTTGTTGAGTGTACTCTCTTCATTTGTATCCTCTTTGACTTGCATTGAGATATCTTTTTCAAGGCTGCATATTATGATTTCTGCACATGACTTAAACATGATTGAGGCACCTTTATTAGCCCTATTTGACTCTATTCTCACCTTACATATTATCCTCTGCTTGAAGCCAATTTGAGCCTAATTGCTTATTCTTTTGTATCTCCACAAGATTTTTCCATAGCCAATGATAGCCTGATCCCATCCGGGAATTTAGGAATAGTTGGTGAATATCTATATTGTGGATGATGGTTTTTAGTGCTGGATTGTGTATGTTTGAGGTGCATTTATGAGATGTTTGATTCCTGCTAGTACATTCATTACTTGGGACCTAAGGAGGATAAAATTCACTTAGGGGCAAAAGTCAAGGAAAATCATTTGATATAGCATGAATGAAAAAAAAATGAAAAAAAAAAGAGTAAAGGAATGAGTTGAGTATGGCTTCTAAAGTTTTATGCTTTAGATTGGTGTTGTTTGACATTGTAGAGCTATGGTATGATGAGTTTATGAGTGGATTTATGATTTGGTTGATTTCTTAGTCCCCGGATTATGAGCACCACATGGTCTAAATTGTTCCATACCTTATATTTTCTACCTTGGCCCCATTACAACCCAATTGAAAGACCTCATGTTTTTTGTTGTGTGTAAAGTCACCGACGGTGGAGAGCTAGAACACTGGTGCAACACTATTGTAGCTAAGCTTTTGAATATTGAGTTTTGAGCGTAAACATTTAACCCTAAACACTTGAGCGAGAGTGAAACACATATTCCTTGTGAGGTCTAGAATTTATATGGTTGCCCGATTTCAGTGATTATTGCAATTATGTTCTATGATGTTGTTAATCTATTGTGTTTGCTAGTTTTTCATGCACTTAAAGATTATTAAGGTGGATACATGAATTGCTATTCTGTGGGGCTGCAGAGTTGGGTTTTCTATTGCTTGAGGACAAGCAAAGGTCCAAGTGTGGGGGAATTTGATAGAGCATATTTAGTACTGCATAATAGATTGCATTTAGCATAATTTAGGTGTGAATATTGCATATATTTAGCCGCATTTACATAATCACTTGTTGAGTTAGAAGAGGTGGAATCTACATGATTTTATGGTTTATTTCAGGTAAAGTAGATTGGAAGTGAAATGAATTGGAGAAGAGCAAAAACAAGTTAAAAAGAGGTAGAGAAGTTGTTGAAGAAACAGAAGAAGAAGATGGGAAGAATCGCCGGCCGCCCTGCAATTAGTTTAGCCGCCCCGTGGCTCGAAGGGAAAACCGAAGGGCTTCGCTTATCGCCGGCCGCCCCGCGGCCCTCGCAGAAACGCGATGTTTAGTACTGGACTTTAATTAGGGTTTTAGTTTATTTATTTGGCCGACTTTCTAAATACTATATAAGACTTTTCTAGTTTATTCTACCACTAACCTTATGCACTTTATTCCATCGTTGAGAGTGCCGTTGAGCATGAGCAACTAAACTCTCAAGGTTTCGCCTACAGTTTGGATCTTTGATTGTTGAATTGTGAGTTTCTTAATCTAATTCTTATTCCTATTCCAATGTTTTGACTTCTTTGTGCTTAATTGCTTGAATGTGTCTTATTCTCTCTGGTCTGATCAACTAGTTAGAGTAGATTCATTCAATTGCTAGGGTTTTGTAGATTCCTCGTAGTGAACCTTAACCTAAGTGGCAATCATATCCCTTTAGGACTCGTAGGACTAATTGATGTGTAAGAAGTTGAATACATGTTGAATATCGACTCGTAGTTTGATATTATATGTACCTTGGTTAATTCATACTCTTAATGCTATCTCTAGGTTGAATCTTAACCGTGTTAGGGTTATTTAGAGATAAGGGTTGCTAGGACTCGTAGGACTAGTAACCTACCTAAGATCTGAACAAGGACATTTATAGGAAAAGACAAGAACTAGAGGCTGAAACAAGGATCGAATTCATCAATCGAAGTGATAAATTGTAGGTGAACCTAATTCTCTCCATTGCATTCTAAGCCAATTTACTTTGTTTGCTTACTTCCGCTTTGATAAAAGGCGGACCTTTTTCACACCAAACCCCCCAATTTCTCCTCTTAGAGATTAGACTTATACTTGAATTGAATATATTTCCCTGTGGATCGACCTCTTGCTTACACTATACTAGTTGAGAGTTTGAGTATTCTTTGGCAGGAACAACGACAGGTTTTCCTCTTGTCACTTATCTCTTCTTCCGTGGTCGCCTCTTGAATAGGCTTCCAGGTCTTCCGGGTAACTCATGGTTCCTCTTCAATGTCAGTCTTTATCCCTCGTGGTCGACTATATATATTGAGTTGTCTCTCTCACATCTTCTTCACCTATAATTCGTTCACGAACTTGGTTGGGTAAGTTTTATTTTTTCACCTCTTCGTTGTTGTGGCCGGTTTAGTTTTGTTGTGGGTTTGGTGTTAGGAATAGTCGTGTTATGTTAATTTGAGGCAATTTTGATCGGATTAGTTGCTTGGTTGAATCAATTTTGTTTTTCGGGTTTAATTTGTTATCGTTTTATTTATTTTTTCCCTAAGGAAACCCTTCAAGAAAACTCAATTTTCGTGCTAATTTGTAAAAAAGGCTTCCACGTATGTTGTCTTGTCAAAAAAAATCCATGTAGACTACCTTGTCAACATTTTTGACCCGTGAGGAAACACAGGGTAATATATTACCACCACCTTCAAATATCGGGATATTTTTATTACATTTAAAAGTTGAGGATACATTTTTTCCATACCCCCAAAGGTGAGGGTATTTTAATTAGTTTTCCCTAGGAAATATTAGGAGAGATTTATGAGGAGAGAATCCTCTTCCACCTAACAATATTTTTTTAACTAATGGATAATAGATACTCTATCTGTTCAGTAAACATGTTGTTTTACTATTTACGGACACTTTTTAGGAGATAAACACTATATAAAATATCTATTTCTTATAAATTCTTTTAACAATTTTGTAATTAGTATTAACTAGTCTTATTATCCGCGTGTTACACGGTATTTTAATAAATATTATTTTATTATATATGTTATCTTTGATTTTTAAAAATTAAAATTATGAAGATTAAAAATATCTATTTCTTAGATGGTAGTGGTATTTATGATTGTGCATTTGTAGCCTACAAATGTCAATTCAGATTTTATTACATATGAACTGATAAAGTTTCCTTTTTGTTTTAGGGATTCAGAACAAAGTGTCACATGCTATACAAGCTTGTCGAAGATCGGCTTCATAAATAGAAACAAGACTCTTTGAGCTAGTTTTGAACTTCGGCAAGCAATACGAATTCATCTTTGATCTCCATGTCAGTCTCCAAAAGCAATGTCAGATTCAGAATCAAATGGTAGTCAAAGCAAAAGCTATAATTTGCAATTGATCAGAAGGAACCGTGAACTTACATGGAGGGCCTAAGCAAAATACCAGAAACTAAGAGGGTTCTACAATTCCTTGAGGATACTACGAAGCAACTAAAGGATAAGCTTGGTGAGGAAAAAAGTGATTTTCGGGACTTGCTGAGATTCTTGATGCTCGGAACAAGGAAGCAACAGTCTTAATAAACGGACTTGGAGGGAGAGATTGAGAGCTTGAGCGACGAGAACAAACGACTGAAAGAGCTTGAAGACGTTGTCCCGAGTGTTAGAAAGGCGTTAGAGAATGAACTCTCAGCAGTAAAGAGGTTGGAAGAACAGCTCACAAGCAAAAGGTCAAGAGAAGAGTTGCCTTAAAGATGAAGTGGATAGCTTCCAAGGAAAGGCCAGTAGCTTGGAAGAAATGTTAAAAGAACACGAAAATGAGTTATCCGCTCAGATGGAGACACGGAATCTAGAAATCAGCAGCTTGAAAGGGCACTTCTTTTACAAATCATACATAGATTTTTGCTATCTTTAATTTTGGTTTTCTTATTTTTCGGGAAACCAATTTTAAAGAATGGAAGCAAGTGGTGCAAGAAATCATTCAATTTATGAAAGTCCATTCAATTTTTTATGCACCAGTGTCCCAGGTTTTTATGAAAGTCCATTCATATTTCTGTGGCTTCACAATCTTTATGCCAATTTGTTCTATTTTGAGTAGTTTATCTGTTGTATTCTATGGCTTAAATCTTTATTTAACTATTTGTTCACGTTAATATAAATCTCATTTAGTGGATTATCTTTGTAATGGCTCTTCTGTAGCACATCTACTGGATTTGTGGATGTTATTGAATGTCAGAATTAGTGCTGACAGAAGGGGTGGGACTATCGAATTGGTGCTGACAGAAGGGTTTTTTTTAATGGAAGTTTGTTTTCCTTTTCAGTTTCTGCTTGAATGGGTTTTGTGTTGACAGAAGGGGTTGGACTAGATGAATGGGTTTTGTGCTGACAGAAGGGTTTTTTCTTGAAACACACATGATAAATTATTTACTTTCTAATGGCTTGACATGTTGCTTTTCTAGACTGTGAATCTGTGATTGGTGCTTTCACTTTGTGCAGACATGTTACTCTATTCGAAGACATAGGAGGTGAATATAACATACCGATGGCAGCAAATGCAAAGACAATCAAGGATTTTGATGAAGGGTTGACCTAAGGTGTGTTGAGTGGTGGTTCTATGATTCTACATGCAGGTCTATTTTTTATGATGCAGCCACTAGTTTGATTTGTGCCACTTTTGCAGTATCTTTTGGTTTCAAGTCAACAGATGACTATTATTCAAATTCAAGCAGTTGAAATTCCATAAAATCTATTTGTACTCCTTTATTTTGCATCCAGGTAGTTTTTCTGATCTGTGATGTTTTAAAAAAAGTTAACTGCTTAATTCTATAGTAAACCTGTTCACCTTGGCGAGGGTTGAACCTGTATCTATGTTGATGTTTTCTGATCTGTGATGTTTTAAAAAAGACTCTTGGTTGATGTTCATTTATGTTAGTTGTACAGTGATGTGTTTAATAAGTCCATGTCAGTCAAGTAAAGAACGAACTTGCAGTTCAGCTTTGTCATATTTGTATTTTGACGCTTGCTTAGTGAGTTATTTGTTAGAATCATCTTAATTAGCTAATTAGTTTTACTTTGCATTTATGCCTGCATATCAAAGAATACAAAGAGATTTAAAAAAGAAGGTAAATAATGTGAAATGTGACCTTAATCAGCAATCATGCTTATTGCCACATACACACAATAGCTAATTTCAGTTGTTAGCTTGTTATTTTCGTTGGTTAATTTGTAAAGCTATGTGGTTCTACTTGTCATATTAATTGTCTAGCATAATACTTCTGTACACGGCAGATATCTTTTGGTATTTTCTGTCTGCAGCTCTCCCCATATCATCGCTCTTACCTTTTATGTATGCATTCCTTGGAAATACTTCTTTATGCTTGTAACTCAAGCACCTGGTTTCATTAATGCCTTCCAGCTGATACCAATGTCACAAGACGTAAACTTGTCAGGTTTATTTAAAAAAAAAAGTTAAATTTGTCACAGAGCAAACAAGACCTACATAGCATTTATTCTTCGGGGTTTTCAATTTTAAAGAAGCTTAAGTGATCACCCTGCAAAACATAGGAAACCGACAAAAAAAGGGTAATGCTTGGCTCCAACCACACAATTACTGAAACTATAGAGAGATTAGAGGCTACTGCCAGAGACTCAAGCCTATTAGTTTTAAAGGATAAACAATTCCCGGTAAAACTTTTTCCCTTGTTTCTTAAGATATAAATAATCATGTGATGAAAATTTCTGTTAATTTCCCTCACAATTTCAGATCAAGATCCATCTACTTTAGAAAAAGAAATCATCTAGGTCATCTGTTAATTATCTAATGGCAGAGGTAAATCTAAGTAAATCAGCGTTTGTGTGTGAATCCTTGTTCTACACTTTGTCAGTTTTGCATTGCTATATTAAATGCTAATTCTAATGGTTGCTTTCCAAATAACCTACGTTGACACTATGAAAGCATGTCTAGGAATGACTTTTACCTCTCTTTAGCGACTTCTTCTTTCAGTTCTTTGATGCTATTATATTTTAGGTCCTCTAGAAGAAATTTTATGGTTTAGTTTCAGGGGATGCAAAACATACTTAGAATTGTTCTGTTGTTAACTATGATGCATACACGTATGAAGACCGCTAAGCTCACTGTCAAAGGAAAAATTTCCAGTTACATTGATCATCTGAGAATCAGAGGTACCAATATCCGTTACTATATCCCTTCCTGACAGCTTGAACCTTGAAACCTTGCTCGTTGAAGAGACACCAAGGGTGAAACCAAAGAAGGCTGATGCGGGTATGTTGTTCACTAATCTGCATTTACTTTAATTATTCTTAATATTATCTGTTCTTGACTGTAAGCATATCTTCATCTGACAAAATTTAGGAAAGCCTGTGGGACATGGGAGAGGTCGTGGATTTGGGCGTGGTCGTGGCCACGGGGCTCGTTAAGAGTGTTAGACACACGTTTACGTCCTTGTGGAGGCAAAATCCATTGTAAGCGAGTAGAATCCTTGGAGGTGTTTGCGAAGCTGTCACATCCTTGTGCATTGCTCAGTACTACTTAAATGGGAGTATTGTCATGTGAGTTTAAGAGGATAACAAGGATTCTAACCATTCCGGAATGGTTCAACCGGAAAGGACTTACGGGTAGTACCCAAAGGTCCCCGGATCGCCGCTCTTTATTTATCAAATTCAAGGATAACAAGGATTGTTCTTTTATTTGGTTGTAGATTTAGCACTTGTTGATTGAGTGATGCCCTGTACTAACATCATTGTTGGGAGCATATACAATGAAATCTTAGTTGATATTTTCACCCAAAAAAAAAAACATTTTGATTTTTTGGATTTGCATTGGATCTACCCATGCCCTGTACTACATCAATTGTTTGGATTGGAGGGTTTCCGAAATTACAGAGAGAAGATCTTGAACCAAAAGGGACCACAAGGCAAGATCCATGATGATTTCAAAGGAAAAGACCACAAACTGTTCAGATGAGAGATCTCTATCATTTCGGGAATCAATCTCACAAAAGAGATTTTCCAGTTCAAAGAGTGGTGGGGTTTCCAAAATTTTGCTTTCACTTGTTTGATTTGGGGTTGAGAGTAACCTCCGATAGTCGTGTGGAAAAATGGACTTGCAGTTTCGGATTTCAAGGAGTTAGATGTAGGATTGGGGGTTTTGGGTGTTCGCAAAGCTGCTAATTTTGCAGAATACATCGGCGGGGATCATCCCTAATTTGAGGGTTCACAGCTCCTGGGTATGCAATGTCTGATTTGCCCCTAAAACATTGAATTTGAAATTCTTTAGTATTTTTTTGTTTCACTGTCCATTTTCGTATTTTCATTTAATTGCTTCTCTCTCCTCGTGGCCCCCCTCTGTCCTCGTCGATCTTCATAGTAGTATAGATTTTCCGGCTTCAACCCAATAAATCTTCCAGTTTTCTCTTCGACACTTGCGAGAAGATGACGAGAAAGTTGAATTCCATGGTGGCTTCCAGTTTTCTCTTCGACTCTCGCGAGAAGATGACGGGAAAGTTGAATTCCATTGCGGAGGAGACTGAACTCGAGGAGGTGAAGGAGGAGTCTGGCTTGCAAACTGGAAGGAGCACGAAAAGGAGGAGATTGACAACGGTAGCGTCGTCGACGAGGAGGGAGATGATGGACAGGAGGTTCTTCGGTCCACCGGTTGTCCTCCGATTCACAACATCGACGACGACGACGATGAGGCTTCAATCGCTCGGGTTTAGTCTTCCCCAAATCCCTCAGTTCTGTTACTTTTCCATCTTCTGCTAGGGTTTAGTTTTTTTTAATTAGACGTTTAGCTTACCGTTCAAAATCTCCTTGCTTATTTTCATTGCTGATTTTTTTTAAAAAAAATGAAAGTTCAAATCTGTCTTCCTGAGTTCTTGCCCATTTCAGGCAATTTTTGCAAGTATGCATTATATGGCATTGTGTGGCTTTAGCTTAGTTTCAAATTCTTATTGATTTTTTTAAAAAAAATTGCAGTTGTCCTTAATTGGAAGTTTACTGCTGAAAGTGTACAATTTAATTTCAAGAAACGAGTTGTGTACAGCTGAAATCTCACAACTGAATTGCAACAGGTTAGTTCTGTAAAGTTGGAATTATACAGCTGAAAGTTTGAACTTAAAATTTTACACATGAATTGCAACAAATTAGTTCTGTTAAGCTGAAATTTTACAACTGCAAGTTTGAACTCGAAAGTTTGTAGCTGAATTGCAATGAATTAGTTATCCTGATAGTCTGGGTGACCCTCTTCAATATCCTCTTCAATATCCCATTTGAAGTTGAGACCTTAGAAGAAGGACAAAGATAGCAAGATAAGAAGATATGTCTGCATATGAATTAGTTATCTGAGACCTTAGGTGGTCTGAAAGAGCTGTTCAAGAAGATAGTCTTAGATAACAGTGGAGCCATAACATTCGATGAGTTAAAAGAAAGCTTAAAGCGGGTCGACTCTAAGCTTCTTGAGTCTGACGTTGAGAATCTCATGACTGCAGTAAGCATCAAAACGCTTTTCCGAATCACCGACTCATTCTTGTCATTAAATATTCTAAACCTAGGAAGGATCTGAATATCTCTGGATTGTGAGCATGTGTGACTGCAACGATGTTATGTAGGCATATATTATCAATGTGTGAATGCTCTCTCCGGATTGCGGTGCAAAGGCGGTCGATAGAACAGTTTGGGTTGAGCCTCTATATACCAAACTGCAATTTTATGCTCATATCTATGTCAACACTTGGGAGCAAATATTTTAATTGACTGTTGTTGTATACGAAATTCCATTCCTTGTTGATTTACTGATTGCAATTGCTTCGTGAGATAACACATGAGAATGTTGTCAAGCTTATAAATGCGCACATTAATCACGTTGACATGTCATTGTATCGAGCCTTCGATTACGCCGGCGATGATCTATATGTAAGTTTATGCTCTGTTGAGGTTTAGGTTTATTCTGAATATTTGGGTCACTTAATCTACCTTTTCTTTAAGATTTTTAATGAAAATATGTTTCAAATTTGACATTAATGCTTGATAATGATTCCATCATTTTTCTACTTATGTGGCATTTGGTCCTTTGAAGGAAATAATAAGGCACCATAGAGAGAAGGTGAACCAACCTCTAAACCAATATATAGTCAAGTCCTTACTTGGCAGCTACTTAACGGGTTGAATTATCTCCGTAGGTATGTTGACTCTTTATCTGAAATGAGTATTGTCGGGCCTCGTTTGGGTTTTTACCGATATATCCCCGTGACTATCATATCTGATAACCCACCATAAAAACTGAATGAGTTGTCAGCCAAAAGAGTAGAACCGATGACTTCACTTAGACTACTTGCATATAACACAGTGACTTGTATTACGTAGAGAATGTTAAGTGATGATGCACTAAATTGGCTACCGAATGCTAGTTTCTTAGTCCCGATGGATTTCCATTATTTACCATCCCTTTATGCGGATTAAGATCTATTCCATTCCTCAATTTTCTTGACTTGTCAATTTGATCACATCGGCCACTAGAAATAGGGAATATTGTTGCTTACATGGATTTCGATTAAGTAGTGTCCTTGGATAAGACTATCGACTTCCCCACATCTGCAACTACAGTTTGCGAGTTGTGGTACTGTTTTATTCCCTGCAGGATTCTGAATCATAGAATTGCATCATCTCAGCCTGTATATATATATATACCTTTTTGCTGGAAGTACTATTATATTTGGTTAACTCTAATTGTCTTTATGATAACAGTTCCAAGACATCCTCCTAGACTGTGGAGTTCAAATGGTTGCTTAAACACTGGTTGAAGGTCTCTCACGAGTAAAGAGGTGTAATCATGAGGGCCGAGCTTCTATGTCTCTAGATCTCCACATATTTTTTCTTGTAGATGGGAGGCAAATAACCCATGTATTGCCTGTTCATGTTTGCTTCAGAAACTGCATTATAACTGCGAAAACTCTGCTCTTTTTTCTCTTCAGGTCTAAATCAACGATCTACAAATGTTCGGACTCAAAGACGTTAAGCAAAAGATACAAATTGTGGATGCTTTCATCAAGGTAAATTTGCTCCAAAGGCATGCTATAACTTATGTCGGTATATTCTTGGTTCGAAACAGTTCACGTGTATAATTCTATGATGTAACAGGCCTTCTATCTCCCTGACACCGAGTATGTGAACTAGGCACATGATCATCCGGTATGATAAGCATTTCCCACCCCAAAAGAAGCAGCGTCTTAAATCAGCCCTTATCACATATTTTCTCGTTACACAAAATCAGCATCTTAAAAGAGCAATGTACGGTGTGGTGTGCAGGAGTAAACCAAAAATCAAGTTATAGGGTTGGCTAACCTTGTTGCGACGATGAAAAGCTGGAAGAGGAAAACAAAGTTTGAAGTACTTGAAAAGATTGAGTGTCACCCTTGATTGTCATATTGGACAAATCTGTCCATTTTTAGGTATTTCGTAAATCCTTTCTTTTCCGCTTTTAGTTTCTTCTGTTGTATATTCTTCCATGGTCGAGCTTTTTCTATTCATTGTTTGGTTTTTTTCTCCCCTTATATTTTGTTTTGGGTTTGTTTTCGGGTCATAGTACTTTCAGTTGTTAGCTCCTTCATCTCGAGCTTGCTTCTTCCCTCTCTTCCCAACTCTTTTTTATTTCATTTGTGTTAGAGGTAACTATTTTTCCCCTTTTCATGTTTCTTCCTTTTCACACATTTGTCTATGAATGCAGTTGTCTCTTTACAACATTGAGACTAATTTTAAAGCCTCCGACTTCTTAAGGATAAAATTAGCCTATGAAAATTGCATGGCATAAAAATTATGAGCTTTACATAATAAAAGATCTGCACCACTTGATTTCCTATATCAGCAAAACCATTCTCTCGTAATTTGAATTCTTCTAAAGTTTTGCCAATAGATATGTGGGTAATATGTTTATTCATTTTGCGTTCCTATTAACTTAATTATGTTGCCTGATGTCTTCAAAAACTGTTTCTCATGATTTAGTTGAGGATCCGTCCAAAGATGATTCAGCTGGTTATTAGTTTTTTGATTCTGAACCCAAAATTGTGTCTGAAGGTGAGCATGAAACTGACACATCACTCTCAACAAAGGACCGGTTTGAGCCTACCAAAGTACCTGAAATATCAGCTGAGGAAAACCACTCATCTATAGAAACTAATAATTCTGACTGGGCTGCTATCAATACTGAATCCGTTTTATTCCAATTTGTGGATACCCTGGAAACAGAACATCAGGCTGATGTTAACAATGGGGAATCTGTTTCCAAAGTACATTCTACTGAGAATCCCGTTGCCTCTAATGGAATACCTGCATCTTCTGCCCTGCCAACTACTCTGATGACTCCTCAAGGGAAGGTTTTGGTTCCTGCATCAGTTGATCAAGCTCATGGACAAGCTTTAGCTACTTTGCAAGTCCTAAAGGTAAGTTTCACTTTGAATTCTGAAATATATGTACCTTACCACGGGAGCATGTTGGTTCTGTTCTATGAGGATAAATTAACATGTACAGGTTAGGCTAGGAACAGTTTTTAGTTTATTTATTTATTTATAATTTAAGAGATTATCCATAAACAAACAGCACTTCTTGGTGTTTTAGTACATTATGGCCATTCTACATGCTTTTCAGATCATTAGGTGCAGATGAATTTTAAGAAGACACTGTAAGTATTTTGATATGAAAACTTCTGGCGGAGTATCTATGAAAAACCAAAGCTTATGCCCTTTGAGTATAAATCTTCAACATTCAGCAGTAGTTAGCATATATAATGATAGATCTTTTAAAGCATGAATACATGATATTTAAAAGGTGACATTTGGTTGATTTTTAGGAAAATTAGATGTCAAAATGAAACTTGTAAAAAAATAATGTTTTTGTGAAAACCATGCCCTGTATACTTAAATCACTTATTTTTGCTAGGTTGACCAGTGTTTAACTGAGTAAGCTTACTTTTGAATGCATGTTAGGTCCAAGTTGGCAGTTTAATCCCGGAGAATGAAATACCCCAATTCCAAAGTTAATGACGATGTTGTAGTATGCCTCTTCCCACACATGGATAAAAGAAGTTTCATCTTCCTTTTGTAACTTAATCAACTCGAAGGAGCTTTTCATTCCTGCTGAGCAAGCCGAGGAAGATGGCCCTGATGAGCTTTGGTGATCTCAAACTATTGTGGAGAACAGTCGGTGAAGCCACCTGGATGCAAGCGATGATGATCAGTTACACAACAAGGATCACCAGGCACAATTGGAGCCTGATTGGTATCTTTGTACTTTGTATTAATTTATCCTTATTTGTAATGCTCACTTTATTGTGTACTTAATAAAATAACAAATTAATTAACGAATTACCCACCGTGCGAAGCACGGTTTCCATCCTAGTCAGTAAAAAAGTGGGGACAAAAATTGTACTTATCAGTTTATTGTGTACTTATCAGTTTTATATTTTGAGTTATAAAATTACACATTTGTCATTTTCTTACCAGTAGATCTATTGACCAACATAATGTTATATCTTGTAATTTGTGCAAATATAATATATATATAATATTATATTTGCAAAACATAATATTATATTTGCACATCATAAGGTTATATGTGCACAACATAAAGTTATATTTGCATGATGGGGAGTTTGTTGTCTTAAGGATGATAAAAATTATATAAAATATTAATTTATATATTATATATAATTTCGTACTTCAAACGAAAAAAGAATGAAATTATAACAAATAATATGTAAAATTAATAATTTACATATTTTTATCATCCTTAAATAATGTGCATGAATAGTAAATTTGATTTTTTTAAAATTATTTATCATTATATTGGGGCAAAATGTTCACCTCAAAAGATACAGTTATACTAGCACTTAATGAAATTATTTATGCACATGTTACTATTAGATATGCACAATATAATGTTATATTTGCACAACATAATTATAAAATTATTATTCTCAAAAGATACAGTTATACTAGCACTTAATGAAATTATTTATGCCTAGGTTACTATTAGATATGCACAACATAATGTTATATTTGCACAACATAATTATAAAATTATTATTCTCAAAAGATACAGTTATACTAGCACTTAATGAAATTATTTATGCCTAGGTTACTATTAGATATCCACAACATAATGTTATATTTGCACAACATAATTATAAAATTATTATTCTTACACCGTTTTTTTAATTATTTATACACCATTATTAGATTAGTTTTACTTTAAGAAAAATGTCATATATTGTCAATATTGTTTATGCTGTGCAAATATAATATTGTGATGTTCAAATATAAGTTTATAAAATTGTACTTTTCAGTTTTGTATTTGAGTTATAAAATTGCACTTTTCAGTTTTATATTTGCACTTTTTCAAACGAAAATTGCACATTCAAACTAAAATTACACATTTTTTCCCGTGTTAGCACTTTTTGAAATTTTATATTGGTGTGCAAATATAAGTTTATGTTGTGCAAATATAATATTGTGTTGTGCAAATATTAGTTTATGTTGTGCAAATATAATTTTATAAAATTGCACTTTTCAGTTTTGTATTTAAGTTTAAAATTGCACTTCTTAGTTTTATAATTACACTTTTTCAAACTAAAATTGCACATTTAAGTTCTAAAAATGCGCATTCAAACTAAAATTGCACATTTTTTTCCGTGTCAACACTTTTTAAAATTTTATATTGGTGTGCAAATATAAGTCCAGGTTGTGCAAATATAATATTATATTGTGCAAATATAAGGTTATGTTGTGCAAATTACAATGATGGACATCGAGCACTCCTCTGCAGCTTTTGTGTTCTGTTCGGGAAATGGTTGTTATTAGAGTTGAACGAGTCGAGTATTGAATGTTCATATTCAGTTCATTTACAATATGAACGAGCTCGAGCTGAGCCTAAATTTTGACTCGAGCTTTAAAATGGTCTCATATTCGGCTCGTTTAGAAAATGATTGAGCCGAGCCGAGCTTTTTTCGAGCTTTAGACAATTTTCCTTGCTCATTATACAGAAACTTAAAGGAATTTTTAGAAATTCAATAAAACTCGAGCTATTCGAGTTTAATTCGAACGAGCCAAGCTTTGGACCGAGCTTTAAAATGTGCTCATACTCGACTCGTTTATAAAATGAATGAGCTCGAGTCGAGTTTTTATCGAGCAAGTACGAGTCAAATTAGAGCTACTCGTGTTCACATAAAACCCATAGTTCGGGCGCTTGTGTTTGTCGCCCACTCCTGAGATTCATAGCAGCTACTTGTACTGCAGATTTACCTTTAGGGTTAGGTTCAGAAGATCCAGGGAGCGTACTTGATTGCTTGGGGATTGATGAAGCCAATTGACCCATTTGGGTCTCCATTGATTTTTTTCCAGATATCAATCTCCCCAAGTCTAGAGTTGATGCCATGCAGCTGAGTGTGGATGGAATTGATGGATTGCTTGTTGTTTGAGTGATTCCTCCGCATCTCTTCAGGTATAAGCTGCAGTTCATCTTTCTTACCTTCTCTGTTAGGGTGACGAGGAGCTCTATAGAGCGGGGGATCTCTTTGGTGTTGGGGCTGGCGATAGTAGCTCCAGTTTTGTTGCTGATGTTGTCCTGAGAAGTTTCCTCCTGCGTAACGCGACACTTCGTGGGTTTTCGCAATGAGTATTTGGTCGGCGTGTGGGCACGCAGTAGTGTTGTGCCTTAGAGACCCACATTCCAAACAAGGTTTATCTTTAGAAAGGAATTTGACTTGTTTGGTAAGACGACGTACCTAATCATTATGGAACTGGTCACTGACATTCGGATCAACCTCCTTAGGTGGCACATATAGAGGCATAGATGGGGCAGGCCTTTCATACATTTCGTCTGAGGCCACAAAGGTCCCGTAAGTATTGTCATAGTTTGCCAACGTCTCAAAGGTTTCTCAAGCACGCCGTGGGGTGTACTCGAGATACCTATAGGCAGTGTAGTTGTTGATCCGCTCCTTGGTTGGTGCATCCAGGCAGTTGAAGATAATTTCTTGGATCACGTAGGGTTGCTGTCCATGCGTAGGACAGGATTTCAGAAGCCTTTTGTAGCGCTCCTAGAATTGTGCTAGTGTTTCCCCTGGCTTCTGTCTGAAAGTTGTGATATGTTTTTTGAGCGCAACTTTTTTGGCAGGAGGGAAGAACTTGTTAAGAAACAAGTCTTGCAGTTCATTCCATGTGCGGATTGATCGTGAAGGCAATCCCTCGAGCCACTGGGATGCTATTCCTGCAAGGAACCAACAAAAAGCCTTTAGTTTTAAATATTCTAGATTATCATTATCTGTTATAGCTTTGCATAAATCTAGAAATGTAGTGACATGCTCTAAAGGGCATTCATTGGGTCTCCCCCTAAATTGACTCCTTCTAATTTTAGTAATAAAAGAAGGACGAATTTCATAATTAACATTGGGAAGGACGATCGGTGATTCTGGAACTTCCAGAGTAGGATGCAAATACTCCTTTGCGTTGGCTAGGACATGCCCAATCTGCTCCTCAACTTCCCTTCTAGCGTTGACTTCGTGATCTACCCTTGCTTCCCACTGCTGTTGGTTCTGTTTGTATTTCGTCTCTCGTCGGACGTGTTCTGCTTCTCTGGTGGTGAATTTCTCAATCTGATGGCGGAGTTGCTCAAGCTCTTGTGCTGGTTTGAGCTGGAGCTCATTCTCAATGTGGGTTTGCGACATCCTCCATAGCCTTTGTTGGAGGAGGAAAAAGCGTCCTGGTTCGAGAATTGGGTCGATAGGTGTGCGATCAGTTCTTTGCATGCACCTGAAAAACAAAAACAAAAAGAAAAGAGTAAAAAGGAACTAAAAAGGGCGCGATTGATTGCTTCCTTGGCAATGGCGCCAATTTGTTGTTGCAGGAGGATTATATGTCTAGTATTGAAGTATAAATAAAACTAACAAAAGCAAACCAACTCCTGTCCAAGCAAATAAATACAAGACTTCCTCCCATTGTAGTAGAAGGTAGTGAGGATTGATCCACGAGGAAGCATGTCAGCGCTCGCCTTTTCAGTTCAAATCACCCTCGAATTTCGACCATAAGAGTACTCGATATCGAGTAGAGTACTTGATATCGAGTAGGGTACTCGATCTCAACCACACCGTCGACTAAACTGCAAAACAGAAAGCAACAGAAACGCAAAAGCACGCAAAACCAGTCGATATCGAGTGAACAGTACTAGACGTCGACTACAACCTACTCGATGTCGACTACTTGTTGTCGATGTCGAGAGCACAGCAGAACAAAAACGCAACTTTGTGACAGAACGAAAGATAGAAATAAAGACGGATTCAGTGGATTTAATTCAATAAACTAAAAGACTCCTAGAATCGGGGTTTCAATGCCACAACGATAACCATATAAGATTCATGAAAAAGGTATAAAGGATCATGCTTTTCATCAAATAACTGTCGTTATTAACAAATAGGAAGATAGAGGCTTTCGCATAGACCCTAATTATTACTAACCCTTTTTCACATAATTAATCCAAGTTGCATTAAGATCACTTTCGCTTCAATAACACAAACAAGGATCACCTTCGACTGTCATAAAAGAATCATGCTCATAGGGATAGAAGACGAAATCGCATCAAAAGATTGTACCTTTATCGCATTACCTTACATGGCTACCGTCGGGCTCGCCGTGACCCTAGAAGTTGGGTGACTACTCGCTCTTCATCATAAAGACACACATCAATAATAAAAGAGAACTAAATTGCATTAAATAAAATCAAAACTTACAACCAATCGAAGCCAAATCCGTTTTCGCAACACTTCACTCCAATCGGCTCCAAGCTCTCTAACTATCTCTCCTACTCGCTATAACTTGTTCAAAACACAATTGCTTGTGGCTTGGATGATTCCTAAAATCAGTCCCTAAAGCCTTATTTATAGTATTCAATCCCCGCTATGCAATGAAAGAATATCCTATCTATATCTAATATTATCTATCTATAAACTTAAGATAAAACTTGGAATTTAAACAATTAAATCCAATAAGGAAACTAGCTAATGTGGATAAATCCTCCTTTTTCTTGATAGATCTTCATGTGAATTGATAGAATTCCACATATCTTTGCTTGCAAGTAACCCACAAAGCTCGGACTCCTCCTCGTATTCGACTCGGATTGCTGAATGGGGTATTCGACATTGAGTAGCTTACTCGACGTCGACTAGCTTTGTGTCTCCTGGGTTGTACTCGAGCTCGGCTAACTTCTGGACGCTTGACATGTACTCGACATTGAGTAGCTTACTCGACGTCGAGTGGCTCTGGGATCCTCGAGTGCATCATGGTTGACTCCGTGTGATTTTGACTTGCTGGCACTCGATATTGACTAGGTTTGGTCGATATCGACTAGTCTTTGTCGAGTGCTTTTGTCTTATTTCCTGCTTGATTCGTCCTGTTTCAGCTGCTACTTGACCTTGGACTTTCTGTAGTTGAACTCGAGCATTCCATGATTTTCTTCCTTTCTCCGAATTGCTGTAAAATGTCTTGATATCTGCGAAATTAAACAAAAACTAGTGTAGACTCCATAATTTGGAAAATAAGCATAAACTACATGGATTTTGTACTATTCTAACCCAAATGCATGAAATGTATACAGAAATCGATATAAAAATAAGTGTAACATCTACACACAAAATGAGGGTTATGCAAAAATAATTCATACGTGAAAAAGCATTAATAATCAAGAGGACTTTAATTTAAGTTCAATAAGGAGTAGATTGGTAAAAGGCTAAATGTGGGCAACTTTTGGCCATGTGATGCTAATAATCCAGGGAAATTGAGTACTTTCCAAACTTTCATACCACGTTCCTTCTTCCTTTGATTTCTCACCTTTCGCTCATTCGCTCATTGCTTTTTTCAATATTATGCTTTTACCTCCCTAACCTCAGCACTGCCTTCTCGCGAGTCACAAACATGGGTGTCATGAATGGCCCCGGATACTTAGTGATTCGGACTCCTCACCTTTGTGTCCCATCATGCGGAACTATTATCTCGATGCAGGCAGGGTCGATCTACCTTTATCTCCTGAGGTGACCGGATTTTCTTTCACTCATTAAATTTTCCATAAACTTTGAAACTTTCCTACCAAACTTCAATAATGATAACAATGTACACAAACATCATATGATAATCTCCATAATGTATCTTCCATTCTCAACATAATACCCGGATAAGGAAATAAGATAGAAAATGGGCAATATTTAGATCATTTTGGAGCGAAATATGAAATAAGGCTCAATATGGCTTTTGTGATGCATAAGCATAGGTATGGCTAAGGAATATAAACATATGAGCATTATATGGAAAATATAAAGTCCTTCATCCTCTTATCATGCAACATGTCAAAAGCAATATCACATTTACCTCCTTTCATGGTTTTCAAAGAAAATATGCACTTCATTGTGACTTCCCTTTACTAGGCAGTTTCATGCTATATCTCTAATGAATCCAATTTTGCATCGTCGAGTTCAATATAACTTCCATGACACTAATCAAAAAATTTCAATGGGGTGATTTTTATGAACTTTGGAAAATATGCATATAAGCACATAAGTAAAATATGAAATCCAAATATAGTCAAATATGCATGAAGTAATCCCTTCCATCACCCCATACTTAAATATTACAGTTTCCTCACTGTATAAAAAAAAACAAGGGTAAAGAAAGAGACTCACTAGACAGGTGTGTAGAACGTCGGAATCGAGTGCAAATATTGCTGCAGAAGTGGTCGACATCGAGAAGAGTAGTCGACGTCGACTAAAACTACTCGACATCGAGTATAGTTGAACCTCGGGATGGCCATTCTCCTCGATCACACAGGTTCATTGCTCGTGATGGGTGGTTGATGTCGAGTAGATTACTCGACGTCGAGTACTTCTGCAACGTCTTTTACCTACAAAACGTGTTAGGAAGACAATATCCACAATAGAAAAATCCAAAATTAATGTTTCAAAAACAAAAAACAAAAAAACAAATGTCCATGAAAAACCATAAAAACTAAGTCTTTTATTACAAGCTCTAGACTTTAAAGTCTCTAGGCCGACTTTCTCCGTTTAAGCTCAAGGTGGCATCTGTAGCGCCCATGTAGATTGGGCCTCGAATAGGACTCCATTCTTGTCCACCAGTTGTAGACCTCCTGAATGGATCTTATGCACCGTGAAAGGTCCCATCTTTTTCTCCTTGAACTTGTTGCTGAACCAATGATTCTTAGACTTGGAAACATAGACTTTGTCTCCAACTTCATACTCCTTAGGCTCGTCATTGGAAACCCTGCATAAATGCACATACTAAGGAAAACCTCTCCCATGTATAGATAAATCTTTAATTGAAATAGGAGAAGAGATGTCCGTACCTTGTCTTACCTTCGCAGAATCAGCATTCGGGACCTCGGGATCTACTCGACATCGAGTAAAACTACTCGACGTCGAGTACGTTGCTGCTCCTGGTGGACTGCTCGTTGAGGAATGAGTCAAGTGCCCGGTCTGGTCGACGTCGAGTAGTCTACTTGACCTTGGACTTTCTGTAGTTGAACTCGAGCATTCCATGATTTTCTTTCTTTCTCCGAATTGCTGTAAAATGCCTTGATTTCTGCGAAATTAAACAAAAACTAGTGTAGACTCCATAATTTGGCAAATAAGAATAAACTACATGGATTATGTACTATTCTAACCCAAATGCATGAAATGTATACAAAAATCGATATAAAAATAAATGTAAAACATGGCAAATTAGGGTCACATCACAATGTTGCGCAACATCCTAGGAAATCCACGAAACTCCCCTACGATTAGTAGTCGTTGGATGTCCGCGACATTTGGACGTCGAAGATACTCCTCTCCAAACAAGTTGTAAATTTCGTCAATGAAATGTGATAAGCACAATCTTGCAGTGTCCCCAGATAACCGTAGATACTCATCACAAGCATCGGTAGCAAGCCCGTAGGACAAAATGCGAATTGCACTTGTCATTTGCTGCAGTGCAAAGATGCCCATCCTGCCTCTGCAATCTGGGTGTTGTTGAAAGTATGGCACTTCCAACTCCAATCTTTGAAGAATGCGATTAAAAACCCCCTTTACTCATTCGAAACCTTTGACGGTAGACCACATCTGGGTATGTTGCGATCTCCGCAAAGTAATCGTTGGAAAACTGGGCATGTACTCTCTTTCTTCCTCTGTAAATGTAGGTGCGGCGATCTCTACTTCGCGAACTTTCAGGTGGTTGGTACACTTGTTGCTTCGCAAGAGCTGCAACTTCCCATTCACGAAGGATAGCTTCAAGGTCAGCTATGCCATCATCAGAGCTACTGCTTGAAAGAAATGTGTTTGTGTTTGATGAATTTTATTCAAAATCATACATTGGGAGAGACTGTGAGAGGCAGATGATTGTTGTGATGTTTCTAAAAGGCTACAATGCCATCTTATTTAGCAATCCTACACTTACAAGCAAGCTTCCTATGTAAGAATCCCTGGTAGAAGTGGACGAACCATTATCACATGCATGTTGTAAAGATAATGGAAATGACAACACCCTACCACAACCAAACAAAGCATGCATGTCTCGAACACTGAAGTCGGATGTGACAACACTCTACCACAACCCAACAAAACATTATCACATGGTAAACAAAAAAATTACTTATCTCGAATAATGTACTCAGAAGTAACAACACCATACCACAAGAAAACAAAAGCTATTTTCAAATTGAAACTGAAATTTCATTAATGAAAGTACACATTACAAACCATGCAATACAACATAAGAAACATGCAATACAACTTACGAAACATGCATTGACATAAGGAAACATGCATTAATAGAAGAGCGAGATAACAAACTTATTCATCAACTTCAGTTTTGCCATGAGAAATCCTTGATCAACTACAGTTTGAGACTCTCAAGCTCTGGTGGAATATTTGTCTGTGCCATGAGGCTGGTAAGGATGTCCATCTTCTTCGTTTCCATCTCCATCTTCTTGGCTTCCATGTCCATCTTCTTTGCTTCCACTTCCATCTGTTTCATTCTCTCATACCCTTGTTGCTTCTCTCTCTTGCGGGTCTCCTTAGCTATCTGCAACTCATAGAATTGCCTGAACTTTTCAGCTTTCTCTTGCTCTAGTTGGTCAGTAATCTTTTGAACATTTTCTTGATCGGAAAACATAGCTTCCTTTCCCTTTCTAATAGACTTCTTGATTCCCATTGGACGATCTATAGGATTGACAGTGAAAACACTTGTAGGAGTATCTGAACTTGGGGTATCCCCTCCACCAGAAGAGCGAGATCTTTTGGAGCTCCCACTAATTGCATTGCATCGATTGATTTTTTTTCTAAGTAATCGACACCTCACTTGGGCTCATCACACAACACTTGCCATGCATGTTCTTCTCTGAAATGCTTCCCATCACTCTTAGAGGCATAGAGTTCATGTGCTCACATGAGGACATCAATATCCGACTTACCAAATGCTCGCATACGAGTTGCCTCCTAAAAAAATCAACAAACATAGAGACATTAAGGTTGATTTTTTTGCCATCGTGCCTTACATTTAGATATTTCTCTTTTCGCTTGGTGTGGTTTCCTATACTCCTCATAGAAAGCTCAAATCCTAGCCCAAAATGCTTGCGAGTCTTGGTCTGTGTTGGTGATCGCGTCAGTGGAGATGTTAATGAAAGCGCTAACTAGAAGATTGTCGTCTTCCACGCCCCAGTAGGCCCGACGAACATGAACTTCATCGACACCTTCCGCAGCTTCACCACGACCACGAGCACCACGACGGCCTCGACCACAAGAATGACCTCGGCAGCGAGAACTGCCACTACCAACTGTTGGGGGGTCGCCAACACTTGGTTGGGGGCCATATGTTGGGATGGACTGGGAGTGTTGTGCATTTTCTATTCCAGTTGTGATTGGGGTATAATTTTCTGTGTTTGAAGAGAGAACTTTTGAGTAATATGTCAGATCGTATTCAGAAGAAAGTGACATATTACCCAAGCTAGAGAAGAAAACATTATCGGAAAGATTTTGGGATGGATCCATGATGAAGAAGATGGTGAAAATGGTGAAGTAATGTGTGTTATGGTGTTGGTAAAGGTATGTATTTATAGCCAAAACTACTCATATCAACTTTCACCTATTAAAAATATTTTTTTAATAATTATTTATTTCATATCTTGCATTATTTATTATTTCAAATTATTACATAATTATTATATTTTGCATATTTATAATCAATTTTGACTTTTTTAAAAATATAGTCAAACATATTAAAAATTGATGTCTACATGTAGAGAAAAATGAATCTAGTATTGTGGTAATTTTTTTGTTTTTTACATTTTATTACCAAAATATTACTTTTAATGTGTAAAACACTTTCTCCCCAATATCACATCTCGGTCGTCTATCAATGAACAAGTGTAGGCAGTTGCGGCTCAGCTCCTGCCACCCAATCTTGTGTCGACACGCGTCCCACCCCTTGCAGAAGCTTGCAGGTTTGCCTGAGCCCGGAACGCCGCGTGTTGTTGATGTTGTAACAAAAGTGATGTTGTTTCACATGGGGCATCCGAAAAAATTCAATTGCAGTCTAGCTCATCTGATTTGGACATTAAATTTCAACCTCCTAGTATCGATATTATGGAGCAGCTCATCTGATTTGGACATTAAATTTCAACCTCCTAGTATCGATACTGGAAAAGCAGCGTTGCATTTTGCCGATAAAACTGCCCTTAGAGATCATAACTTGTGATATAGATCGTTTGATGAATTTCATATTATAATTGTAAGAATGTATAATCTACCTGAATTTAGGAAATCCGCAAGTTGCTAAGAAACCCACCCCTTACTCGGTTTTTTCAACTAATTAAGAACAACGCAAAAACACACAACTACCGAAAATAGACTCATTTATCAGGCCAGCCTTCAAAAACTACCTAATTTAGCCATTCAACAAATGGTTATACAACTGTATCTATAATACTATGTTGAGCTCAAAGCTATACAACATCACTGTCAAGAAACCGTTTCGTCCGGCGATGAAAGAAAACTGATCCAACCGGGCCAGCCCTCTCAAATGACAACAACTGGGGCAGATAACTTGCATCATTCAGTACCCTAACATAGTATCATTGTATCCTCTTGTTTCTATAATCTTATACCGATGCGAATAACTACTCACAATCTCCCGATCCAGTGTATTGTATGGCTCTAATCCGGATCTCGCAAACACCCACCGGGGAGAAGGAACTTGAACTTGCCATCATTCTCGATCAAGTAGGCAGGGAGGTTAACAGCCGAGGAAGCCCGAGGGATCGAACCCATCTTCTTAATCAGCTCTTGGAAGCTGTACTCCTCCGGAAGCATGTCAAAGAGATCGTCCCCGCTACAGACGCACTTTTGGATCCTCCTGTAGTCCAGGAACTCCCGTTTACGAACCCTGTCGGCATGGCTGTACGCGGTCATCTTGAACACAAAATCCCGCAGGGTCCGGAAGCAAAAGCTGCAGTGCCAACCGGCGTCCGAGAGGATTACATCGCTCTGCCTTGAGTGCCTGTACCGGGTCTGTGGGCCATACACTTGGGCTGGTGCCCGCCAGCTGCTGTAGTCCACGAGGAACTCGAAAGAGTACATGTAGTGCTTGAGCTCCAAGTGTAACACGGGCGGAATCCCATCACACCATTGGAGCAGCTTTATTGTATGTGGGCTCGGGATCTCATCAGTGTCTGACATGATGATGAGGTCGCCCCAAGTGACGCCTGCACGCCTGAGTAATACGTTCATCTCAACGCGTTGAGAAGATTCTAGCTCGAACGGGTCCTCTTTGGAGCCAGGGAACCGTGTCTTACCAGGGAAGAGGCCATAAACAATCTTCGGCTCAGCGAAGGCGAACCTCTTTCTGTTCTTCGAGAAGTAAAGAGGTTTAGGGATACCAGTGAAGGTCGTGTTGGATTCAAGGATGACGAACTTGGTGACCAAAGGCTCCAACTCATGCCACCTAATGTCAAGCAGTTCGAGCTCATTGCTGAAGATGATTGCATCAAAGATCCTCCGTGGTCTGGGCAGGACCGACCATCCATGGAGGCTACAGAGGTGATCCATGGAGACATTCTCGGCATAGTAGTGTGGGATGCGGATGAACGGAGGTGGGGGTTTGTCCCACAAAGGCCGGAAGAAGTAGGTGATTTTCTGGTAGTGAGTGAAGAGCTCAACTAGAACAATAGGCACAAGAATCAGGAGTATGATGAAGATGAACTTGGGCGGCACGCGACGGGCAGTGAGACGGGAAACAGCTCGAGGGGGCATGGTTTTATAGGTAAGAAGTCGAACCGGAGAGGGGAAGCACATGACATTTTTGGGCTAAACCATAGGCCTGTCTTCATTCATCCCAATCATCTGCATCAATTTCAAACGACATAGTTACTACCCTTCATAATTGAAGCATCTATAAGACAAAATTCCTTGCAAAAAGAGGTGAAATCTAGCCAAATGCAATCAATAATTTGAAGTTTGGACTCAACAAGTTAACAACAAAAGGAAAGTTCAACCAATCCCAAAAACAGAAAGGAAAAACCAATGTTGACCACCTCTAGCTTTTGGCTTAGCCTCGGCTACTAGAACAATAACCAACTCCATAGAAATATGGTAAATGAACTCTCACTCAAATCATGTAACTTAATCGAAATCCCAAACGTATCTGAAACAAGAGAAGGCAAAGATAGATTCTCAGGCATTAATAAATAAGGACACTAACAATTACATCTCATGAATAAGAAAGCAGGGGCAAGACAAGAAGGAAATATCTAATTCACTATGCCTATTCTATTTTACTTCCGTTAATTTTAGGTCTAATAAGCTCCCTTTCATGTTCACAAATGCGCAATAGTTAAGTCACGAGTTTGATTTCCACTCTCATTGTCTGGAATTCATTGTGATCAACAGAATTTCTGTTAAAATTCACAAACTAGTCTAGGCCGATCTAAAGGAAAGCTACCTACATTAAAACTTCTTGTAATCATAAACAAATACATTCTACTCGGCCAAACCGAAATCGATAATGTGGATTACATTTCAATAAACACCTACAGCATAATCAAGGCACTAAGCTATAATCTGAAACTTGCAGCATCATATTCTTACAAATCAGAGACGCGATAACAAATTAAACAATATTCTTGCAAATCCTGAAATAGAAACCGATCGAAGTGACCGCATACCATCCGATAACTGCAAGTCTGCAAGTTTTTTTTATAGAATAGTACTCGAGACACTATAGGATGGAAATGAGGAAAACTATAATTAACTCATTTGCATATAAAGGAAACCTATAAGTAACCTTATCAGGCATTATCAGTATTAAATAAAAAATTGCATCAGTGAGACATGCCAAAGAGGCCCCAAGACTACCTAGTTAAAGCTTTAGAGCAACCCCAACAGTTATGGTAAAAATTCTCTAAAATAGAGATTAAAATACCAAAATCTCTAAAAAAATTACACTCTAACCCCAACAGCTTCTTTATTATACAGATTTCTGCATTTATGATATGTTATACTAAAAACAAAAATTTATAATATAATATATGTATTTATTAAGAAAATGGTTTTCACCTTACAAAATGCAGTAAGTTTGTTTTCACCATGACAAAAGCATCATGAGCCCATGACAAATCCACACTATGAAGGAATGACAGTAGCTATACCAAAATCAAGAAATGACAGCAGCTATAGATATGTACGAAAACAATTTCAATCAACTATAAAAATTAAGGAAGCAACCATGACAACAACCGATTTCAGTAAACTATAATACAATCTCAAGTGAAAGCCCTTGTAAAAGTCAAAACAACCTTGCAGCATCATTAATCACAACAACAACACAGCAGATCATCAACAATTAACCATTTCAGATAATCCAATTTAGAAATCAATCAAACAAATCAAAATGGAGCAAGCTCAAAGCCTAAGAGTTTTACCCCAATCCCGACAAGGCTAAAGGAGGGCTCGGATTCAGAGGATTCGGGATTCAGAAAAGCCGGTTTGGTACCGATTCGGGGCTGCAGAGGTTCATCGACTCACAGGTTCATGCTGCTTAGCTCAGGGTTCGTGTCTGCAGCAGTGGAGCTCGACGAGGGAAAGGCGGGGCTTGCTTCAAGCAACGGAAGTAAGGACCGACGAGGTCGATTCGAGTCTCAACGCTTCACCATTGTCTCCGGGTTTTGGCCAGAAGCGAACAGGGCGGCAAAGAGATCCGAATGAGCAAGGCCGAAGAGCTCCTAGATCCAGATGTAATTTACAAAGGAAGAAAGAAGTGGAGAATGGAATGGGGCAGTGGGGACTGGGGAGGAGAGCCGAACAAGTAAGTGAACACCCCCCTAAATGTAAAGGGGAAGAAAGGAGATGGGATAATAAAAAAATTAATTAGGCTAAATATTTATAATAAAAATAAATAAAAATTATAAATAACAAATCATATATATTTATATAATTTTTTCATGAAAAAAACATATTTTAAAAAATACTAAAATTAAAAAGATGATTATTTTATGATAATAATTTCAATATTTTTCAAAATATATTTTTTCATGAGAAAATTATATAAATATATATGATTACTTATTTATAATATGAAAATATATTTTTTTGAATTTTTTTTATCATAGATATTTAGCCTAATTAATTTAACTAACACTTAAATTATTTTTATGTTATAAACAAATATACTAAATATTACTAACACTTAAATGAAAATAATTAATAAACAGTTTCAATTCAACCAATAATAGTAGAGTAATCGTAAAATGGACTGCGAAAGCGAACCAGATAATCCTACTTGAATGCCATCTTTGAAAAAGCAAATGCTTTGAAGTAAATACGTTTGAAGTTATAGTAGAGGAATCATAAGCACATGATTGTGCGAATACTCTTGAAGTTATGTAGATATACATAACTTATTCATTATTTTCATTAGAAAGTTAGCTAGAAAGAGAATGAAATAAATAGTGAAAATAAAGGTAAGATGGTAAAAAATAAGATAATAAAAGGTAGAAAAGTGATCTAAGAAGCCTCACCCAAGATTTAAAATAAGCATTAGTAATGCTTGTAAGTCTTAAAATATCATTAATTTTTCGATACTCATTTAAGATGTCTAAAATAAGTAAATTGTAAAAAAAACTTTTTTTTCACTCAAATTGATTTTTATAATTAATTTTTGAAATTGAATATTCACAAATATATTATTTTTCCTAACTTAGAAAAAAAAACTTTTGCAAGCCTTCAAATATTGAAACTATAATAAGGGCCTTCAATTTTTTTATTTTTTTTGGATTAGGAAAGAATTCAGGTGAGAGACTCTAACCGAGAGCATCCTTGCATATGAGGTCAAGAAGACCAGAGTTGTTTGAGGTATCGACGCCCCGGGCAGAGTGGCAAATGTGTGCAACCTTATTAGTCACTCTATTGCCTAATCGAGGCATGTGATTAGACCTGTCAAACAGATCGGGCGGGTCAAGTTTGGGTCGGGTCGTCTCGGGTTCGTGTCCATTTCGGGTCGGATCATTTCGGGTTACAGGTCATGAAATGCTCAACCCATACCCATATTTAACGGGTTCGGGTTGACCCAATGGGTCAAGAGTGTTATTCATCCATAAATTTTTAAATGTCATTTACTATTTATACACGTTATTTAAAAATGATAAAAATATGTAAAATTTCAATAAAAAATTATTACTTGTTATAATTTCATTCTTTTTAGTTTTTGAAGTATGGATTTATATATAATATATAAATTGATATTTTATATAATTATTATCATCCTTAAAACCGTACATGAAATTGTTATATTGTCCTAATAATACTTATATTATTGAAAATAATAATTAATGTTGCTACAGTAGTAATATGTAATTTTATATGCATAACAATTTGTAATGTTAAATTATAAAGTAAAGATAATGATGAAAAATATAATATCCAATCCTAATTATTATTAGTAATAAATTTCAATATTAAGATAAATTGTAATTTATTTATGTTTTTATTATCTTAAAGCTTGACCCAACGGGTGACCCACAGGTTGACCCAACTTGCCCCAGAAATTTGCGGGTTGAACGGGTTCGGGTTGCTTCGGGTTGAAATATTTGCGTCAAAACCCACGTTTTAAGAATATTATGGCCACATAATATTCTTATTTAATAAAATAAGAATATTATGTAGCCATATCTATAACCACGATCCATTCGTGCATGGATATTTTAGTAAATTAACGTAATATATATACACATTATATATTTAATAAAATAAGAATATTAAAATATTTTTAAAAAATAGTTATTATTAAATTACATGAGATTCAATTAATGGTAGATTAGAAAAAAAAAACTTTTAACTTATAAATGGGAATTTTATTTATATTTTGAGATAATTTAAATGAAAATATTTAGATTATATATAATATTTTGAACTAATTTTATTTATATCCATATTATTTTTTAGTGGAAAAAATTATTTAAATTTAAATTTAGATTTATTTATTTATTGAAATCTATGTAAATTATTTATAATATTGTATTAATGTATTCTCCGTATACTGAACGGGATCTATACTAGTATATAAATAGATATATGGACATGGATTTATTTTTAACTGTGTTTACCGTAAAGCTTAGAAATATTGGACAAAATATCAAAGTAAATAATCTAAATTCGCAAATTCTGGATAACTTGAAATTTAGCAAATTCTGAAAACTTGAAATCTATCATCCCCAACCTTTCACCAATGTTCCATTTAAGTCCCTAAGCTTTAATTTGTTCTAATATAGTCCTCAAACTTGGGTTTTAGTTTCAACTATGGTCCTTCCGTCAAATTGGGTGTTAATTGCCCGATAACTTTGTATGTGTGACTGTGATGTGGCAAGTATTTGTCCAATGTGAATGCCACATCACTAACATCATTTTTACCATTTTATTAAAATTAATGAAATAATAATTTCATACTTTTAAAGATTTGTCAATTATTATTATTCGTCAATAATTTTTATTTCTATCAATTTTTTTTCAATAATTTTTGTTTCTATTATTTTTTCATTAAAAAGTCATATTTAAACCATAATTTATGGTTTTCTTTCAATATATATGAAAAAAATTTCTTCGGTGCATATGCCTAAAAAAATCAAAATAATGACATTCATCCCCCATCTATGAAATCACGCAGCCACCACCTATTATTATTATTATTATTATTATTATTATTATTATTATTATTATTATTATTATTATTATTATTATTATTATTATTATGAAAAACTAGCGGTTACAATTACTATTATATTTATTACTATATACTATTATCAATTATATTTTTACGTATTTTATTGTCTTTGTTCTTGTCCCTTTTTTATTTTTTTATTTCCCCGCACTTTATATTTCTTATTGGTCAAATTTTTATTATTTATATTCCTATTTTTGTATTTTTCTTATGTAATGAATAATACTCCTATATGTGATAAAAATTATAATTATAATGGGGTTTACTACATTAATTTTCCAATCTCTAAACTTTATAGGTAGTATAAATTTAGTTTTTATTTATTTTAATAAAGTGATAAAATGATGTTAGTGATGCCACATAATTGAGATCTCTTGTTATATATACTGGGTGTAGCACCCGGTATAACACTTAATTATTTGGAGCATATATTATCATTATAAAAAATTTAAAAAATATATTTACACCCCATAGAGTTATATTGATATGTTTATAAACTTTTATTGTTAAAATTTATGTTGTAGAAAAATAGAAAAAATATTTATTTTATAAAATAAGCAGTTTTTTTATTTTCAATCATTTTTAAGGAGTAATTTTTCATAATAAAAGTATATAAATATCTCAATATTTTTTTTTGATTAATATAAATATCTCAATATAAGTTTAAAGAGTATAACTATAATTTTTTTTTAAAAAAATTATTTATAATTTTTGCTTGGAATAATCACGTTACAGTGTAACTTAAGATATCCACACATACTAAGTTAATGGGCAAATACTTGCCACATCACAGTTACACATATAAAGTTAACGGACAATTAACACCCAATTTGACAGAAGGACCATAGTTGAAACTAAAACCCAAGTTTGAGGATCATATTAGAACAAACTAAAGTTAAGGGACTTAAATGGAACATTGGTGAAAGGTTGGGGATGATAGATGCAATTCACCCTTTTTTTTAACCAAAGGCGCGATTTTTCTTAGCCAAAGGCGCTAATCTTTTTAATCCCACTCCACTAAATAAGGTAATATATATTTGTATTTCTATCCTTCCCAAAACAATACACCGATAAGCTCTAATTCAGTCTTTCACACGGCGGCATATCAGTCGAAGGCCGATTGCCGAGGCTACTCTCAAGAGGAGGGGGTGATCTTCAATCGTCTTCTTCAACATCTCATTACATCTAGCAGACTCAATAACATCGAGGTTAATTCCCTTTCTCTCCCTTTTTACATGCTTCACCTAATGCTTTTCTCAAATTGATGTTCAATTGAATCATTTCTGCAGTTTGCTCAATTAGAATATATTCCTCTTCTTTTTTTTCTTATCAATTGACAAATTGATGTTCATAAAATTGATATGAATTGATTATAAATGATAAATTGATTACAATTACAATAGTAATCGACAAAATTAAGGTTTATCTCTCAATTCCAATTCGATTCGTTTGGCTTCCCAAAAGGTTTATCTCTCAACCATTTTAGTACTTGGTCAACTAATTCCTTGTAGGGGATTAATTTGATTCAATTGATTTATGGGTGCAAGATTAATCAATCCTTTGACAACTACAAACAAATACGGGTATAGAGGATTGTGTTATGGGATTCCTTTCCTTGCTTCATTTTACTGTAAATAAGCAGTCCCTTCATTTTTTTTTTTGGGTGCAAACAGGAAGGCAATACCCTCTTATTCAATTATAGAAATCAGGAGAAGATTTGCTTAACACAAACCGGCATAGCATCAAATATATTAAACTCCTTCTGCTGCTATACTGAGAAATTAGCTAGTGCGTCTGCCAAAACGTTATTACTATCCTTCTTAGACGATAGGACAGTCCAATTAAACAACTAGTCTTGTAGTCCCCATGTCCTTTGCAATCCACAGCCCATGGAAAACAGTCAAGCTCTCCGCTGTCTCGGCTGAACAACTCCCTCGTTTTATTTCATAATTTATTTTTAACTTAATTTTGAATTCCTTGTTTGATTTTACCCTTTGATTGCTTTGTTCTTTATTGAGTTCAACCCCAATCTGAATGTCGTTAACATATTTCTTTTGCTTGCTTTATTCTCATAATTCTAGATACATGGAAGGACTAAACAAAACTGGTTCATCGACGGTTGCATCAAAATATAAAGCAATGAACAAAACTACCTTGAAACAGACCGAAGCCCAAAAGCGTCCACGATCGTATGTAGCCAATAATAATGCTCGGGCCATTGCTGGTACACAACCTTCTACTTGTAATCAGTTTTTTAAATATATAATTTTGTATTAAATAGCATGGTGCATACTCAGGTGTGACTGTTCTGAAAAGGACACGTGTGCATGCGACTTCACCTACCACACAACCTGTCTCACAGCTCAATGAACCTCGCATGCCTTTTGTGGCCAACTCAGTCAGAACTAATGCAATTGAGAATTCTCCAGCTCTCACACATGCCCCTACAAAATGGTAAATAATTCATTCATATAAATTTTTAATACATGTACATTGTTTTTATGGAGATGATGACAATCATATTATTCTAATATGTCTTTTCTAATACAGGTAACCATTCAACAAATGAACATGACGATGCATCTGCCTCGGTTGTAGTCCAACCAAAAGGTATATGTAACTTCATCATTTCCTATTATATTTAATTTGTATATTACTTCTATATTTGTTTAGATCAAATACTGAATTTTCATTTCCAGAATTGTCAAATAAAAAAGTTCGAGGAAGAACTAGAGGTGCTAATGTTGATAAGGCGCGCAGTCAGCTTGGTGGGAAACTACCAATCACCATCATAGGAGAAGATGAGGGTCGACCAACTGGTCCTTATGCAGAGATGTTTGCAAGTGAGATTGGCTTCATGATTAGGAACCACGCACCACTCAATATTGAGAAGTGGAAGCATGTTTCTAAGGAAGTGAAGGAAAGTTTGGTCAAAAGAATCCAAGTGAGTTCTACCTTTTCAAATATATAATATTTACCTTAAATTTATTATTTCCTATTCACCTACTCTTATCTTGAATGTGTTATGAAAATGAATATGGCTTGAATGATTATTTTACCATTTGTACTTTTTGCAGAATAATTTTAAGTTTGACATGAATCTTCCCTTGATGGACCGATATGTTACTAAAGCTTTGAGCACCTCTTTTACTAACTTTCGGTTTAAGCTGAAAAATCATTTTAAGAATTACCCAACCATGGAGGAAGTTGTACAAAATAGACACAAGGATGTCAAAACAGACGAGCTAGATTGGAAATTCTTGGCAGCTATTTTGCAAGTGAAGGATTCAAGGTATGAAGTTTAGTGTTAATATCAATAATGTGATATTCATCTTCCACACATAGTTCTAAATAGATTAAATGTAATTTATTTTGCAGAGCGTGTCTGAGAAAAATTCTGCTAATAGGGCAAAATTGAAATACCACCACAAAATCGGCTCCAGGTCATTTCAGTCGCAAAAGAAGCACGAGGTAAGATGATATAAATATCTTCTTATTTGTTTATTTTTATTTGTTTAATTCTGAAGATATAAATATCTTCTTATGTACTATTAAAGTCTTGTACACTTGGGTCCTTTTGTAGGTTGCAAAAACGGGTTTACCGCTTGATGCAATTGACTCTTTTGAATTACTCCACAAGAGCTTACCCTGCAATTAATCACCATCCTCGAAAAGGTACTAGTGTCACAAATCCATGCATGTGCAATAAAAAACAAAATCTACTCACAAAAGGAGGGTTATGCAAAAACAATTATTCGTGACAAAGCATTACTAATCAAGAGGACTTTAATTTAAGCTCAATAAGGAGTAGATTGGTAAAAGACTAAAGGTGGGCAATTTTTGGTAATGTGGTGCTAATGATCCGTGGAAATGGAGTATTTCCAAACTTTTCGTACCACATTCTTCTTCATAAGAATCATCACCTTTCATAATGCTTTTATCAATAATAATACTTTTACACCTTGGTCTGTCTTCTCACGGGTCGCAAACATGAGTGTCACTAGCGATTATGGATTATCTCCAATTAGGCAATTACGATCGATAGTGGAAGACCGGCTCAACCTCCTACTGATCCATCGCCCTACTACTACATTGATTTATTGAATCAATCTAGCCCCTACCATAATATTCTTTTGATCCATATGAAGCATTAATTGTATCTGATTTTTCGTGATGTTCTTCTTTGGATTGCAAGGTTGGGATCATCGCCGCTCGAAGACGCCCCGCAAAGGTTTGCCCTTTCGATCTCTAACCAGCCGCTGCTCTCCTCCTCTAGATCTCAAATAATCTTTTGCACAACCCAACGCCCCTTTTATTCTATTCAATTGAGGGCTTCCGAACCCTCGATGGATCTACAAACTCGGAGAAGGCGGGGTTACAATTGTGCATCTATTTCTCGAATTGAGGGCCATGGAGAGCGGATGCTCGGTGTTGCCGGATCGGTCATCCACACCGTCGATGAAGGCCATGGAGAGTGGATGGCAGCGGAGATTGCGATGGCGTGCACAGGTGCGACCTCGGCACCACCGGGATGTCACATCCGTCACCAACCACCGCCTACCTCTACGCTCAATCGTCTGAAAGTTTTCGCTCCTAGGCTCAATCAATCGTAGTCTGATTAATGGGATTGGAGACACACCAGCGCCGCAGCCACCACATGCGGAATCGAATTCGGAGTCGAACAACGAAGAAGACGAACTCGTCGACGGCTGCAACGCGTCTGCGAATTCACGACGAAGATGACGAACGATTTTGGGGCAGTTTTGTATTAATTACAAAACCAGCCCTGAAATTATTAAAGCTGCGGATGAGCATGTTCTTTTCCGATAAATAACATAAAAGACCCAAACTTTCAGGGCTACAAGTTTTATCCCTAGTGAAGGTTCCGATCAGTGGCGGAGCTGGGGGTGCTCGAGCACCCCTTGGCTCGGAAAAAAAATACAAAAAAAAAATTTTTTTTTTGGCATATATTTAGTATTTTTAAGGTAATATAATGCATTTAAATGATATATGAAACAAAAAAGCTATCTAGTTCAAGTGGTAAGGGAAGTAAGGGAGAAATTAAGGAGAATCAAAAGGTGTTAGAGTTCAAATCCCACTTCCTTCACTTTTTATTTATTTTACTATAACATTCATTCTTCTTAGTTTCTCTTTATATTTTTTGTTTCTATCAACAATTTCATTAAAAAAAAGTCATATTTATTTTTAAATTATATATTAAACCCTTTCTTTCAATATTGGATTCAAAATAATTCTTCATCATTTTTATCTATATTTTTTTGTTTCTCTTCTATTTTTTTTTGGTTACTCTCAACTATTTAAATAAAAAAAATCATTAAAAATAACAATTTTAGTGCTTTTTTAATATTTTTTTAACAAAATATTATTATCAAGTATACACCAAAACAAAAATCACGAAATTTTTTTAGCACCCCCTAGCCGAAATATAACAATTTTAGTGTTTTTTTAATATTTTTTTTTACAAAATCTTATTATCAAGTATACACCAAAAAAAAAAATTATGAATTTTTTTTAGCACCCCCTAGCCGAAATCCTGGCTCCGCCACTGGTTCCGATGAGTGGAAAATCTCTTCCCAGAAGCGATGAGATTTAGCGAGTGAAGTAGATAAACACATCCCCCGAAGATGATGTATACGTCAATTATATCAATCCTCGTTCTGCGCCGTCGCACGTGGAGGTAAGTGCAATTTGATTTTTCTAATTTATTATTTTGTTTATAAATAATTTATTTGGTCTCATGAAGTAGAAAATATTAAATCCTTCGAAGTGGATGAAAGTAAAGAAATTGATATTATAAATCACTTGATGTGATCGATAAAATTTATCTCCGTAGTGATGAAACAACAAATATCATTCATGTAGCAATGATCAATGATTATTATTTTGTTTATTTGTTTGTATATTATATTTTTGTCATTCATCTCCCGAAGCAGATGAAAAGACATCTCCTGAAGTAGATAAAAACACATTTTTATGCCTTGCTTTGGATTTTGTCTATCTATCTCTATATTAACTCATACATATGATTGTTGCTTTATTGTAATAGATTTACAATATAAAGATTAGGGTTCATAATGATGCTTCTTAAATTCGCACATGTCCATTCATTCGTCTCAATTGAGAATATGCTCATATTTATTCTTGAGATAGTGAATAAAGATATATTATTGTCAATTGGAAAGATAATCAAAATAAGGCATTATGATAATATTGTAAAGCTGTTTTAGAGTGTGACTATGTACGCGTTGCTCACATAAGAGATACTTGACTTTCCTTTCTTGATTAATTAGAATTTCAAAAGGTTTAAGGCCTTATACATAAGGGTGGATATAATTATGTTATATGATATGTGTTTTAAATAAACTGATGCCGCTCAATTATCGATGACTCCTGGTGACATTGAGGACAACATGAAGGTTCCATTTGATGGCCCTGTCACTCGTTCAAGGGCCAAGAAGATTCAAAATGCAACTAAGGCCTTTCTTGTCCGTCACCATGGAACGTTAGAGCAAGGGTTCAGGCCACCCTGGATCACTTGGCTCAAGGTGACACCATCAGCACCGGAAGTGAGCTTACGTCCACACACGGAGCTCATGAAGACTCGTCAGCACCCTCCTTGACTCCACCAAACTCGGCACCATCATGGACCACTCGACACCATCACATACCGAGTGGGCCAAGAGGATGTCGACTAAGGCCCATGTCGAGTACACTAGTGGTGTTGGGCCGAGTTACATTAGTTAGTTAATTAAATTGTTATTTTATGCAATTAGATAAATAAGGTGGAAATTAATTATATCTCTTCTAGATATAATACTTGGCCACCAAGTTATTATATTTCTATCTTCTTAGGATTTATTTATCTTTAAGTTATTTCATTTATCTTAGATAGAATTAATCTATCCAAACCCCTTTCCTTTGCAAGGAAGGATTGGTTAGATTTCTCATTAGTTTACTATAAATTCATGTTATGCACTTTGAATTTAATCAGATTGAAATAGAATTGAAGAAACCCTTAACGGATCAAGGGTTCTTCGATTATCAATTCCAAAGCTATTGTGCTCTATGTTATTTTCGGCAATCACACCAAACAAACCAAACCCTCACCTTGTTCTTGTCGAGGCCGAGAGAACAGCCATCCCCTACTCGACATAGCCGGCGCTTCCGAGGACTCCGGCGCTTGGCGCCTCTCGCTTCCAGCGTCGCTCCCAGCAAGCGCGGACGCCCAAGGCGCCCTCGCTCCCGCGTTCTCCTTCGCTAGCGCCCCCGCGCCCAGTCGCCAGCATCTTCGCTCCAGCGAAGCGCACCCGCCCGCGTCTGGCCTTCGCTCCCGCGAGCAAGGCTCCTGAGACGTCCCGTCCTCTGCGCGCTAGGCTTCCCTCGCCCCTCGCTGTTCTTCGCACTCTGTTTCTGTCGCTATTTCTGTTCTAAAGTTGCTGAATTTTTTTTAAGTTTAATTCCGTCGCTAAATCAGAATTCTAATCACTTGTCTAATTCGTTCCAAATCAGGAGATATCAAAGAGCATTGCAAGATCGGAGCAAATATACGGCGTGGTTCTTGATCCTGAACCCACAGGCGAACGATCGGGTATCCCAAACGTATCATAAACCATGATTATAATTTATTAATATTTTGATTTGATAATGGATGGTGTCATGTGAGTGATTTGTCCACGGATCCACACTAGGATATCATGGTAAAAGGAGGCGAATCCTAGAAGATTGAACTCTGCTTAGTCTATATGGGTTAGGCTCGACTTTAAGTCTCGTGATGGAGTTTGACTGATTTTTCAATATTGGTATTTGCGATCGAGCTTGCGGTCAGGTAAGCCTAAACATCATATATCTGAGTTATGATTTTTGTGCCTCTTGCTAATTGCAAAATGATGTTATTGACTGCACATATAGGTTTTTATATCCTACATCATGCAATAGTGCTAATATACTTTGATATATAAGAATTTATAGAATTGATAAATCATGTACGATTGAGGGTTAACGATGCATATAGATATGGCTATTGGGTAAATTGACCCCATATTGGATGGATACATGATAAATGATATCTAAATGAATTGATATATTGATAAGTTGATGAATAAATAACGTCATATGCATCGATTAAAATATAAGTCTCATCTTTGTAGTGATGAGCTAAGATGATAGTGTTGATTTCATCTTGTACTTGTAACTATTTGTTTCATACAGTATATGATTTGTTTCATAGAAGGTGAAATATAAACTTCTGAAGTGGTTAAACTTGTTTGATTCCTGGTTACCAGAAGTTGACATTATTTATGTGTCATGAAGTTGATTTGTATATAATGCATGAAATTGAAATTTGAGATAGTTATTAAATCTATACTATTTGTGAATGATATTGTTTATTGAAACAAGTGATAAATATATGAATGATATCCACCTGAAGTGGCCAAATAAATTTGTGATTGGTATTGTATGTTTATTGAGATTATTTTTATTATTTACTTGTGATGTCTATATATCTCAATTTACTTTTTGCAATATAAATTCAAAACTCAAACTGTTTCCAGAAGAAACAATTTGTTAAGAGTTTTTATGTCATAAACATATGTGGTTTTATATTGATAAGGATCAATTATGTCATTAGTGTTAATAAATTAAAAGCTATCTATTGAATGAAGAGCTTAAATGATCCAACACATTTGAGTAATGTAAACTTTGCGATTTTTGGTTTGTTATTAGTCCAATTTGGCTATTTTAAGGTACATGAAATCTTTATTTTATTTATCTATTTGATTTAATTTGCATTTTATGTATATGAATATGCATTGGAAATGTTTCTTGAAGAAACGATTATGGGTAGATAATGGCAATTTTATTCAACAAATGATGATTTGGGAGAAGAGTTTGAAGCACATCCTTGTTAAATTGTATGAAATTGATAAAATTAGTTCAAGAGAGCCCGAAAACTCTTTATTTTTGGATCTTGTTCTTAATCTACTTGGTATAGTAGAACTCAAATAAATAGCTAGCTAAATGACCTATGGTTCATAACAACCTCTTTTATTGCCATATGCATTTTATATTGTTACCTCTAGCAGAGGACATAAAGAGGATACGGTGCGCGCGACCGTTGTTAGGATACTGGTCATAATTTTGAAAATGATTATAAATAATTATGTATGAGTCGACTCTCACATCAAGGAGATTGTGGAAGAACAAGTCAAGGATGATGGTTTACCTAATTTGGATTGGTAATCTTCCAAACTGTGAATGAATCATCGTATAAAAATGTTAGAATGGTTTAGAGCTTGATATCTGATGATATGGAAAACCTGAAGTTTTCAGGATGAAATAACTAATGAGTATTTGTATAAAGTCTATACTTGACATATTTAAACCTTATACATATCTCCAGAAGAACGTCAAAATTAGTCCTCGAAGGACTGTTGATATAATCAAGCAATAAATTCATATGAGAAGATGACTCTAGAAGAGCATCAAAACACTCTAAAGGGAAGGAGTGATGACAGATAAATTGGGATCGTGAAAGCCGATAATTGCCAGAAGCAGTGGTTCTTCTCTAGTCGAGAATGTCAAAAGAAGATCAAATACATAATAAATAGATTACCCATATTGACGAGATGGATGATATATGGAAATGCTATCAAGGGAATTGATATGTTGGATAAATGAGCTTTGAGAAGCTGACGATTAAATCGGCCAAGTGAAGTCGTTACTTATGAGATTATCATTTAGGATGATTGAAACGCATGGAATGACCCAGTAGAGGCGTCAATAATAGCCAACAAGCATGCATGAATATCAAGAGATTGATTCGATTTCGGTCAACAATAAAATAAATTCTCATTTGTAATTTATCTCCAGGAGAGAGCTTTATATTTGCAAGGTTTTAAATGTTCGGTTTAGGCACCGAAATCTCCCCAGATTACAATAAGCTGTTGTAAATCAAGAAAGATGATGTATATGAAGGATTGAGTCCCCATAGATGATCAAATATCTAGAGTTTATCACGGATGATAAAATACTTGGTATTTAGGGGGAGAGGAAAGGAGATCAAGAAGTAATATGTTGCATGGAAGAGAAGTGAATCGAAAGTTCGATGAACTATATAGCAAATAGGCTAGTAAAGGCATTAGTAAATGCAAAAGATAGTGACAAAAGTCACATGTATAACAAATAATGCACTAGCGTGAATTAGATCGAGGTTCTAGTAGTAACTTCAAACAATGGTGATATGTCCACTAGTATAAAACTCTTGAAGAGATTTCATGAACATTGATAGTGTTAGAATTGATTATGAGTTGTCTTGAAATGATCAGATCCTTGATTATCCAATAAGCAGAGAATTAGTTGAAAATTAGTTGAAAGCTCTAAAAATATCTCGACCTGTAGTTTGAGTATACAAAGATGAGATATATTACAATTTGAAGACAAATGATTTTTTTCATCTTTGATTAGATTGTGAAAGGATATTAAGGGTCCAGAAGTACCACGTCTTTATAAAATTGGTGATTTATATACTAAATTGAGGGGGAGAAAAGTTGTACTCTTTTCCTTAACTTTGGTTTTTGTCCCATTTGGGGTTTTCCAAAGCAAGGTTTTTAACGAGGCAACTCCTCTCATAAGGATACATTGTATATCCCAAATTCTAGAAAGAAATAATTCATGCAAAGATAGATTATTTAAGCATGAAGTTTTTAGACCTATAGCTCCAACATTGAAAAGTGTAGTATCAATTGGTTTTAAGTGGGTATTCATACAAAGAAAAATATAAAGCCAAATTGATTGCACAAAAGCCTATTAAAGGTTAAGTAAGAATGTATTCACCAGGAGTGAATATAATATTGGCTCCAAATGTAAATGACGGACGTTGTAGGTACATAACCATATAAATGGAAAGAACCGATTGAAAATGCCTGAAGCATTATTATCAAAGTCCTTTCACGTGTAGTTGGTTAAAGATCCTTATTAGAGTACCTGAATTACCTATAATCGTGAAAGTGGTGACATTTTATTAGGTCCGAAGTACCATACAAAATTGTACTCTTTTCCTTAATCTTGGTTTTTATCCCACTGGGTTTTTCCAAGGTAAGATTTTCAACGAGACAACTTAAGCACCATTTAATACATCAGATCCCTCAAATCATAAATGAAAAGCACACTAGGTCCTGAAGTACCTTATGCTTGTGCATCCAAAGCAACTCAACACTAATACATGAAACTCAAGTGCGCCAAAGTCAATCACGAAGACATTCCAGCTTATACACATCAAAGACAATGTTGAGATTTGACCATAAGTTCATGAAGACGGCGACATTAAGAAGAATGAGAAGACTTCAAGAAGGATGTTGAATTCAGGGGGAGTATACATGCACTGCACTATTTTTCCCTTAAATCAGGTTTTATCCCACTGGGTTTTCCTGACAAGGATTTTAACGAGGCAGAACAACAAGGGCGGTGTACATAGAAGACTGCACTCTTTTTTCCTAAGCTATGGTTTTGTAACTTTGTCCCGTTGGGTTTTCCTAGCTAGGTTTTTAACGAGGCAGCTGGCGGAATAAAGATTGTACATCTAAGGGGGAGTGTTATAATATTATTATGTGGATGTACAAAGATACACTTTACTTAGATAAAGTTTTGCCTTTTATAGATAGATTTATCTTAAACTTGGAGCTCAATGATATGACTCCTATATATTGTATTGGTGAATACTCCACAAGCAATTCAATTGAATACAATTCCATATTTTCTTAATTCTTCTATTTTATAATAGGGTTTTAATATTGAAAAATTGAGATTAAAAATTATATTATTGTACATTATAATTTGGAGAAACCCTCTACAAAATTGGGTATTGTCGTATTGGTTTGAATCTTTTTTAAAACTAGTTTTTTTTTATAAATTTTCTTAGAGATAAACTAACCAATTTTTTTTTCCTCAAAAATCTTACGTCTTTAATTTTTAGTTGTTCTCAATATTTAGTTTTTATTTATAAGCAAATGAGGGAAAAAAAAAAGAACTACGGAGTATTACCCATTCACCATTGAAATAAATTGATACAATATTTTAAAATTACAAGAAGATATAGACACTTTTCCCTATTAAACCAACTTTCATATGAAGAATTTTTTGATGTAGTAACCGAGGTTGAAGAATTTAATAACGTGGTGTGAAATCATAAATTCCCAAAACTAAATTTAACCAATTTAATTTTATAAATCGTATTTTAGAGCTAATTATTTACTTGTCAAATTTTATAAAAATTAAAATTGGGCATTTAAGAATGTGGTGCCATACTATTTTCCTATTTTTAATACTCAATTAAAATGTGAAACTTTTAATAGTGTATTACAAATTATCTCATATGAAAATTGGTTTAATGTAGAAAAGTGTAAGTGTATATCTTCTTGTAATTTTCAAATTTTCTATTAATATTGGTTCATTGTAAATGGGTAATATTACTACATAGTTCTTATTATTTTTTCCTCATTTTCTTATAAATAAAATCTAAATATTAAGAACAAATAATAATTAAATACGTAGATTTTTGAGGAAAAAATTTGGTTAGTTTATAGGTAAGAAAATATATATAAAAAATTAGTTTTTATAAAGATTCAAACTAATACACAATCTTGTTAAGTGTTTTCCAAATAATGTATAATAATATAATTTTTAATCTCAAATTTTCAATATTAAAACTCATTATTATTATCATATAAACTTTTGAAAAACCTCGTGAGCACCATGTTGACTTTTACAAAACTTCCCGGGTACCACTCGGAATTTTTTAAAATTTTATATATCATGCGGAATTTGTAAAAATTCGTGAGCACCACGCGAAATTTCCCTAAAATAAATAAGATTTTATATGGTTTTTAACTCTACGTGCATAAAAGTTGAATATCGCTTATTTCCGATCGGATGGACTAAAAAAAAAAAAAAAAAAACTATCACTCAAAATTGGCGATACCAACCGAAGAATTTCTGCAATAGTGCAAACCCAATTGGGTAATCTGAACCACCATTGCCACCACCATGTCTCATCTCCTCCACCACATCCACACCCACACTCCCAACCCCCAATTCCTCCTCCGCATCTCTCCCAACTCCAAATCCAAAACCCTCTCAGTCAGATCCTCCTCCGATCCCCCGGCGCGTGACAGGGTCATCGACTTCGGCAAGTACAAAGGGAAGATGCTGGGCGCGCTCCCCTCCACCTACCTCAAATGGGTCTCCTCCAACCTCCGGGCCCGCGACTTCGAGGTCTGGGCCAAGCTCGCCGACCAGGTCCTCGCCGACCCCGTTTACCAGGACCGCCTCGAGTGGGAGTTCGCCCAGAGGGTCTTAAACGGCGACGTTTTGACCTCCCCTTTGTTGTCCTCCTCCTCCTCCGCCGTTTCCTCTTTGGTTGAGATCAGCGAGAGGTTCGGATGGGATAACGAAGATAAGATTGGTTGGAGTAAGCTCAATTTTGACCTCCTCGGCACCTCTAATGGTGGCCGCATCCCTAGAATCAGTAAAGGTAAGGCCTTGGATGTGAAAAAGGCTGAGGAGGAGAGTTTTGTGGAGGCTGATGTTAGGGAGAGGCGAGGCGAGAGGAGAGAGAGGGCTAAATTGAGGAGGAGCACCAAATCTGCCGTGCCTACCACCTCCGGCACTGCTCAGAGATTTAAACAAGGTAAAATTAATGGAGATTGCGATGGTGAGAAGAGGATTTACGATCCATTTCCTGGGAGGGAGGGGCTATTGAGGAAAGTTATGGATTCTAGGGGTAAGAGACCTACATTCTAGGTTTTCAAGATTTTTTTTTTTTGTAGAAATTGCAACTGTAAAACATGAGTAGTGGATCGAACTGCATACCTTCATCAATAATTTGGGTTGTTTGTTTGCCAATGCAGATTTGTGAATGAGTTTATGGGTTTTGCAAATTGGATGTGCAATCTTGTTGTGTGTAGTTGCTGCAGCTTTTCCACTTGAATTCAAGAAGAAACTCGTTTAAATGAATGTTGCAGCAATTACCATTGAATCTGCTGTCATAGCAGGTTATGTTTTTGCCTTCAATTCATATCGCCACTTGTGTGACTTCATAAATGGTGCAATGCTGAAAATCATACTAGCTTTTTTGGTTTGTTGGTTTGGATGGTGCGATGTGCCGATGTAGGGTTGTTTGAGTTCATTTCGTTGAACTAGAGCGGCCATCTGGGGTTCGAAGCAGGGATCTATGGATACTATCCACAAGTCCTTTCCGGTGAGCCCTTCCGGAATGGTTCATGTGGTCTACCGTCTACCTCTAAAAAGCTAAGGGTGTCAGTAGGTTGAACTTAACCTTCCTTCGTTAGCAAAATGGATCAGGCTTTTGTGGTTCCAGCAACAAGTCTTCCATGGTGGTAATGAAAAGCCACTCCAAGACCCATACCTGATTTTTCAAAGATTGCTGTATGAACTTAGCTTTAAGAAACCTTCAATTGGAGCATCAAATGAAGTGTAATGTAACACTAATTTATTAATCATCGGCGATCTCTGTTTGTTGCTTGCTTGTTTAAGATACAATTTTGTGTTGTGTCATTGGCGATCATCTTTCTACATTCATATTACAACAATATTTTCCAGTAACATTAGCGGATTCCTTGTTCCTTGCTGCTATGGTACATGAGCTTTGTCGTTCCTCCATTTTCCTGGATAATTTTAGATGGGATTTATCATTGAAATTACATAAATGCAAGAAACAAAACAATCCCTTGAATAATCAGTTACAACATTTGCAGTTCACATGAATGAAATGAACGACAACAGAACAGTCATAAACCGCACCTTTCAAACAAATCAAAAAACTAAACTGATTTCCAACATATATTATGCCATTTATATGAAGGAAAACCAGTAGCTTACGAATTCAATCTAGTTTTTGTATACCAGTTCATTGTGTTTGGTGACTTCATCCAATCTGGAGCTGATAAGGCGTGGGGCCAGGGTTTAGCTGTCGTCCTCTGATTGATGATGAGGTTACAGTAGCCAAGTATAAATAGCACCTCATTTCCGAATTTTCAACTTCAAGTTTTTCCTGATATCCCTTTTTAGGGGTTCAAATTGAACTCAGATTTGGATGAATTCAATGGAGATTTGTCAGGATTGATTTGGCTTCGTCTACTTTCATTCTGATTTCGACTTATATTCAAGTGTTCTCCCTATTCATCCCCTTTTAGGCGTTGAGAGTTGACATTCAAAGAGTTGAATGACGATCGCGGCGGCACCGGAAGTTAAGGATGGGTACTTGATGGTGAATGGGAAGGTAGTACTGACCGGAGTTCCGTCTTCCGTCACGCTTTCTCCGGCGCCGGCTGCCTCTGTCTTTGCCGGCGCCGTTGCCGACACTCCTGCTGATCGCCACGTCTTCACCCTCGGTGATTTCCGGTGAGTTTCGATGGCCGCTTTGACTTTAATCATTCATCAATCCTCATGCTAGGGTTAGGGTTTGGGCTGAGTTTTCATTTACTGTCTTGATTGATGCAGTGGACTCAGCTTCCTATCACTATTCCGGTACAAGATCTGGTGGATGATTCCATCTGTTGGCGAATCAGGCAGTGAAGTGCCACTGGAGACTCAATTCCTCCTCCTGGAAGTTCCCCGAACCGACTTCAAATTCGCGGAATCCACCTTCTATGTCCTGTTCTTGCCTGTCTTGGATGGACCATTCAGAACAACTCTGCAGGGCTCCCGTGAAAATGGCCTCCAATTCTGCGTCGAAAGTGGTTAGCTTTTTAGAAGAACACTGCTCAGACATTATGATCTTCATTAGCTTGATCTTGTGCACATTATGCAGGGGATCCTGCTGTTCAAACGGACCGAGTTTCGGAAGCAGTTTTTGTGAATACAGGGGACAACCCCTATGAGCTTATCAAGAACTCGATCAAGTATATACATTTGTGCTTATAGTTTCGTATGATCAGTTATTTTCTTTGGTGAAGAGTCATTCTTAAGTCTCTTTGGTTAGGATTTTGGAGAAGCACAAAGGGACTTTCAGTCACATAGAGAACAAGAAGGTAGATGATCAAAATCTGTCTAGCCGTTTGCTGGAAATCTAGGATTAAACTTATCTGAAATCATACATTGGCAGATGCCTGCACATTTAGACTGGTTCGGTTGGTGTACTTGGGACGCATTTTACCAAGATGTCAATCCAGAAGGAATCCGACAAGGTCTTGAAAGGTAGAGGAAAGCTTGTTACTTGTGTTCCTTTTTATAAGACAATCTTCAGCTGGTATGAGTTCCTTTTCATGTTGATTATACAGTTTCTCCAAAGGAGGCTTGCTGCCAAGATTCCTCATCATCGATGACGGCTGGCAGGACACATACAATGAGTTCTGTAAAGACGGTGAACCTCCCAAGGAAGGGACACAGTATGTAATCTCGTCGTGTTCAAGTTCTAAGCCCGTTGAAGTGATAACTGATGGCCAATGTTGGTTTCTTGACTGGCAATTTTAGGTTCGCAACCAGATTATTGGACATCAAAGAAAATATCAAGTTCAAGAACCTGGAATCGGAGGATTATGCCACTTTCGAACAGTTCATCAAGTTCATAAGAGAGAAATTCGGGTTGAAGTAATTCACTTGATCTGTGACTCCTGTTAATACTTAATTTAACATTCATCTCAGTATATTTTTAATCCTGTGTGTTCAGGTATGTTTATGTCTGGCATGCTTTAGTCGGATATTGGGGTGGGATTCTTCCATCTGGGCCGCTCAAGAAATACAACCCGAAGCTTGTACATCCAGTTCAGTCCCCTGGCAACTGTGGAAATGTAAGAGACATTGCAATGGACAGCATTGAGAAGTATGGTGTTGGACTCATTGAACCCGATAAGATCTCTGATTTCTACAATGACATGCATGGTTATCTTGCAAGCATTGGTGTTGATGGTGTGAAGGTTGACGTTCAGAACGTTATTGAGACACTCGGCAAGGGCTATGGTGGCCGCGTTGCATTGACTAAACAATACCTGTATTCTCTCCAAGAATCAGTAGTGATGAACTTCAAGCAAAATAATTTGATCAGTTGCATGAGCCATAATTCAGACTCCATCTACAGGTTTGTCTTATAGTCTCCCTCTTTTAAATTAATAATCACATTCATTGTTCATTCTAACGAATTGCTTATGCAGTTTGAATAAGGGCGCGGTTGCAAGAGCTTCAGAAGATTTCATGCCTCGCGAGCCCACCCTTCAGACATTACACATTGCATCTGTGTCCTTTAACAGCCTTCTTCTTGGGGAGGTTGTGGTCCCAGATTGGGACATGTTCCATGTGAGATATTCTGTTCCTTCGTTTGTTTAGTAGAGGATTCGAATGTGCGTTAAGTTTCTGTTGTTTTTTCGACAGAGCAAACACGATTCAGCTGAATTTCATGGAGCAGCAAGAGCAGTAAGCGGTGGTGCCCTATATGTAAGGTAAGAGGAGAAGGCAGAGCTTCAATTCCTTTAATATACTCTCTTTTGGAACCTAATAAACTTTCATCTCATACATTTGAGCTCTTGTCGTTCTAGTGACAAACCAGGCAACCATGATTTCGAAGTCCTTAGAAAGCTCGTATTGCCAGATGGGTCTATCCTAAGAGCCAAGTATGCTGGTCGGCCAACCCGTGACTGCTTATTTAAGGACCCAGTCATGGATGGGAAGAGGTATGAATTTGCTTTGTATATGAAAGGGATGTTAATGAAGAGAGATTCTTATTCGAACTCTCTCACCATCTTTTCTGTTATTGCCTTTCCTTTTTGTCAAGAACACAGAACAATTGTGACAGACGCGTTATCTGCTTTATGCAGTTTGTTAAAGATTTGGAATCATAACAAGCTATCCGGAGTTGTGGGCGTCTTTAACTGTCAAGGAGCTGGAAACTGGCCACTGAAGGGAGCTCCCTTGACGACAGATGTAGTACCCGGGTCTTCCCTCTTGTCTGGACATGTTAGCCCATCAGATATTGAGTTTCTGGAGGAGATTGCTGGTGAAAACTTGACCGGAGATTGTGCCGTCTATCTATTCAACTCAGGTGGGTTGAGCCCTTAACAACATCCATCTCTAAAGCAATTTATAACCTCAGGAACTCATACGTGTATCTTGTTGCAGGGTCGCTGTCTAGAGTTCCAAAGGCAGCGAGTGTTGACGTGTCTTTGGATCCTTGGCAGTGCGAATTATACACCATATCTCCCATCAGGGTAAGTCAGCTGTGCAGGATCAGGCTCTTCTAAAGCGCGTAAATTGCAGGATCAGGCTTTTTTAAAGCGCGTAAATTGTTTGGTATTCGTCTAACGAGAGTATTTCAATGATTTGGCTGATGAAGGTCTTTGGCGACAACATTCATTTCGCTCCGATTGGGCTACTGGACATGTACAACTCCGGAGGAGCAGTACAATCACTGAGTTTTTCTGATCATGTACAAGGAGAGGGATCCGTGAAGATGGAAGTGAAGGGATGTGGCCGATTTGGGTCGTATTCAAGCGCCCAACCGAGGTGTTGTCGAGTGAACACAATGGAGGTGGAGTTCACATTCCGCCATACGAATCGGTTGTTGATCATAAATATTGAGAACTGCAGTCTCAATTGTATTGAACTGGTCTACTGAGGCCTGAGGGTGATGAGTACGTCCATCCAGCACAACACCGCACCAGTATAGAAATACTTCAACTGGTGCAATTTGTAAGAGAAAATTACAGAAAACAACCCTTAAAATAGAGGACTTTTCACAAAACCACCCATAAAATAAGAAAATGCTAAATTGTCATTGTATTCATAAATACTTTAGTAAACATATTTTCAAAATAAGGTGCAATTTGATGAATAAAGTGGTAGTTTAATATTTTCATAACATTTTTTTTCACATAAATATGGATGCGGGCGGGTCATTGGAAAAAAAAGGGATTCATGGGTGGTTTTCTTTAATTTACCTTATTTTACAATCTTACTGTATAATCTTTATTTTTTTTTAATTGGGCATGATGGGTTGTTGTTATAACTTGTATTTGGGTCCTTCACAGTGGTCTGTTTTTGTATCAGGAAACGCTAAGACGTTGTAATCAATGAACTTTGTGTGTATTTCGAAGTTTCTTTATGACATCAATTATGTATTAAAGGAGAAGTCACCTGAGAGCAGTGTACTCCTCTCCCTACTCCCTCCCTACATTACCAAATTAATTTAACATATATTTAATTTAAAAATTATATTTATATTCCTAACATCTTTTTTATATATCTATAAAATTTTATTTTGAAAAATCATGTTTTAAAATTTTTAATAATTATATTTTATAAAATATTGGACGTTTTTTTTTAAGGACCTTTTTAATTTTTAAAAATTTTAAAATATGATTTTTGAAATTCAAATTTTATAAATATATAAAAATAGATGTTAGGAATATAAATATAATTTTTAAATTTTTTTTAAGATTAATTTAATGTTAAAATAAATTAATGTTGTAGGGAGTGGAGTAGGGAAAGTGAAGTAGAAGATCTCATTTGGCCTGAGACACAGGACGTCTTCTCCTTAAAAGTAGTCATATGAACTAATCACATTTTTTAAAAGAAATAATTAATATATGTACAAGATAAAATTAGATATATCTAACTCTATTTAATCAATATATCTATATATGCATATATGCAAAAGATACAAATTTATGAAAAAATTTGCAAAATAGGCACTTTATTTGGACGTTTTTGCAATTTGGTCGCGTATTTGGACAATTTAGCAAAATGACCCCTATATATATATACCTATTTTCGCTTTGTACGAACAGTTTTTCCTGTTTCCGAGAAAATCGATTTCCTCCTCTTTTGAACTCTCTCTTTGCTCGAAGTTTTTCATCTTGCGTTCCCTGGCTTGGTTCGTTGTTCGTTTTCCGGCTTGGTGCTTTTTCCGGCTTGATTCGCTCGATTGTTCTTCCTTGCTTCGCTAAAGTTCGGAGTTTTCGTCGTTTACTTCAATGTCGTCATCTAGCAGGTCAGGTATAAATTTGGGGGATTTTTGCGAATTTTGTCGTGGTAGGGTTTTAGATTAAGTTTGTTTATGTTGATTTTATTGTTTTTTCATTATAATATTGACAATCTATGGTTAAATCGATGCTTTATATGCATACTTATGTGCGTTTTTTAGTAGTTTCCGTAGTTTATGCAAGTTGCATATGTAAATTCGTTGATTTTAACTGTTTCTTTTCGTTAATTTTGCGGTGTGGCACTTTGTAAGTGCCTTTTTAGTGTTCTTCGTGTATGTGAATCTGTTTTCCATGCTTTGGATTGTTTGTGTTGATGATAGTGTCCTTATCTGCTGCTATGTTCATGTGTATGGGGCTGACACTGTCTGTTTTTGTGTTAGTTTATTGTAGTTCCAACAATGTCTGTGTTTGGATTTGGTATTTTGTGTTGTGTTTTGTGATGTTTATGTTATTTTACTGTGTCTTTGTAACATTTTATTGTTATTGTTTATGGTTGTTTGTGTCATCACAGATTCTGTTACTGTATATTTACATTGTTCTATATGTTGTTTCTTGCAGGAGCTCAATCTTCTGATTCATCCACCTCTTATCCTGGTTCTGATGTAAGTTATTTATTAGTTTGATGAGGAAGTTGTAGTTTTTTCTTAATCTAATGGTTGTTTTTGTGCTTAATTGTCTGTTGTTGATCAGGGTTTGGAATATTGCATTCCTGTTTCTGAGCGATTTCATTGTAGATCCAACATATATTCATATCCTTCTGTCTGTGATCTGATCAAGGAGCATTTGTGTCCTTCTCACTACAATACTCTGCAAAAAAGTTGCCTTGGATGGGTGCTGACGCAAGGCACCAAAATGGTTATCAATTTTCAGCTTATGCATCAAATGGTGCTCCGTCAAGTACAAACACAAAAAGAGAATGAGTTGTGGTTTAGAGTTGGTGGACATCTCGCACGTTTTTCAATTGCTGAGTTTCATGTTATTACAGGCCTTCCTTGTGAAGACCGTGTTTGTAATATCCCAAAGAAAGTGTCAATATTTGAATATTTTGGGCAGAAGAAAATGACTCATGATGAGTTACTTGATCGTTTCATATCTGAGAAAAAGAAGTCTAAGAAGAAGTTGATTATGACAAAGTTGTTGCTGATTGAGAGGTTAATTGTATATAGGAGGTTAGCAGTTGTAAGTGCACAATTCTTATCTCTTGCGTGCAATGAGAAGGAGTTTGAAGTATATCCTTGGGGTAGAGAGTCATATACCCGTTTGTTGAAGTCATTGAAGAGTTCTTCTGTTGTAGATCGGAATGGGGTTAGGGGTTCTTATCAAATGTATGGGTATTGTCTTGCATTCCAGGTATTGTGCTTTAGTGTTTGCATGTCTTATGTCATTGTTTTTTTCATGTGTCAGCACAACTTTATTGTTTATGTGAGCATTATTTAAATATTGTTTTGTAGTGTCGTAACGAATTTTCTTTTGTAATAGGCTTGGATATTAGAAGCTTTCCCAGCTATCTCCGTTAATTTTGACTGTAATTTTAAGATGCTTGATAGAGATCCATACTTGTTGCACTGGCAATGTGATTATAGCCAAGTATACGCTGAAGCTGAGAAGTTCTTTCATGGTGATTTGGTAATAATTTTTTATTTTCTTTTTTTAAGAACATTTTTATTTGATGCATCTTTGGGTTTTTATTCTGATACATGCATTTTGTACAGACTCCGTTGTTCCCTATTTATGGGGAGTTTGCACGCACCGAAAGGATGGCGTTTGCTGGTGAAAAAGCTGATGCTGTAGTTGATGCAGTAGTTGATGCATCAGTTGAAGAAATAGTTTCTTGACCTGTTGATGCGACTTTGTATGAGAGTCGTCGTGTTTGTAGAAGGGCATATGAAGCTAAGTTTTCAAACAGGGCTCTCCAGGTTGAGGATGAAGAAGCTAATGTCTTGCAGAAACATGATGATGGCGATACCTCAAAGAAAAAGACACCTGTGAAGAGAGGCAAGGCTGCTAGAAAGAAACAGGATGGTAAGTCCTTTGAAACTGCTTTTGAAGTTTTCCCTAAGGGGGATAAAGAAGATGTAGGGACCTCAAAGAAGAGGAAATCTTCCACTAGAGTGATGGGTGGTAAAAAGAAACAGAAGGTTGCGTCCAGCGATACCTCTGAGGAACGGGTTCTCCTGAGGAGGGGTCGTTCTGCAAGTCGTGTTCTATTCAATCCATACATTGCTTTAGACCGTAAAAAATCTGTCAAGAGTGATGTAAAGATGCCTCGACAGAAGGCTTCAGCAGTGAGGACAGGTGGTAGAGTTATTCCTTCTAAGGAGGTGAAGAGAGTTACTGCTGACACAGATTTGCATAAGGAGGTTGATGTGGTTGCTTCACCTTCCAAGAGATGTCGGTTGGGTACTGATTCATGTGACCTTTTAGACGATGATGTCCCGCTGAATATTGTCTTTCAGCGGAGGTATAAGATGAAGAAGAACGATGGTGTAGGTAGTGGTAGGCCATTATATGATAGTACTGTTGACAGGTCTTTTGTTATTCCTTCGTTTCCTATTGTTGATACTGAGGGTGCACATGGAGTGGAGCCCGTAGATATTCATGTTGCAGTCTCTTCATATGATTGTGAAGTCAGTGTTGGTGATGACAAGGGTGAAGATTTTACTGCCGACACCCATTCTTCCAAATCTTGTGGTGAAGTTCCTGTTTGCGATGACAAGGTTGATGTTTTTACCGCTGAAACCCACTCCCCTAAATCCGATAAATTGGATGCTTCTCAAACTACGAGGCTATATGTTTTGGCCGAGGTTGCAGATGTCATTGATTGTAGTGACACCGTTGAAGGAGTCGAGACACCTTCTGGTGACAATGATGGAGAGGATGATGTACCGACCCCTTCTGTGCAGAGGTCACCCCTGGGGAGTGTTGAAGCACATGATTTTGTTGTTGGGCGGTCTGGGCTTGGGCAAACATCTGCTGCTTGTGAAAACGAAGACGTTCGCATTTCAAGTGATGAAGCTGACAAAATAGCAGTGTCATCAGAGAAAGTGGAAGATATTGAAGATGTTTCTCCTCAAATGGATGCTAACGATTATTCAACTTGTGAGTTGCCTCCAGAAACGCATGGTGATGCTTTTGCTTCTTCTCTCCCATCTCATCCTGACTGGGTGAAGGAGATTTTTAGGAGGATTGAGAAACTTGAAGAGGTCCCTAAAATTATGCATCTGTTGTCTGCGAGGGTTGATGCAATTGAAACAAAGATTGTTGAGTTGAATGGGAGCCTTCAAGTGTTTGGTGAGATGGCGAAGAGGTACGATGAGCTTGAGGTTAGGGTTGCTAATTATGAGGCTTTGTTTGAGAGGTTGCAGTTAAACCCTGTCAAGCCTGATGTTAAGGACACTTTTGCAAAAATTGATGATGAAAGTGTTAGTGGTGCTAAGTGTCAGGACACACCTGTGAAGGCTGATGATAAGCACATTGCTGGTAAGTCTGCGAGCTCTCCTGCGATAGTTGATGATGAAAGCGCCAGTGGTGGTAAGTGCCAGGGCACACCTGTGAAGGCTGATGTTAAGGACATTGCTGGTAAGTCTGCAAGCTCTCCTGCGATAGTTGATGGTGAACATGTCAGCGGTGGTAAGCCCCAGGGCACACCTATGAAGGCTGATGATAAGCACGTTCTTAGCAAGCCTTACGACACTCCTGCGATAGGTGATGATGAACGTGTCAGTGGTGGTGAACCCCAGGCCACACCTGTGAAGGCTGTTGTTGAAGATGTGAACAAAATTTTGAACGATGTTGTATCTGATCTTCAGCAGTCTTTCCCTGATGAGGAGTTAATGTTGAAATCATCTCCCGCTTCTGGTGAAGTTGTGTCCGTGTCTTTGCCATTAGTAAGTACTGAGGTTCCAGGAGTGGATAAGGAGTCTCAACCTGTTGTTGTTGATACCGAATTTAAGGTTCTTGGAGATGAGGTTTGGATTCCAGCAACTTCAGCTGAAGTGCCTCAATCTACAAAGTGTGAAGGCGAAGGCGCTGGTGGTAAAGTTGCTGGAGTTACGGTTGACCCATCCCTGGAAAAGTACATTTGTCTGTCTGACAATGATGATGACAAGGGTGCAGGTGTTGATTGGGATTCGGTCGCCAAGGATCCTGCAATCCAAATCGAAGTTGACCAACTAAAGGCTTCCAATCTTATCCCATCAAACAGTACATTCCTCTATGGTCCAGTTGAGGAAGTGAAGAAAGTGAGGATGCCAAAGCATGCCCCTAAGAAATCATTGATCAGCTCGGAAGATCATGAATTTATATATGGACTCGTAAAGAAGAAAAGGTATGGTTTATTTTTATGTTTAGTATTTTGTATGAAATGGTGTTGTTATTGTATTAGTTACAGCATCTCATGCTATATATATTTTTTTTCTCTTTGTGTAATCTTTGGTAGGAATTTTTCCGTTGCTGGTCCAATCTCAAGGTTTGATAAAAAGTTTTTCCAGCACATTTTATTGAAGAATATGTGGTTTGATTGTCAGGTAATAACTGGTTGTATTTCTGCAGTATATATATATATATATATATATATATATATATATATATATATATATATATATATGTGGATTAGATTTTATTGTATTAGTTGATTGTTGAATTCACTTTTTTATTACTTTGTTTAGCATCTAGAAGCAGGTTTGGTTCACATTAGGAAGCGCATTCATGAGGACCCTGTCAAGTATCGAGATGTTCTTGTTCTTGATTGGCTATTTTACCTAAAGTACCTTCCTGAGTATGCTTCAAGTTATCGGGAAGATATAGCTCTTGAAGCCAGCACCGAGGAGTATTTTGTCGGTACGTGCCCTGCTGATTATGGGAAGCCATGGGTATCTGTAAAGAAAATCTACACAATTTTGAACGTGATAAACAAGCACTGGGTGGCTTTGGAGATTAAAATTGAGGATAGGTTAATCAGCGTGTTCGATTGCAATGTCCCTGCTGTTAGGGAAGGTGTTCTTGAAGAACAATTGCAACCGTTTGCTAGTTGGCTCCCAATTCATTTGGCAAAGGCTGGGCTATTTGAAAACTTCGATTCCTCTCCTTTCCAGCTATACATGGTTCCTGGGTTAATGCATGATTCTACCGGGTATGTATTTGTTATCTTGTTTTGTTCTTTGCTTACGTTTAGATACTTGTTATTTATGTGCTTACATTACATTGTTTCCTTTTTTTTTGTCTACAGGGCTTCATGTGGTGTATTTACATTAAAAGCGATTGAAGCTTCTGTATTTGGGGGAGATGTTAAAAATTTCAACAACGAAAAGATCTTTCGTTTCAGAGAACTCATGTGTGCAGATCTGATCAAAGAAACTTGGAGTTTTAAATTTTAAAACCAGTGGTTAGATAGGTTGTTGTTGTGTAAATGGGGAAGTTTGGATGTAATCTGACAAATTAAGTGCTCAAAATAGATAAGTGAACATTATGGTCTGACACCAGGTGCCTAAGTACAAAAATAGCGGTGACACTGATGTTAGTTTCAAGCAGTGTTGAGACTGTTGTTGTATTTTGTTGAACAATAGGTTAAATTTTGCACAACAATTGATCTTTGTGAATTTGTGCCTAATATGATCTTATTTTTCCTTAATATAATTTTTGAATTTTTAAATATATATTTTTTACGATGCTGTCTTTTTTTTGGTCATCGTTAGAATTAAATTGCATACCATGGTTGATTGGCAAAAATTTGCTCAACATGATCATATTTTTGTTGAACAATAGGTTAAATTTTGCACAACAATTGATCTTTGTCAATTTGTGCCCAATATGATCTTATTTTTCCTTAATATAATTTTTGAATTTTTAAATATATTTTTTTTCATGATGTTTTCTTTTTTTTGGCCATCATTAGAATTAAATTGGACACCATGGTCGATTTTTGGAAATTTGCTCAACATGATCTTATTTTTTGCTGAACAATAGGTTAAATTTTGCACAACAATAGGATTTGGACGAGATTGGTGGTTGGGTTATTTTAAACTTCAAGACAGGAGACCGTGGCCCATTTTCCTGATCAAAGAAGTTGGCCCAATTCAGTTACTTTATTTAAGGGGGTGTTCTTCATTGTTTCTACAAGAGTCCAACGTCATTTCAACCCTTTCCACTCTCTTCCCCATTACCGTCTCTCCAAGTCTTTTCGTCGTCCTCCACAGGCTCTTCCTCTTTCCGGAGTTTTCTTCACAAGGTGCGCCCTTTCTTATGTTGTTCTCTCCCTTTCGTTCTCCTGCAAACTTTATACAATCGGTTAGGGTTTTTACATTTTTCCAGCAAGTTTTATTTTGTTTTTTCCTGATTTTAGATGAGTTTTTCATTATCTTTCAATCGGTTAGGGTTTTGATTTCAGCAAGTTATATGAGTGTATATTTATTTTGTTTGTGTATGTTTTGTATCCTTAGATGGTACTTCCAACTACAACTCAAATTGGTTACCATTAAACTGTCGGCTCTTTTGAAGTGGTAATCACACCAAGGGAGACTCCTCTGTATGGACCTAGCACACTGCACGTGGCTATTCATTCTGAAAGAATCCCTGAGCTGTTCCTGGACCATTTCTCTGAGTGGAATGGGTTGCCGATGACCTATGCACAATGTGATCAGGTGTTACATGAAGCAGAGGTCACTACTGTGGTTCGAACTCAAGTAGCCAACCTAATGTTAATGGATTATACTCACAGGTGGTTTTCAGGGGATGCTGAGTTCATTGAATATGGTCTCTGCCCAGATCTTATTATCGATGTACGTTACATTGAAGACTCTGAAAATGACATGGGCTCTGATTCAAGCTCTCAATCTGATATGAGCATCGACTCTGAACAAGATGTGAATCCCCCAACTTCTCCAGCAAATGCAGACCAAAATGGCAATTTACAAGAGCCACCTCAACCAGAAGAGGTTTGGGATCAGTGCTCAATATGTCTTGATCAGATGCTGCCATCAATGCCTGTCATTCGGACACTGTGTGATCATACCTTCCACCATGGGTGTCTTCTAGAGTGGTTGTCGTTTCAACCCATTTGTCCACTATGTCGATCATCTTTTTAGGCATATTTGTAATGTATATGTGCTTGGAAAAGACATCGTAGTTGCACCTATTTTGTGGTAGTTAATATAAGGAAATGTATGGTATGAATGGAAGTTGGTGTCTTGCACTTTTTTGTATCTGATTTCCATTCAAATCATACCAATGTATTTTGTAACTATTCGTCGTAACTGGTGTTTGTAAATGTATAATATTAATGAAATTCGCGCACTATTATATTTGTTTTATTTGAGGAAGAAAGACCACCTGGACTTTGATGAATTTGCTCATATATTCTGTGTGGTGACAGTGGCCTAGTTTTTTTTTTGATGTTGAAGTGTATATTTTGTGAAGAGGTTTTTAATGCCCAAAGTATTGTTGACATTTCTTGTCCGATTAGTTTGAAGTAATTGCGACACCATACTTGTATTTTTTGATTTTGCATTGTATGTGGTGACAATAGGTGTTTGGTGCCCCAAGTAGTGCTGACAGTGATATCAGTTACAATTAGTGGTGACACTGGCTTTTTTTTCCCCTGATATTGAAGTCTTGTATTCTATGATTTTTGAAGTGTATGTATTTGTATTTTTTTTCTTTTTATAGTGTATGTGGTGGGCACTATGTGGTTGAGATGCAAAGTATTGGTGTCACTGATATTATATTACAAGTAGTGATGACACGAGTGTTGTATTTTTTTATTTTTAAGTGTATGGGGTGAAAGAGGTGTTTAATGCCCATATTATTGTTTACATTGTGGTTTATATTAGGTTGAATTTGTTGTGTCACTAGTTTGATCATTTTGATATTGAATTTCATGTGGTGACACTAGGTGTTTTAGACCCAAAGTAGTGCTGACACTGATACTAGTTAGAAATAGTGGTAACACTACACTTGTATTTTTTGATTTTGAAGTGTATGTGGTTGCAAGAGGTGTTTAATGCACAGAGTATTGTTGAAATTGTTGGATTTATTAGTTTGAAGTAAGGGTGTCAACCGTTGGTTATTTTTCTGATATTGAATTGTACATGGGGAGACTAGGTGGTTGACACCCAAAGTAGTGCTGATACTGATGGTGGTTACAAACAGTGTTGACACCAAACTTGTATTAGTTACAACTAATGGTGATACCAGTCTTGTATTCTATGATTTTGGGAGTGTATGTTGTGTAGTTTATATCTGCTCAACAATAGATTATTTTTGCATCACACTTGAGACTTGTGAAATTTTGTCCATTATGATTCAATTTTATTTGTCAATATAATTTTATAGTTTCTTAATAGAGTCTTACAAAACGTGGTCTTAATTTTCTCAATGATAGAATAAAGTTGCACAATGTGTGGGGTGATTGTTGTAATTTTGCTCAACATCACCTTATTTTTGCTCAATAGTAGTTTATAGTTGCACAACAATCGAGCCTTTTGAAATATTCTCATAATGATTATATTTTTTGTTAATATAATTTTATAATTTTCCAATAATTTTGTTTTTGCATCATGGTATTATTTTTTCTCATCATTAGATAAAAATTTCACAACACCAGCGATTGGTGAAAATTTGCTAAACATGATCTTATTTTTGCTTATCAATAGATTAATTTTTGCACAAATCTTTAGAATTTTTGATATTGCCTTCACATAGCTGTTGGGCTTAGTTTAGGGATGCCCGGCCCATTTCACGCTTATTTATACGTTGCTTAAACGTTGTTCAGATTATCTGCAAGTCGTTTCATCTCCTTCTACTTGTTCATCTTCATCCTCTCTCGTTCTCATTAAGATTTCTTCTTCTCAAGGTGCGATTTCGGTTGTGGTATGTACTCCTGTCTGTTTTCTTCCTTTAAAAAAAAAACGTTCTCGGTTATTTTGATGTACTGTTTCAGCAAATTTTTTATTGTTGTATTCTCCGATTTTCGTTTATCTTCCCCTTGCTTTTTAGTCTATTAATATTCATATATGGGTGTTTGTCTTGCTTAGTTCGTATTGCATTGTATTCAGTGTGTGTTGTGTGATTCTTACTGTCATTAAAAGTCATCAGTTAGGGTTATTCGAGTTTTTCAAATATTTTTTCTCTTTTGTCTTTCTGAAATGTCTATTTCCTATTAATATCGATTTAATGTTTTATTTTTAAGTGATTGTCTAATATATGAGTATATTTTGATTTTGTCTGTGTAGGTTTTCTCTCTTTCAATGACATTCCCAACCTATACCGAACTAGATTACGACTACATTGTTGGTACTTATGAAGTTGAAATATCAGCATCTGAGTCATACTGGTATGGACCGAGTCTACTTGTTGTGTCCATCCACTCTGACAACATTCCCTTAACATTCTATCATACGTCTACTTGGAATGGTATGCCTATGAGTCTAGCCCGCTGCAACGAAGTGCTACATGATGCAGGAGTAACTGTTGAGGTTAGAAGCCAGGTAGCCAATCGGCTTCTAATGGAATACACTAGAAGTTGGTTTGAGGCCGATGCTGATCTTGTTGAGTATGGTCTTTGCCCCAACATCACCATCAATGTACATTTTTATGATGACTCTTCGTCTGATTCAAGCTATGAGTCCGACATAAACGATGACATTCATATGGAGGTTGACCAACCAGATCATCCAGGACCTCCAGAGCCTATGGAGGTTGACGGATTAAGGGAGATATATCACCTTGATCTTGATGATGAAGAATGTACAATATGCCTGCTTCCAATGTTGGAGTCAGATCCTGTTCTTCAAACGCCATGCCAACATCATTTTCATCCAAATTGTTTACGTTCTTGCCTTATAGTTCAGAACAATTGTCCTCTTTGCCGAGCAGAACTCTAGGTGTATATGATATAAGTGTAGTATGTAACTTTTTATGGTACTGATGTAACCTAAAATATATTTTATGAATGAAATTTGTCCTTGATCACATTTCTTTCTGATTTATATTCAAATTATAGTAATCTTTGATATTTAAGTAGGACATTTGGTGTGACATTAGGTGATCAAATTGGTGGTTTCTGCTATTGAAGTTTATGGCTTGACATTTTATGTTATTGACGCTTATGTGTTGACACTAGTTGGGTAAGTCCAAAGTAGCGCTGACACTGATATTAGGTACATCTACTTGAGACCATGGACTTGTATTTTTTTTGTTATTTTCAAGTGTATGATGTTGCATGAATTGGCAAGTGTTCAAAGTCTTTTGTTACATTGTTTACATTGTTGGTTAGAGTAGTTGGATCTATTGGTGACACTATTCTTATAATTTTGGCCGTTTTCTGTTTTTGAAGTTTTTGTGATGACACTAGGTGGATAAGGCCAAAAGTAGTGCTGACACGAGTTAGTTAATGTCCACCAACGATAACTGTAACTCAAATAACTATAATCCGTTTTCAGTTTATAGTTTTACAGTTTTGACAGTTTTTTTTTATAGTTACTCTGTAATGAACTGTCACAAATAACTGTTACAAGATGAAAACTGTCTAATTATTGCCTATATATATATATCCATTTATCATTCTTTGTAGTCCATTGGCGTCTGAAAACTGGTTTTAACAGAATTCAGTATACCAGACCCTTTAACCACACTGCTAACACATCCCTCTCTAAAAAGATGAACTATGGAAACACTGTTGGGTTTTGCACGAGTTTCCATCAATTGATGGACGTGCTTGATGGTGTTGTTTACCGCGGGTATCATATGAATCTAGTTGATGAAGCATGCGAGACTAACAAAGATCAATAATAGCAACTGAACATCACATTCGGATTGCATCCAAAGATGAAGACGGTGAAGCATTATCAAAGGTGATATTTGAAGTTTTATCCATAAATTTTTTTTCCATACTGTGATTGAGTCTTGTATTTTATCTTTTATGTAGATGGAAAGAGAACTGGGCAATCAAAGACAGTTGTTTGAAGAGGAAAAGGACAATCTCATGGGGTGTGTTAAAGAGGTTTTAGATGCAGAAATGGAAAGGAGGAAGAAGATTGATGACTTCTTAGGACTGTAGTTCTACTATATTAATAAGTGATAACATTGGTACTTATTTATATGTTGAATGTATTTTTTTTTATTTTTTTATTTTAGTTTCTATGTGTTCCATCCTAATGATATGATGCAACATATTAATATCATAACAATCATATAATTATTTTGTAATTTCCTTCCTCATATTTCATATTATAAAGTGTTACTGAAGTTTTACGTCTATCTCCTGTGATACTGCGAACACATTTGATTAGTTTGTGGATTGTTTTGGTAATAGTAGTGCTGACACTGTTTAACTAAGTTTTTATGTTACTGGTAATTTGCTCAACATCAACTTAGTTTTGCTAAATAATAGTTTATAATTGCACAACAAACGAATGGATATCACTAAATAAATTGTTTGAATAACATAGACCATTTGATTACTGGGGCAGAGAATTGTGCTGACACATAGAAGAACAAACACAACTGTTTAGAAGCAGTTATAGTTGTATGCATCTTGACAAATACTATCCATGAAAAAACCACAGGGATAACAAATGTCTTAACGGGTACGAGAAAACTGACCACAGGGACAACAACTGTCTTAATTGGTACGAGAAAACTGTTCATAAGCAGAGTACATAACTGTCTACACCAAAATACATTCCAAAGTTTGCAAATAAAACACGAAATTGCGTTGTGGTTGTTCAACCAAGATTTAATTTCTGGCCCTGAATTCCTTTTGAAGTCATTCTTGCATGGGATTTTTCTGCCTTCACAACATCTGCATTCACTTCATTCAACTCTGAACATACTATATCTGTTAGATACTTCACCCCTAGCTTTGAACTATTCTTGAAATTACCCTTTCCCAATCCACACTTGTACCCTCTCTCTGTCCCAAAGAAGTTCTCCATGTGGCGCATGAGGCATACCGAGAATGTTGAACTTTCTCCTCTCCAGCCCATGTGATGGGGATTTTTTATGATGGTGCAGCTGACACTATTTCTGCCTTTGCTCGGAGTCCCTTATCTATTAGATAAGCAATCAGCATATCTCCATGCGTGGATTGAATTATAAATCATGTAATTTTAATTATAAACCAAGTTGATATTTAAATGAAATTAAGACAAGGAAAGAAATATTAGATATCAGTAGTAAAACTTACCAAACATTCAAAGGGTGATGGGAAGGGGCTAATTGGATCAGTGCAAGATGGTGTGACATCAACAATTTGGACCACTTTGTTTTTAAAGTTGAAGACAACCATGACATAGTCTGCTGTTCGTTCAACCCCAAATACAATCTAATCAACATAATAAAAAACAAATAAACATTAGTGATTGATCTTGTGAACTTTATTTATTTAATTGCAAGGGAGTACCATGTCTATATCCTTCAAAGAAAGGTGTGGTGACAATGACAATACAGTATCAATGTGGAGGTTAAACCTCTGGAACTGTTCATCACAAGCTCCTAATGATACACTCTCTACATTAAACTGGATTAAGAATAGAAATTAGTAAAAAAACAGACCAATTGTAATAATGGCTAACAATGGAGTGTAATTGAAAGATAAAATTGTAAAAATATTACAATTTTGTTGATATTGACAAATAGTCTTGCTGGTGATTGAGCACTTTTATACTGTTCCTTGTGGTTGAGGATAGATGTCCATGCATCAATAATGACACTAGACAAGTGGGTTTCATCCTTAAGCGTAGCCATGTCTGTTCTAACAACTTCAACAGACTTGTGCTTAAACAAAATTTCCCTGCAATGTCAATCATTTTGAAGATGGATTATATGAAAATAATCTTTTACTTGTAACTGAACATACATTAAGAAAATTAAGTTTAAAATGAACTTACATGCTGTGAGGTGTTTTCATTGCTAAATAGGCTGAAACAGTGCGCTCAATTTCAGAGATAGGATCTGTAATGTCAACAACACGCGAGTAATATGGGCTTCTCAAAGATGCAGAAGGTTTATGTGCTCTCCTTGTAGCTTCTTCTCTCTTCATGTTATTAAGTTGTTCTGCAGCATTTCCATCAACTATGTTGATCCGTGGCGACCTCCCTGGTGGCAAGGCAGCAGGGGGAATGCATTTTATTGTACCTCTCAAAGGGTTCACTGGTGGAGTATCAGCTTTAAATTGAGTGGGTAGGGGATTAGGAGTAGCTTCAACACCCTGTTGTATTGGAGACTGGCCATGGCTGTCTGGGGGAGCCTGGGTTGCTTCATTAGCATTCTTCATTTCAACTGATGTGTTCAATGATGTCCCTTCATCTTTCTTAAAAACAGGATCATCTAGAAATATATCAAAGGAAAATTCCCCGTCCACTTTGATATTTGATTTCATTTTTTGCTTTTTCTGATATGCCATTTCGATCTGAGTAATGCAATCTAAGAAAGCAGGGTCTAACAAGAATTTCTCTTGGGATTCGGTAAAATATGGGCTTGCAGGGTCATTCATATTTGACGTGTCAGCAACATCCGTAGCCGTAGGAGGCTCAGAATTGACATTTTCCATCCCTAAAAGCTGGTTTGCTTCATGTAGAAGTCTTTTCACCTTGTCATCATGGTGTAGTTCAATCGGGACTTTTGTAGACCACTCAGCAAAATCAGAAATAGCAGATGCAAATGCAGAAGTCTTTTGAGCAAACAACTTTATCCAACTCTAGAAGATAACATCACATAAAAAATAAGAATAAAAAGTCATCAGTAAATATTAGAACATTGCTATACTGTACTAATATTACATTGAATTGGTTTAAATAATTCATATAAACCTCAACTGTGGGTGGCTGTTTTTCTGGAGCAGCAGGGTGACTGGTGCCTTCATCGTTTTGTGCAGTACTGTGTGGACAAGTTGTAGATGGTACGTCTTGATGTCGAGGAACAACTTGGCGAGCCTGGACTAAGCCACATCCAAAGCATCCAGTACTTATATCATCAGTTTCTTGTTTGCGCAAGATTTTGTAATTTATGCCAACGAAAACTGGGAAAGAACGAGTCATTCTTCTTAGTGCTGTGCTTGTGAATAATTTCACCCTATCCATGTAAAACAACTGGCACACCAAGGGGATAAACATATATCAGTATAACGATGGAGCAGGGAATGCTGACATAAAGAATACTGTAGACATGTAGATAAAAGTAGGGGGGTGACATTTGTACTACCGACATGGTAAAGAAATTAAGTTAACATCAGAGCAAAGGTTTGAAAAAAATACTTACAACCAAGAATAATAGAGGCCCTCTGAAATGGCCATTCTTGTTCTTTTCCTAGCTTCTCTTTGCATCTACCAAACTTTCCAACACAAGAGCACACCAATTTAGGTCTTTCAGGTCACCCAATTCAGGAACTACTCTTATTAAACTATGGTTGACATGTCCGTTTCCTAGTGTATCAACCAAGATAGAGTCCAGTATAACAATAAAGTTCAAAAGGAATTGATCACCACAGTAGTGTCAGCTATCAATTTTTCCATAACCATAGCTATTGTTATATTGTCCTGGACATCAAATGTGGTTTTCCACTCTTGCACAAGACTGAAATTCTCTTTAGCTGATTTTCTTCCAACTAAAACTTTCCCCATTGGGAATCCCATTGTGATATGCACGTCTATTTCTGCAATTTCAAGTTCGCCTCCATTAGCCAACACCAAGCAACACTTGTTAGGGTCAAACTGATCCACTAACCAATATGAAAGAAGCAGTGGTAGGGTAACAATATCCAAGTTGAACAAAAATCCAAAGCCAATATCCTCAATCAATTTCTTTTGCTTGGCATTCATTTTTTTCAAGGACGACACCAGCAAGCGTGGGCTTGACCGTGATTTCAATGATAGGAGATTTTTTTGTCTAGTGTTTCTCTCATTCCTCACAATCAGCTGCCTGTTTTCTGCGATAGGTTGTATGTCTGTGGTATCTGTTTGCTCATCAGATGTTATGATATGCACAGTTGGGTTTACATGTTGAACAACCGTCTCATTAGGTGAATGGTTTTCCAACCTTGCAATTTCAATGGTCTCCACAGCAACAGTGCTAACAGGAAGATCAATCCCAGGGTGCACTTCTCTCTTACTGTTTTTTTTTACAAGCGGTTGCGAATCTTTGGATTCAAGTGATCTACAACCCTCCCCTACTTCGAAGGATTTACCAGGCTCAATATCAACAGACAGTTCTTCCTTGAAGGGAGGTGAATCTCTAGATAAATCAACTACTGGAGGTTTAACTCCAGATCGTTTTGATCTCTTCGAATTTCTATTTTGACTGTGTAGAACAGGTGAATCACTTACACTCTGCGGACGTTTACCTATAGAATGAACACTTACAATCAATTTCTACAAATATAATTGAAGAAATGACATTGTAAGAGACCGTAGTTTATGCTGAACAAATTCCCAAATTCCCAAATTCTCAAATTCCCAAATTGAGCCTCTAGATTAATTACATTAACTTCAATTTATTATGCGAAAGTAATTGAAATAGCAATGGTAGGTCTTGTAAGGCTGAATAACTGCTTGATTATAAACATTAAATTCGCTTGAATAAGTGCGATTTTCCTAATTTTCGTGGAAAACTAAGCCCTAAACAATACTCGTTCTAATTTAAACTTTAATACACAGAAAACACGAAATCAAACCTTTCGGATCTGAAGACATGTTGATGTATATGATAGATCTCCTTCTTACAAGCCTACAATCAAGCCTCAAGAAATCTCGCAGAGAAATGGAGAGAGTAGATTTAGCTGGAGAAAGAAACTAAATGAAGGTGATGGAGAACTTCTCGAACGTGAAAAGCGTTTTAGGCATTTACATTGTTTGCTTTTTATATTATTTTTAGGAAAACCGTTTTCCTTTTCTTTTTTTTTTGTTTGCCAAAAATCGGGAATTTCGTGATACTTTATTTATTTCTTATTATTTAACATATAATTCCATACCTTAAATTTGCTCAACATCGTATTATTCTTGCTCAACAATAGTTTATATTTGCACAACGCTTTGATAGTTGCTTAATAAATTTTTGCTAATCAATAGATTAAAATTGCACAACATATTATGAATGAGGAAAACTTGCTCAACATCATCTTATTTTTGCTCAACGATAGTTCATATATTGCACAAGTACAACACTTTGTTTGCAACAACATCTTATTTTTATTTATCTATACTTTCATAGTTGATTAATAGATTATTGCTCAACATGGTCTTATTTTTGTTCATCAATAGAATAAAATTGCACAAGATCGCATGTGTGGTAAATACTTGCTCAACATCACATTATTTTTGCTCACCGATAGATTATATTTTGCACAACAACAACATTTTGTTTGCAACAAGATCTTAGTTTTATCTAATTATGTTTTCATAGTTGCTTAATAGGTTATTGCTCAACATGGTCTTATTTTTGCTCATCAATAGAATAAAATTGCACAAGATCGCATGGGTGGTAAATACTTGCTCAACATCACCTTATTTTTGCTCACCGATAGATTATATTTTGCACAACAACAACACTTTGTTTGCAACAAGATCTTATTTTTATCTATTTATGCTCTCATAGTTGCTTAATAGGTTATTGCTCTACATGGTCTTATTTTTGCTCATCAATAGAATAAAATTGCACAACATATTATGATTGGGGAGAACTTGCTCAACATCACCTTATTTTTGCTCAACGATAGTACATATACTGCACAACAACATTTTGTTTGCAACAAGATCTTACTTTTATCTAATTATGTTTTCATAGTTGCTTAACAGGTTATTACTCAACATGGTCTTATTTTTGTTCATCAATAGAATAAAATTGCACAACATATTATGATTGGGGAGAACTTGCTCAACATCACCTTATTTTTGCTCAACGATTGTTTATATATTGCACAACGACAACACTTTGTCAACTTTGTATTGTGTTTTGAGTGAACAACAATGATATAAATTTGAAAATTCATGCGGACTGTTGGTAAAATTGCGCTCACATAGATGGAAAAGAGTATACAAATTTGTATTATTACATGGTAAAATCTAAAATTTTATTCTATAGTATTGAATTAATGTTTATTTTCAAACATAAATGTGATTCACAAATTTATAAACTGTATTATCTACTAACATTATTCTTATATAATACTGATGACAGAAATTGTGCTGACAGCCTTATTTTGAATGCTTCAACCTCCTCTTGTACTCTCCCAATGAAAGCTTTCTATTTGTAGGTGGTCTTCCTGCTCTCTTTCTTACTACTGGGGGGTAACAGTTGATAGATTTGACCACATCAGGGATGTTTCCTTCATCTTCATCCAACAATGGATATATTGTTTCTGCATATGCCATACGCCAAGCGTCATTGCTGTAAAATTTTGCAACAAAATCAGACACATTTGCTTTTATGTGTGTAATGGCTGCTAGAGCATGTACACAAGGTATTTTCTCGACATCAAATACTCTGCACGTACATGTCCTTGCTGATAGATCAACTATAGCTACAGGTCCTTGACCATTGATCTCAAATTGTGATTCATTCATCCTTTCCACTCTGCATATTCCAACTTGCTCTTGTGATTGTCATATCAACTTAAGGATCTCAGGAGTTATTCTGTCTTGGCTTGCCAGTGCTTTCTCTCTTCTATCCAGGAACCATGATGTGAGCTTTTCTCTAGCAAACTCCACAAGTACCACAATGGGATAATCCTTTTTGCCTTTGAAAACGGAGTTCAAGCTCTCAGCATTGTTAGATGTCATCATGTTGTATCTATCACACTTTGAATGTGCTCTGGCCCATTTATCAAAACCTGCTGACACCAGATATTCTAATAGTTTTGGACAGGTTGATTCAATTTGTGCAAGGTAGTTGTTGAACTCTTGGATAGTGTAACTCTCTACTGCTTTTGTGAACATTTTCCCCAGCTCTTTTTTCCTGAACGTCGCTTTGATGTTTTGTTTCAAGTGCCACATACATATGCAGTGTGTAGCTGTTGGGTAAACTAAAGATACAACCCTTGAAATGTTAGCATGTCTATCAGAGACAAACACTAAGTCATTTGATGGGGGCACAACCTGCAGCAGCTGATACATAAACCATTCCCAAGAGCTGTTGTTTTCGGAGTCAACAATACCAAAGGCAAGTGGAAAAATTTGTCTATTGGCATCTTGTACAACTGCTCCAAGCAACGTTCCTCTGTATTGGCCAGTTAGGAATGTTCCATCAACAACAACAACCTGGTATATAAAGAAATAAAATTACTTATGTTATCGAAGTTAAGGAAATCGATGACAATAGAATTTGTGCTGACACTGTTTAAGACATACCTTCTTTAAGAGGGGGAATGCTCTGATGCACTGTCCAAATGACAAAAAGAAGTACTGAAACCTATCTTCTTTGTCTTTTGAAATTAAAGTTATAGTCCCATTGTTTCTCTCCACGAGCATATGGCAAAATGATGGTAAATCTGCATAATTTGATTCTGGTGTCCCCTTAACCATTTCGTGAGCTATTTTTGATGACTTCCATGCTCTCCAGTAGGTAATTTGCATCTTTTTTTCTGTTCTCATCCTATCCATTATCTGTGATGGTCTGTATCCAGCGTCAACACTGTGTAATTATAGTCAAATTAGAATAAATCATATGTTAGAAAGCAAGATTAAATATAAATACTATTTCTTAAAAAAAGTGCTCACCTTGTTTCGATGATGCTTGCAATCACAGAAGATGAAGGTTGTTTGCAGTGTTTTGTCCTGAAATCCCATGTGCAAGTGTGCATGTCCACATATATTATAACCTCATGCCAAGTTGGACCAAAAGTTTTGACATGCACTTTCCATTTGCAGTCAGGATCTACACAATGCACCCTATAATACTTTGTATCTGATTTTGCCACACGAAAACCAAATATCTCGGTTATTGACAAGATTCCCAAAGCATGCTTAACTGCTTTCCTTGATGCAAAGCTTTTGCCTACGCAAATCAAGTTTTGTGAATTAAGATTCACACTAGGCACAGTAGAGCTATCAACATCCTAATCTTCTAGTGTAGTTTCTCTCCTGTGTGCTGTAGAATAGAATGCTCTCCATATTTCATCTGCAGAATCTTCATCACTTGCAGTGTCACTGTTTAGAGGATTCATGTCATCTCTAGTATCTTCCAACAATACACCTTTCATCCTGGTGTCATCGATCAATGTCATGTTATTTTCCCCTGTAACAATATTGGTAATAGTTGGATTGCATGTCACCAACTGTAAACTGTCAGCTGGGAATGGCTGTTGATCTTGAACTTGTTCACTATATGATTTAATGCTGACACACAACTCAACAGCAAATTTAACATCCTATAGATCGGACAACCTTAAAAACTCTTTCAAATCAGCATCACATTCAACAAGAAGCGGAGCTCTCAACAGTTTGAAAGGGTGTAAACGATTGAATTTCAATTCTAATGCACTATCTATATTGAATCTGCTGTGCATTTTTTCGGTTAAACCCTGTAATGTTATTGACTCATCAATCATGAACACCTTTGAAGTAGTGTCTCCAACAAAGGTTGGGCATGAATCATCAAACAACCATTTCCCATCACATACAACTGTAATAATGTGGGTTGCCATTGTAATCTGCAGAGTACGAATTTAAGAGGATAAATACATTTAAGTAATAACAAACACAATCTGATTAAAAACGATGACATGATCAACCAAAGTGAGTAAAATACACTTGTTATGAAAAAAATTCTTAAACAATTTGCACCTATGGTGCAAATTTTTTATGAGTCAAATACAGTGCTGACATTAAAACTTTCAAGGTGTAATAAGGAATCTATAGATCATTGTATTGTCAAATGCAACAATAGATTTACACCCCTTGTGCAATTTTTCTATGACTTAATTGTAGTGCTGACATGGCTCAATCAATGTTCAAAAACGATGACACGAGCAACCAAATTGAGTAGAATACACCTGTTATGAAAAAATTTCTCACAAAATTTGCACCTACGGTGCAAATTTTTTATGAGTAAAATACAGTTGTGACATTAAAACTTTCAAAGTGTAATAAGGAATCTATAGATCATTGTATTGTCAAATGCAACAATAGATTTGCACCCCTTGTGTAATTTTTCTATGACTCACTTATAGTGCTGACATGGCTCAGCCAATGTTCAAAAACGATGACACGAGCAACCAAAGTGAGTACAATACACCTGTTATGAAAAATTCTTACAATTCTTACAAGAGCAACCAAAAGAGAATAAACTACACCTATAATGAAAAAAATTCTTAACAGGCACCCCCTGTGCAATTTTATTATGACTCAATTGTAGTGCGGACATGGCTCAATTAATGTTCAATAAGGAAGTGTAGTGATGACATTAGCAATCAAAGTCTAATAAGGAATCAATACTTCAATATAGAGCGCAGATTCAAGTGTAGTGATGACATGAGCAATTAAAGTCTAATAAGGAAGGGATAATTCAATATAATGTCCAGATTAGGGGTGGCCACGGGTTACGGGTCGACCCGTGACCCGACGGGTCGTACGGGTCAATGACCCGGTGGGTCCGGGTCAACGGGTGGGGGCGGGTTGCGGGTTAGGGTTAGGGTCAGGGGTTTTGAACCCGATGACCCGGCGGGTCAACCCGCCATCCCAATTTTTTTTTTTGAAATTTTTTTTTTTTTTATGTTTATAATAATTATTATGTATATTATTCTTAGAATAATTCATAATATATAAACATAAACTAGTTTGCAATGTGCAATGTGGGTCAAAAGCACTATCACCCTTCCCTTTTTATAGATTTGGAAGACATCCCCTATTCTCTCAACTTTCAATGTGGGACAAGAGTCTTGTCCCACATTGAAAGTTGAGAGTTAGAATGAGAAGGGATGGATGTATATATATGTGTACTCCATCCTCCCTTAACCCTCACTCTTCACTTTAAGCTTTATTTCTTATATATTTCTTATAATGAAATGAAGTTTTATATCCCTACATTTATATTGTAGTGGATGAAGGAAGTTTTATAAAAATATAAAATTTTTCATGTTTTTTTCCACTTCATATTAAAATGAAATGGATATAAAAAGTGATATGTAGAAAAAGTCTTTATCTATCATTTTTTTAAAAAAATTTTTAGTAAAAAATATTAAAAAAAATAAATTTTTTTTTTAATTTGGGAATCCGGCGGGTCAACGGGTCGACCCGAACCCGCCAACCCGTGAAATTCCCGGGTTAGGGTTCGGGTCGCCCTTCCCCGACCCTTGACCTGGCGGGTCGACGGGGTCGACCCGCCGGGTCCGACCCGTTGCCACGCCTAGTCCAGATTCAAGTGTAGTGATGGGAAGAACACAATATTGGATGACATGAAACCAATATTTGATGTGACAGTTTGGAATCTATATCTTTAAATCAACAAAATGAATACAACACACCTGTTGTGAGAAGAATTATATAAAACTTGCACTTCTGGTGGAAAACTTCTTTGATTAAGGTCTATTGATTAGTTGAAACAATCATAGTGAAATCACATCCTAAGCAATCATAGTGATGACTTGAGCAATGTAAAATATTAACAAGCATAAATAACCATAAACATACACAGATTCGATTTGAAACTTGAAGATTACAAATATACAGAAAAAAAATGCTCATAAACATTAATTCATGCTTAAAAAATCAATCAAAATTTGCGCCAAAGGCGCAAATTTTGATGCATTCAATAACATTATTCATTTAATTCTACTGTATGTGTGACTCCATAACCTTAATCACTTGATGCATAAAAAATGAATCAAAGTTTTCGCAAAAGGCACAGATTTTGATGCATTCAATAGCAGTAATCATTATGTTCAACTATATTTCCATACTGTTATAGCATATATAAGCATAGATAAACACAAATTTGACGTAATCTACATTTGCAATCACACGATTCCAATCAGTAATTGCAAAACTGAAGCAATAATTTGCGCCTTCGGCGCAAATTGAAGCAGTATTCACAAAACTGAAGCAATAATCGCAAAACTGAAGCATAGATAAACACAGACTAAAGCAGTAATAGCAAAACTGAAGTAGTAAACCAAAAAATTTTAGGAAATTTGCGCCGAAGGCGCAAATTTAAGCAGTAATTGCAAAACTGAATCATAGATAAACACAGAATGAAGTAGTAATCGCAAAACTGAATGAGTAATCCAAAAATTCTAGGAAATTTGCGCCTACGGCGCAAATTGTAATCAACTTCAAATTCTCGTAAAACTGAGTATCAACTTAAAATCATCTAAATTCTAGTATCAACTTAGAATCATCCAAATTCTAGTAAAATTTGCGCCTTTGGCACAAATTGTAATCGACTTCAAAATTGTAATCGAATACTTTGCTTACCTGATTCTCTAGAATACAGTTCAAAATCGATCGCTTTGATGATGTCGGAATTGTAATCTCTCAGAAATCCTAGCAATCGCCGACGAGCAGGTCGGGAGGGAGAAAGAGAGAGCGTCCGGAGATGGAGAGCTGGAGGAGAGAGAAAAGCGGTTGTCGAGAGACGGTGAAGCCTTTTATTTAGGACATTTTGCAAAAATGTCCCAAAACGCGGATATTTCGCAAAATAAGCCCATTTTCGTGGCTATTTTGCAAAACCCCCCTAAATTTATTCTAACTCTATTTAATCAATATATCTATATATGCATAAGATAAATTTTGACCCAATTTGATTAGATATGGATATATTTTTAGAAGATATTAACCAAATTGAAATACTGTAGTATTATTTATGATAAGATTTAATAATTAATATATGCATAAGATAAAATTTTATTCTAAATCTATATAATCAATATATCTATATATTCATAAGATAAAATTTGACCCAATTTGATTAGATATGGATATATATAAGATTTTACCTATGTACATATGTAACCAATTTTATAAGATATATATAATAGATATAATAAATGATAAGTCGTATGTAACATATGACATCTTCTCCTTATCTTACTAGTAATAACCAATAAAAAAAAAATTATCTCCACCTTAATCAATTTTAAGATAATAGTTTTCATAAGTTTTTGGATAAATTTGGTCAAATGTCCATCTAAAATATCTAATTAACTAAATGTCCATTTTGAATTGGTTATTAAGTAAGTGTCCATTTTATTTTCATAATACCCAAACTATCCCTATTATAATTAAACTACCTCCCCTCCTAACCCCTTTCTCCTCCCGCAATGAACTGTCGATCTTCCTCCTAAACTCCATCCCTCCCCGCTAGTAGAGCACATCCAGTCCCTCGAGACGCTCCTCCTTCCTCTACTGCGGCGCCATCACCATCTCCCGCCCCTCCGCAATCCTCTCCCTCCCCTGGCCCGACCCCGGCGCCTACTCCACCTCCCCTCTGCAACTCACCGCCCTTGGAGCCGCCCCGCTCTCCGCAACGCAAAGATTCGACATCTCCGTGTTCCTGTTCTTCTGGAAGCTTCTTTGTCGATATCGGAGGATGAGCTGTTTTTAATTCTCGCCAGTTTGTGTTCTTCTGATGCCTGTGAGTTCAATTCCAGACAATTTCCCTGTGATCTCGTTTTAATGGTTACTTTTCTTATTTTTTCTTGATGGATTTGTTCTATACTAGTGATTTAGAATGATTAAGTTGGACGATTGGTGTGAATTTCGTGGTTGTTGGACTGAATTTTGTTTTGTTGCGTAGCCATAGGGGTGATTGAACAATTTTCGGCCTTTATTGGATTGGTAAGTTCATTGAAGATCCGTGCTTGTTCTTTGAAAATTTATGACTGTAGTTTGATTTAGTGGAGTTTTTTTTAGGGCTTGTGGGGCACCGACCGAGTGTTGATGGGGGTTTTGCTGATTCTGATGGTTAATTAGAGCGTTATACTTCTGTATTTCAACATTTGTTTGGTAAATATGGGAATTGGCCATCATGATTGGTGTTTGGGCTTCTTGGAATAGGTGACAGTTGGAGGTAATCTCTGAAGGTGATGGGAGAGGTGTAGATGGCCCCTTAGAGAATAAACAATCAGCTGTAGCTTCAAGTTCATCAGTTTCTCAAGGAAGGGGAAGCATAAGTTTCTCGGAAGTTGTAGAAGAGGAAGTGAACTGGATTTGGATGAGGTGAACCAGATTTTGGTGTTGATATTTGGATATAATCGTTCGGGAATTAGATACAATTGAAGGTTTTGATTAGCTTAATTTTTTTAAACTAAATTTGTGATAATAAGTTTTGGAAATACAGGTTGATGACAATATCTTGGTGATAATTAGTTTTTGGGTGATGAAATGGTGTGGAATTATGTACATTAAATTTTCATTTGCTTAGCTTTAGCGCCGACCTCTAGGATCTATGCTCCCCTCGTTCTTGAGTTTCGGTTTGGTGACAAAAGTGAGTTAATATTTGGTGACAAAGGTGATGACATTAGTACTATACACACATTTTAGTTTGGTGACAGTGTTTTGTAGTCGGTGAAAATAGATTGATGACGCTATTTTGGTGACAATTTCGGGCGAAAGAAACTACTCAAACTTTTCAAATTTTATTTGGTGACAAAAGTGAGTTAATATTTGGTGACAAAGATGATGACATTAGTACTATACACATATTTTAGTTTGGTGGCAATGTTTTGTAGTTGGTGAAAATAGGTTGGTGACAATTTCAGGTGAGTAAAACTAGTCAAACTTTTCAAATTTTATTTGGTGACAGTATGTGATGATATATAATGTAGTGGTGACATTTATTGTTATGTTACGTATTTTTGTTAGCTTTAATGTTTCAACGTTTTAAAATATGGGTTGATAATAATGTCTTGGTGATATATAATATTATGGTGACAATTTTTTAAGTTTACAATATCGTGGTGACAATATATTGTCATTAACCTCGTCACTAACATCTCTCACCAATCGTGGCCACGAGGAAAAATCATTTATTTGCAGAAAAAAATCATTTGTCACCGGGAAATTGTGATATTGGCAACTGTCACCAGAAGAAAATCAAACATAAAAAATATGTCACCAGAAAAAAAAAATCAATTGTCACCAAAAAAATTCCCCAAATGTCATAAGAAAAAAATATCACCAAAAAAGTTAATTGTCAGCGAAACAATTGTTACCAATAAAAAAATGTAAAGGCCCGGATTTTTAAATAATAAATTTCAACAAATAATATAAAATGGATTTAAGTCGAAACTAATAATAATAATAATAATAATAATTCGGATATTTTAAGAAAAAAAAAACAACTCGTCCTTAATTTCCTAAATCGAAATTGAAATCCTTAAAACGAGTTCCGGCATTATTTAATTAGAAATTTAAAAAAAATATATGTTATACTCTGCTTTTAGATACCGAAAATTGGAAAATAATGTTCGGATTCCATTTATTAAATTCGGATTTTGGAAATTGAGTATTATTTTAAACGTGTCGGGATAAGAACGAGGGAGCGGGTTTCGGGATATATATTCCGGGTATTGGGAGTTCTCTATTGGGGACCACGCCCACCTTACCTCACCTCCTCCCTCTTGGCGTTTTCCTCCCTCCCAGAGCCTGTAGCAACAGCTAATGGGGGATCTGCTCCCACGCCATTTCCCGTTTTAAACACCAGTCTAATCCCTCCCCCTCCTTATCAGAAGCAGACCCTCTCCCCTTTACTCTCCATTTTTGATTTCAGAAACCCAGGCCTCCCTCTCCCTTCTTTGCCTGATTCCACACAACGCCTCGCAGTCTCTCCATCCCCTCCTGTTGAATCGCCGCCAGCACCTCCATCAAGCCACCTTCTTCTTCCTCAAAACCGAGCTGCCCATCCCCGCATCTCCTTCACTTCCGTCCGAGCAGCAGTCCTCAGACGTTCCCGGGTGAGCACAAGCGATTGCCCAGGAGATCCCGGTGCCAGTCGTCGCCAGAGCCGCCGCCGAGCCTCTTCCTCTCTTCTTCCCCCCTGTTCCGTCCAAACACATCCGGTGAGCCTTCTTCCCCTCCTCTCGCTCTAAAATTGACATAAAAGCTTCCGCCTTTAATCTCCTCCGCCTCCCTAGGTGGATTCCGGCGAGAACCGCCTCCGTCGAAGCTCAGTTCAACCCCGACGAATCCCCTTTCCGGCGAAGATCCGAACCTCGGTGAGAACTTCTGTCCCTCCCTCCTTTCTATGTTCGATTCCATGTCATTCAGTGCCGGGAAGGTGGTCGGAGCAGGCCTTCGTCGCCGGCGACCTCCCTTCCTCCTTTCTTCTTCCTGATTTTCGAGTGCAGTGGGAGAGGGTGATGAACAGTGATTTTTATTGGGTCCGGTTTGTCTTTCTTTCACTTTGGGTTCGGTTCACTGGTTTATTAGAATAAAAAGAGAAATCCGGTTCGGTTCAGTAAATGCAAAATCAGATTTTAGCAAGGAGTTGGGCCTATGTGGTATTTTGGGCCTAATTTTTCGGGTTTGGGTCTTCCATCCGGGTTATGTCTTTGGGCCAGATTTCTTTTCTTGGGTTGAGTTTTGAAAGGGTTTTGTGTTACATATGTATGATTTTGATTATTTGGTTGAGTTTATTATTATAATTATTATATTATGAGATTTTGTGAGACAAATATATTTTTGGGAATCAGTATATATTATATAATGTGTTAAGATAAGAAAATGAGTTTTAAAGGGGTTATATATTTTGAGTTATTTTTGTAAATATTATTATTTGGGAAAAGGTTGTTATATGATGCTAAAATATAATTTTGGTGATTCTTATATTTTAAATATTATTTGGAGTATGTTGTTAAATGTTGTTCATAAATGGGATTCTAAAGTGATTTGTTGGTTTTGATTTATAAATGGGGTTTTTAAAGATAGATTTATTTTGGAAATGTTATCATTGTCCTAAATTACTTGAAGCATTTAAAGTCAAGGTTTTGAAATAAAATGCCGGAATTATTTCTATAGTATGATTTGAGAAATTATTTTGAATATGAGTTGACTTAATTTAGGATTTAAGAGTTTGGAAAATATGGTTGGTACGATTTTATCAATGGGGTTGATTGGAAGTAAATGATTTTTGGTTAATATTGATCGTAGCGGAAGGGTTTTGGAAAATAGTTTTATCACCGTTTGGTTTTGGGTATTTTGAGAACTTGGGAATCGTGTGTATGAATGTTGGTCCGGTAGCTTATGGAAATGGTTTGATGATAGGTGTGTATTGCTATTGGATTATACTCTGGACTTGCATTGGGCCCTTGCTTGTGTTATCTTGCTGTTCTGCATCTTCAGGTAAATTCCCTAGGGGCTTACTCAGATTGGACATTCATGCCTGTTGTTGCATTTTATGTTAGGTGTTGCATATGCATAAAAGCATGCCATGTAGTATCATGTTTAGGTTGCACTAATTGATTGAGCATCTGTTTACTTTATGCGTTTGAAATAGAACGGCCGTTATCTGTGATAGTCCTAGAGTCTTTGCTAGGGTCATAGGGTAGCCCAGCCTCATCGGGTACCCTGAGTCAATCGAGTCATGAACTTCCTTGTATTATGAGATGCCTGCGGGCTTTATTGTGGAGCGGGTTAGGCATGCGTGCCGCCCTATTATGAATGAATGCATTCACGAGCTGGCCAGTCTCCACCTATCGGAAGGGGTGGAGGTAGGAGAGGGATATGCCACTTGGCATTGTCTTGGGCCCTTTACAGTATTTCTGCACATTATTATGAACTAGGAGCATGTTAGTGTGTTTGACTTTCGTACTGCATTAGAGCATCTTTATTAGGTATAGCACATACTATGTGGCCTCAGCGAGGACTGCCGGTCCCGCATGAGTGGCTCGATCTGACTCCTTTCCCCGTTCTTTTTTAAGATATTCTCTGCAGATTTTGAATGCTCGATGTCTATATGACGGGGTTCCCTTTGGGCGAATCGAAGAATCTGACTAATACCTTAACTTAGTAAAATGGTAATTACTCACTCATGATTCGGTTTTGACCGGCTTTGCCGTGACACTTGTATATTTACTTTGCTTTCGCTTTATTTCCATTTGAAATGGATTCCGCGACATAGTTGTAGGACAGGTTAAGGGTATCCAACGACCCTTCGTGACTTTTAGGGTTTGAAATCCCTCTTTCTATTAATTTTAAAATGAGTTGAAACCTCGACCCGTACCTGGATTGCAAGATCCGAACGAGGGGTTTTATCCCTCGAAACGTAACCCGGGAATCATAATCCTGGGCCGTTACAAAAAATATAATCAACTTTCATCAGAAAAACTATCACCAAAGGTAGGCATTGACCTTGTTGAATAGTCAATGTCTAAACTAAAAAAGGTCAAAGGGAGAAAGAGGGAAGATTGAGGAGGGAATGAAGGGTAAAAATGTCAAAAGTGGGCATTTACTTAATTTATTTAAAAAATGGACATTTACTTAATAATCTCTTCTAATTTGGATATCCACCAAATTTGGCCTATGTTTTTAGACATATATATATTTTCGAAAGATTTTACCCAATTTTGTAAGATTTTGATAATAATTATATAAAAGTTTGATAATACTTTCAATATATTAATGAGAATCAATGGTAATTTTATTTAAATTTATAACAATTCAAAAGTGTTGAAAAAAATTAATTAGCTATTTGAACGAGTATTTATATTAAATTTATTAAACCGTAAAAAAACCGCACACGGTGCAGGTACTGAACTAGTATGATTTAAAGTGAAAGCTAATGTTTTTTTTTCCATGTGGTTATCTCTTGTGGGAGGTGGAAGGCAAAACCGCAATCCATATCGTATTCGTATGAATCATGAATGATCTTCACATTGTGAAGATTTTATTGGTTTGAATTCACAAAAAACGGAAGAATAATTCAAAGGATGGTTTGGATTACTTGAGCGCTACAATTTTTTTATTACAGTGGGCAAAAAATGGAATGATTTATGGTTGTCGTAAAACATAACCCTAATCATCCCGAAAGATGATGTAGTACAATTCCCTATTATAAGGGATCGTTGAACTATTACAAATGACACCATGTCTAGCTATATGATCAGCTACTCTGTTTGCTTCTCTAAAGCAATGACTGAACTCTAACAATTCAAAAAAAAAAAGCTAACTCTTTGATTTTTCTCCACCTAATGAATGATTTCCCATTTGATGTGGTCCTCCTCCTTTATTTCTTTGATCAAGTCTTGGTTATCTCCTTCAATGATAACCTTCCGAATGCCTTTCTATCTGGCCTGTTGCAGACCTAGGATGATTGCAGCAGCTTCTGTCTGAATTACCGAGCCTTTACAAACTACCTGATAGAAAATATCAATCACATTATCCCTGGAGTCTCTGATGACTCCCCCCACCTGGAAAACACTTGTGGGTTTCACCGAGTCATCTACATTAATTTTGTAGATAGCCTCTTCCGGTTTATTCCACCTAGCCTTGTTTCTCTTTCTGTTTGATTTGGTTGGTGGAGATTTTCCTTTACCTGTTTTCCAATTCTAAATACCAATCACCAAATTTTGGACTAGGTTCGAAATATGTGGCATATTTTTCTTTCTGAATATGAGTTCATTTCTGATATTCCAGATAGCTTGCAAAAAAAAGCCCAAATCTTCTAGCATAGAGGAGCTAACTCTAGTTTAGTAAATCTAAAATATCCATGTGCCTTCTGCCACTTCCAATTTTTTACCAGTTACTCTTTCAAATCGTGCTATAACTTCTTTGGTATATTTGTAGTGAAGGAAAAGGTGGGAAGAGTCTTCATTAGAAGAATCACAAATGCAGAATTGGCTAGGCACCCTATTTACATATTTGTAGTGAAGGAAAAGGTGGGGAGAGTATTTGTTTAGCCTATGTTTAGTAGGGAGTCCATCAATTGACACTTTTCATAAGAGATTTTTAATTTTGGGTGGCACATTCAATTTCCAAACCCATTTATAATCATTATTGTTTTGATTGTTATTATTATCTAGAAGTTTTACTAATTTAGTTGTAAAGGAACCATTAGGTTCTAGTTTCCAAATGAGTCTGTCAAGGGTTTCCCATTGTGGAATTTGGATTTCAGTAATTTTCTAACTATATTGGTCGGAAATAGATTGTGGAGTAATGTTAGGTTCCACTGCTTTTGCTTTTGAGCATCTAGCAATTGACTAAGTTTCATATTAGGGTCCAAGTCATTCATATATTCATCTAGCTTATGATTATCGAGCCAAGGATCATTCCAAACATTTATCGTGTTACCATTACCTATGATCCAAAGAAGTCCCTTATTAAAATTTTCCCTTAGCGAGAGGAGTCTCCCAAATTGCCAGGAAGTGTTTAGATTAGATTATTGGTTAATACTTTCATTTTGTAAATATTTTTCCTTGATAATTTTAACCTAGATATTATTCTGGTCGGAGTGTATTTTCCATAAAAGTTTTAATTGAAGACTCACATTAAGGTCTTCTGATTTCCTTATACCTAGTCCGCCGTATTGTTTAGGTTGACTGATCTTATCCGGGGAGTGTATCTTTCAGATTGCAGCATATTCCAGAAGAAGTTTTTATTAATTTTGTCCATTTTATGGAGAATATGCCTTTTGGAAGAAGAAAATTTTTCATTAAGTAGTTCGTTTTGGAGCTCAAATTAGCTTTGATAAGAACCTCTCTACCCGCCTGCGAGAGAGAGAGGCTTTCCATTTTGATAATTGTTTTTTTAGTTTATAGATGACCTCTTCAAAAACACAGTTATTTATTCTTCCATTTACTAATGGAATTCCTAAATACTTTTCTATTGTTTTTGATATAGGAATTTTCATATGTTGAGATATATTATCTTTAGCAAGATTAGGATTCACAATTGCTGAGAATTGAATTGAACTTTTATTTTAAGATATATTCGAGAAATTGTTCATCATATTTTAAATGGTATTAAGGCTTGTGTGAGCCGCATTTGCAAAAATGATTGTATCATCACTGAAAGTTAAGAATGGGATCGGAGAACCATTTTTCACTAGTTTGATGCAACTAAGGCATCATCCGACAGAGCTTCATGATACAACTAAGGTGATAATGGATCCCCTTGCCTCATTCCTCTATTTGGCTTGAACTGAGTACCCAGAGAGTTATTAACAAGGACATAGCAGGTAGTAGTGATTAAACATTTCATCACCCAGCTAATCCAGGTGGGATGGAAACCAAATTTAGAGAGCGTAAATTTGATATAGGACCAGTCAATCTTATCATATGCCTTTTCCATGTCCAATTTCAAATCCATCCAACCTTTCCTACCTTTACGTTTATGAAAGCTATGGAAAATTTCGTGAGCTATAAGTGTGTTATCCTGAATTGATCTCCCTTTAACAAAAGCACCTTGAAAAGGGCTTATGAGCCTTGGGAGAATAGATTTTAGTATGTTTGCTAAAATTTTCGTGATAATTTTATAGATTGTATTACAAAGGCTTAACGGTCTATAATGATAAATGTTCATAGGATTCTCCACTTTTGGAATGAGAGCAATAAAAGTTTGGTTGATCTCAGTTAAGAGATTGCCTGAATGGAAAAAGGATTTAATATCTTTACACGGGGAAGGGCCAACTATGTTCCAGTATTTGCTATAGAATTCAGGTGCGTAGCCATCCGGTCCAGGTGTCTTATCTTCTGCCATACTTAGAACTATATCTTTTATTTCTTCTGTAGTTGGAATTTTTGTCAAGTTATGGTTTTCCTCATTGGTTATCTGCGGCTGAATATATCTAATGTCTTCTGGTTTAACGATTGTTTGGTTTTGGCCTATGAATCTATCAACCATTTCCTTTGTGATTTGATTTGAGATGCTGAGGGGATCCGTTAGTAGTTCTCCATCTTTTGAAGTACAAGTTAGGGTATTCCTCCTAAAGTTCCTAATTTTGGCACTTGTTTGGAAATATTTAGTATTTTTGTCAGCTAATTGAACATGTTTGATTCTAGCTCGTTGTTTCCAAAATTTATAATTATAATCTAGAAGAGCGATTTTTTTTATTTTCCAATCTTTGAAGATGCATATTTTTCATTTGTAGTTAAATTTCCCCACGGGAGTTGAATATGTAGTTTTAGAATATCTTGTTCCAACTTTATCAGCTGTTTTTGAACATTACTTGTTTGTTTTTTACACCAATCTTTAGTATTTTTCTTTAGGAGCTTCTATTTTTGAACTAGCTTGAAACTAAAGGATCCTTATAATTTATTTTGCCAAACCTTCTTAACAATGTTCTCATAGTTTGGGTTAGAGGTCCATGCCATTTCAAATCTAAATGGAGTACCTTTTTTTTCCTATCAGAGGAACCTATTTGCAGAGTTATGAGACAATGGTCAGAGGAGGAAAAGGGATGATGTTGTACCCTTAAGTTGTTGAATTTGGTGATAATATCTTGGTGAGCTAGCATACGATCCAACCTTTCGTAGGTGTTGTCAAAGATTTCCTTGTTTTTTCTCCAAGTGAAAGGAGAGCCCGAGAAAGGAATTGTATGTAGGTTGAGTTCCTCCTTAATGTGCTTGAGTCTTCTGAATCTCATAATATTTGGTATGAAACCACCAATTTATTCCGTATCATTCTCAATGTCATTTAAATCGCCAATAATGATCACAAGGAGAAGATGTTTGTGCACGAGGTTGAAAATTTCCTCCTATAAATTATTTTTATCATTTTCAATGGAAGGTGCATAGACAAACAACAAACCTAAATCGAAGTTATTGATAGCTAATTTTATTATACAACCTCTATCACTTTGCTCTAGAATAGTATTTTCATCTAATGCAAGGTGATGGTTATAGAGGAGCCAAAGGCCATCTTTGTAACCATTGGCCTTGATGAAGTGGGCTTTTTGGAAGCATGTGCTTCGGACTTGAGCATCTATTGGTGCTTCCTCGGATTTCATTTATGCAAGAGTCAGAATATCAAGCTTGTTTGAGAGTCTAAGTTGGTTTATTTCTTGTAACAGAAGAGGCCTTCTAGTGCCTCTTACATTCCAATAGCCTAATTTAATCATAGGGGTAATGATGTTGCGACCAATTTGAGCAGATACCTTTAATTTTTATACCTGGCTTATATGTGCTTTCGTTTAAGCAATCATTATAAGTGAGTCTAGCAATGCTAAGGCTAATAGTACACTACTGAATATCTCTAGAATGAGACATCTCAAGAGTAAAACTCATAAACAGATTCATATTCATACCTTGAAGAGTCGTTTGGTGTTCTGAGGGATATGCATTCTTCTTGAAGTAGCAATGGTTAAGCAAAAGTTTTGTATAGACTTGTTGTTGGATAAGGTAAAGGGGTTTATAGGGGGTTAACCGAAGGTTTGTTTTGAGCATGATAAAGAAAAACATACCTTCCTTTGCCTTGATATAAGTCTTACTATCACTTACCACAAAGTACAATCTTGATAGTCTATACATGTTTGTCTTGAGAATCTTAGTGTCATTGTCAGAGGTAGAATAATAACATAAGCAAAGGTTAATATGATCATAGGTAGATAAATAAGGGAAATACTTCAAATCAATAATATTGCCTCTAGCAAAAAATGAAAATCGTGAATGGCAACAAGGATTAACAGAAACACAGTTCATGCCACAACTAGGGTAATCAGAGAACAAAAACATAGATTGTTGGTGACAATATTGAATTTTGCTTCCCATTGAAGCCCAAACTCCACTCTCAATTTTGAGGAGCTTCCTTTTTTTCATAAGTTGGGATGAGATGAACGATTTATATCGACAATTGAATGCAAAACATGTGGTAATGGTTTTTTTGGAATAAAGTTTAGAAGTAGTGTTGGTACAAAAGTTTTGATATTGAAGGTTGTTGTAGCTGACCACCACATAGTGCCTGAAAGAACCTATGGGGTTCAACTGAGGTTTTATAATGAGAGTACAGAATAATAACAAACCAGCCATCATATTGACACAAAGCCGTCCGAAAAAAATTATTGATCGAGCAGTCCATTCACCATGCATGTGCTTCCACTTCCTTATTGAAGATTGCAAGTCCTATCACTGCTATAATACTTTTGTACGGCAGATAGGGGATAGATAATAGCATCACAGTAAATAGATATGGTTGAAACATAACAAGTTTTAGTCAGCTTACAATCGGACCTCTGCATCTGCTTCACCAAAAGCTCACAATAGGGGAAAATTAAATGATAATCAAAGGGAGACATAATGTAAAAGGGAGAAACAACGGCATCAGCATGCACCAGGAATTCGTAACTCTCAACAGTATGTAAATCAGTCAATTTGATGAAGCTAATATTAAGAATGAGAGCTAGTTCGTAAAGAGGACAATTAACAAGAATGCAAGAACAAAGATAGGAACACCTATTCATTATAGATGTGCATATAGTGGTATACTATCGCATGCAGACGGAACCCCATTCAACTGGGATAAAGAATATGAGATTCGGATTTGTCATAGGTACATGTTAACACAAAGCTTGCACCATAAGAATGTTTCAGAACAAAGAAAAAAGATAGTTAATGTTTTGAAGGGGAGTTTACATTGCTGAGCAGATCGATAACCAGGAGATAAAATAGGCAGCTCCCAACTTCTGAAAATTCTAAATGTGGTTGGTAAGTTGTAGAATTTGCTTAATCCACCAACTGGACACACCAATATCGTCAAAGGCGAGTTGCTAGACAAGTGAATCCTGTCACTCAATACAAGGGTTTCAAAGCAGATTTGGATTTCAAGTTTTTGTTTGATAAAAAGGGTTTTTTTTTTTGAAAAGGTTATGGTTTGAAATTAGAGGGTTTGTTTGATCAGATCTAGTGACAGCAGTCCAGCGGACATAGTCACTCGATCGATCAGAGAGCTCGTTCCGAGACCGAGCATCCATACTAGAGGGAGTAATCTGACGCGGCTTGAATGAGGATGAGGGAGAGGTGCAAAGCCAACAACCCAAACAAGACAAGAGTGGTGCACACGAGCCCTGAATGTCGTCCCCACCGCCAGACAGCCAGCGTTGCCGCATCACCGGGGACCAGCACCGCCAATGATAAAAGAACCAGCCCATCCGACCCTCGAAAGAACCGCCAATGATAAAAGAACCAACCCATCCGACCCTCGAAAGAAGACCCATTTTTCTCTTTTTGAAATTTCTACCTCCTCTATTGAAAATTTCCCCTTTTTGAGAATATAAGGGCTTTTGCATCTGAAATTTGGGGCACCATCTTTGATTATAGGAGATTGGAGGTATTGGTTCTTGATTTAGTTTTGAAGCTTGAGGGTGGATTCAAATCTGGTGAAGGGAAGCTAGGAATAACGAGTGGTGGCGGCGACAACAATTAGGGTTTTTTGGTTTGACGACATCTCCAAAGAGAGAGAAGACGGATAAGACCATCCGCAACCATAAGGTTACCTCTTCTCTATTTTTTCTTATCTCTCTTCATAGTATTTTGACACCTCATTTATTTTTTCTTTCAAATTTTTTTTTTCACTTTATCTACATCTTTCTTTTAAGGTTTTTATATTTTTACTTCACAACCATGAGTTTACATCATCCTTCCCTTTTTCTCATATATCTATATTCATCATATTGTTTCCACCAATCAAAATATTATTAGTTAAATAGAAAAACATAATAAATAAATAAAGCATTAACTTTTGCACATGGTCCAAAGCACACTCTACCTCTCCACACCAAGGTAACCCCTTCTCTTCCTTCACCTTAAGGTTTTGTCTACAACCATAAGGTTACCTTTTAATTACCTTAAGGTAGTGAAAACCCTTGGTTGTGAATGTGCAATCATGGGGTTACCTCTTCCCCTTTTCAATTTTTATCCCCTTATTATAATTTGCCACATAATATATTTTTTTCTCTAAATTATTTTCTACTTTTTCTACCTCTTCTTTAGAGATTACCCTTGCAACCATGAATTTACCTTGTTCCCCACTTGTGTGTTTAAAAAAATATAAATAACATATAATGACCCAGTTATGTGTTTAAAAAAATAAAAAATAAAAAAAAGGGAAGAGGTTACCTTAGTGGGAAGGGGTAACCCCTTTCAAACTCTTCCCTTAAGGTTTGGCTTGCAACACCATGGGTTTACCTTTTAAAACCTATAAGGTAAGTAAAACACATGGTTGCACGTGGTCTAATTAAAAATTCTGGACGCTACAACTTAACCTTTGGGTCCAACGCTTCAAATATATGTTTTATGGGTAATTGACATTTTGATACAAAATACAATTGCCCATCCAATTCGCAAAACCAAGAAACTCACTCATTGTGCATTCACAAACAACTCAATATATTTTTTTGTCGTTGTTGTCGACCAAATATATATTAATGTAAACTCAAATTGATCCAACCTGATTCCAGTGTCATGATACATTGAAAACTTTAAAGTAGACGCTGTAATTTTTATTTATGATATCGTGAAAGTATTAGGTTGGTTTTAAGCTTTAACTTTTAACTTGTAAGATCGTTGTAGACGAGAAAATTAAATTATATCGTTTTCTTTGAAAATACGCTTGATCTTCAAACTTGAAAACCGTTGAGGCACGGTTCCGTTAGCCGAATGAAATCAAAGTTTCATGTTCCAGAGTTTTCTCTTTGTCACGTTCTCTCTCGTATTTAGGGCTGGAAATAACCCGTAAGTACCCGCTCCACTCGCATTAATTTTGCGGGTGAAAACCTGCAAAAAGTGAGTGACAGGTGGAGCACTGGAGCGGGTGCGTGTGAAGCGGGTGATGGATGGAATGTATTCAAAAGAGAATTTTTATTTATTTATATTTTTTTTTGATCGAGTAAAAATTCGGCTGGTTGAACCTAGCCGATAGCATCCTTTCGGATGAGATCAATAAAGTGTGCAACCTTATCTGCCACTCTGTTCCCTTCCCGGGGCACATGATAAAATTTCGTTCTCGAGAAGGATTTAATAATCCATTTAATGTCCCCCATTAGAAGCTCTATTTCCCATGGGCAGCAACCATTTTGTTTTAAGTTTTGGATAATGGTAAGGGAGTCACCTTCAATGACTAGGCAGTTGATATTTAACTGGTTTGCGTTTATTAGCCCTTCCCTTAAAGCTAGGGCTTCTGTCATGACAGGAGTTTGTTTACCAAATATTTTATTTCCAAGAATAATAGGGTTACCTCTACAGTCTCGAATAATGTATCCTCCACTGCTCACCCCATCCGGAGAAACTGCACCATCGAAGTTTAGTTTCATGAATCCGTTTTCTGGTTTCCTCCATCTAATATTCTTTCTACTTATCTTTCGCAAAGTTGTCTTGTGTAAACGATTAGAATCGTTATCCTCTTCCTTTTGATTTGCTTTTTTCCAGTTCTCTCGAGTAGCTTTTACTCTTCCCTCTATTTCCTGAAGAGAAGGGATTCTATTGTCTCTGAAAACTACTTGATTTCTGAGAGACCATGTTAGCCATAGGTTTACAGCTAATTGTTCCTTTTCTTCTTTGTTAAGCTTTTCCCCCAACTCTCTCATGATCTCTTTAATGTCCCTTATTGTTTGTAAAATGGGATTCGTAATATCTTCTACCTTCTGAGAGTGAAGGCAAGATCTTTAAGTAAATTCACACTTGATAAATAGGTGTGCCTCATCTTCCCCTTGAGCATCACAAAAAGGACAACCATTTGGGATAGATACCCCTCTATTAGTTAGCCTTTCCTTAGTAGAGAGTCCATTTTTGCAGAGTTTCCATATAAAGTTTTTGACTTTTCGTAAAGTATTTAGTTTCCAGATCCAGTAGTTTGGGTCATCTGCTTCTCTATCTGGATTTGTTATAATTTTCATGGCGCTAGCCGTTGTAAACCAGCCACTGTTGTCAGGCCACCAGTATAGTCTATCTGAGATAGGATTGATTGGAAGTGGTATGTCCATTATTTCCTTTACAATATCTGTATCCAGGTCTTGTTCTAGTTTTTCCTTCCACCATTTCCCCCCATTATATACTCACTAACTCGGGTATTAGGTTGGATATGCTGGGAAGAGTTGATTCTATTTGATAAAGGTTCAAGCGATACCCATTTGTCTTCCCAAAATCTAACAGATTTTCCATCCCCTATAGTCCAAATGAGACCCGATTTGAATTTATCTATTAGAAAACTGGCTTTCCGCCATTGCCAAGAGGCATTACCTTTCCGCTTATAGTTTAGTATGTCATTTTCCTTCATGTATTTGTACCTTATAATCTTTACCCAGTAGTTATCTGGCTCTGCAAGCGTTTTCCACAACAATTTCATTTGGAGAGCTTCATTCATGTCTTTAGATTTCCTTAGTCCCAAACCACCTTTTCTTTTTGGTTTACAAATTCTGTCCCAACTGATGAGTGGTTTGTATTGCAAATCTTTGTTCCAAAAGAAGGTTCTGTTTACTTGATCTAGTTCATTATGGATGCGGGTAGGGAGCATAAAACTTTGCATTGTGTATAGTGGTTTAGCCGCCAGGTTTGAGTTGATTAGGACTGAACGTCCTTGTTGTGAGAGAGCATTAGCTCTCCATTTTGTCAGTTGTTCCTTCGATTTACATACAATATTCTCAAAAGTCTCTTTATTTACTTTACCATTGATTATAGGGCATCCGAGATAACTTTCTAATGCTCTGGTGTGCGGGATTTGAAGGTGTTGTATCAAAGCATCGATTCTTGAGCTTGGTACTCCAGATGTGGTTTAGAAGTTGGACTTGTGAAAATTAACTTTTTGTCCTGACACATAACAATATACATCAATAATATTTCTTACTTGAGCGCTTGCCTCAACCGTCGCTTTTGAATTTTTATTTATTTATTTCTTTCTTATATCAATTGGATTTGTTCCTTTTTCTTTTCTTTTTTTTTTGGTCTGAGATTTGTCATTTGTTCCTTATTTTTTAATGCAGTTTCTTTAAACCTTCATTGTAAGTTTAATAAATCTTGTCTTTCAAGTTGTTTGACTTGTTAAACACAAATACTTACTAAACTCATTTACTTATTTATCATCAAAATATTAAATAAAGACACCCATGAATCAACAGTTTTAACTACTCTTTAAATTTAATTTAGAGGGCATTCGATCATCACAATGGTTAGTTATTATCTCACTAGTTAGTTAGTCAGCTAGAAAACTAACCATTCTATCTCGATCCAGCAGGTTCGAATATTCAATCATCGAGTTGGTTATAGTTGGTAGAAAATGTTTTATAACCTCATGTAGAAATTACTATTCTATATCCCTTAAAGATATATGATAAGATCCTAAATTGATAAAGATTCTCTAAAAAAAATATAACCGATCCTAAAAATCTAATTAAAAGAAAGGTTAAAATAACTAAAATTTGAAAAAATGTTTTCAAATGAGTACTCTTATCCCACATAGGACAGAAAAATCGTTTATATAAAATAAACGTTGAAAATTGAGAAAATTTGCACCTAAGATGCAAATTTTTGGCCACGTTAGGAGTGTCCATAGTTTTGAAATATTTAGCAAACTTTCCATATTTAAGAAGCTATGGGCGAAATTGTTTTTATGGACAAAATTACCCATGGTATATTAAAGTGTTAACTGTTCTATTTTCTCTCCCATTCCTCTTCACATTTTTCTATTTCTCTTTGATTCTCGCTTGGATCTTCTACTGAATCAACAAAAAAGGAAGGATTTCAGGTGGTTCTGCCTGTGTAATCGAACAATTTCGAGAATGGACAGTAGCAGTTACTCATTTCAGTGTTTTATGTCTGTTTTTTGTGTTAGGGTTTGGTTAATGTGGAATTATGTGTGGTTGTGTGTTGTCGTTGTCTATTTATAGCACCGGTCTTCAACAATCAGTTCATTATCTGTATAAATGTGGTGTTGGTGTGTGTTTATGTGTTAGTTACTGTGCGGTTTGTTGGCCAGCGGGTTTCCAAAAATAATGCGATTATATGCTATGTTTTTACAATCTGGATGGATGTATGTGTGTTTTTAATTCCTCATCATACTAATAAATGTGTGTGCATACGCCGTCTGGTTTTTACAGTTAGGGTTTGGTTTTGGTGCTGACATCGTTTTTGGCATATTCTTCTGATTACATATGCTGACACCAGTTATGTCTTTTTGCAATCCGTTTGGTGAAGAGTCTTTTTTGTTAAAGTGTAAATGGGAATGTGTGTTGTTGTGTTCTGTAGGCAGGGGTTCTGTTTTATATATCCTGACACCGTTTTACCCATATTTGTATGTGCTGAAATCGTTTTTTTGCAGATCTGGTTGTTTTTCCTTTCATATGGTAAAGGGAATTTTTGTTTTTTTTTTTTGGGGGGGGGGGGGGGGGGGGGAGGGGTGTTTTGTTTGCTTGTTAGTGGTAGCTGTGGTATGTGATAAAGTGTAAATTTGAGTTTGTGTTGATGTCTTCTGCAGGGAGGGGTTCTGTTTTATACATGTCGACACTATTTTATACATATTTGTATGTGTTGACATCTATTTTGTTGTGTTTATCTTCTTTTTTTTTATCTTTTTTTTTGTTAAGCACATTTATTCTGTCATCATGTTTTTTACATATGCTGACATGTATTTTTGAATTTGATATGTGTTTGTTTGTTGATAGGAGATGGTGTTCTGTATTCTATACAAAGAACGTTTCCATGCTAGATCAAACATATACTCCTACCCGTATGTTTGTGACGTTATAAAAGAACAGTTGTCACCCGAACACTATCAGCTATTGAGGAAGAGTTGCATGGGATGGGTGCTGACACAGGGCAACAACATGACTGTCAATTTCCAATTGATTGATCAGATGATGATGCGCCTGGACAAGACAAACAAAAAGATGGAACTATATATGGTTCAAAGTTGATGGCCTTATATCACGTTTTTCTTTGGTTGAATTCCATGTACTCACTAGTCTTCCATGCAAGGACCGTGTGTGCACCCCGCCGAAAGAAGTATCTATTGAATTCTTTGGGATGAAAAAGTGCTCTTACGATGACTTATCGAAGTGTTTAAAAAATGAGAGGAAGACGTCCAAGAAGAAGTTGATTATGGTGAGGTTGTTGATTATTGAGATGTTGGTTATTTTGGGGCGATCAGAGGTTTTTAGCGAAGTGAACCTAGCATTTGCGTGTGATAATGCATGTTTTAGATAGACATTATAACTAGTTTTAGGTTCAATAAAGTCTCCATATTGCACGTCTTTTGTCTAATTTACATTGTTTTGCATTTGAGTATTCCAGTTTGGAATATACGCTATTTTGTGTTTATTCTGCAGTTTTTCAATTTAAGCTTGAAAGGAAGCTTGAGAGATCTAGAAGAGCTGGTTTTAGGGTATAAAAGAGGCTAATGAAAGATCATCGAGGGAGCTAAAAAGAACAAAGTTGAAGACAAAGAAGAATCGCGGAACCAGAGTAGAGGTGCCCGCCGCTATTTAACCCGCGTCCGCCGATTTAGCAGTCTTCAACAAAGCCGATTTTGTCCGTATCTATTTTAATTAGTTTATTATTATTTCACTCTCTAGGGTTTTGAGCCGTCACTTTTAGGCTATAAGACTATTATTTTCAGTAGTTTTGAGAGGGTGAACATTTAGAAAGACAATTTACAACAACTTTTCCATTATTGTTTTGGTAGACTGTGAGTTGCTAAACTCATAGTTTCACATGTGATTCGAGGACATGGTTAGTTGAATTGTGAGGATTTGATTTCATATTGTTATTCATGAGTTATTTCATTATCCTTGTTCTTTATTGTGAAGTATTTGCACATGTTCTCTCTAGACTGATCATCTTGACAGAAATTGCATCTATGCTAGTGATTCCTATTGAAAGATTGGTAATCCATGGTAGAAAGCAATGGGAAATTGATCCCGTGAAAGCATCACTTATCTTTGCAGGATAATGACTTTTGGTTAAATATTGATTTCTATGAAATTAGGGTTAAGAGATTTGCATTCTTTTGGCCAAGTACAATGGTAATTCATGCTATTCTATGTTGTATTTCTTAGAGAGTGAGTGATTGGTAAGCCTGTGAGGGATATCGATCTATCTAAACCAAGTCGGAATAACCATTGATATAAATTGCTTTGCATTGATTTGAGAATAACAGTGAAATCATTCCAAGGATCATAAACTCCAACTATTGTCAAGAATTACAGGTGAAGTGTTTTATGATATTATTATTATTGTGCAACCATTACTATTTTTACGTATTTGTTGCCTTTATTTATCTCACATTTATTGTTATTTGCTTTGAATCACCATAAGAATAATGAATCAGGCTTCTCTGTGGATTCCACTCCTACTTGGTTGCTATACTAATCTTTTGTTTAGCTTGAGTTAGGATATTTTTTGCATTTGGGACCAGAGATAACAACACATCACTCATGTCGCATCATCAAATCTTGGTGCCGTTGCCGGAGAAGTCTAGTATTCGTGTTCTTTTGTTGATTTTCTTGGATTTGACCTACTCTGTATGGTCTAGGCCCGTGCTACTAATTCATCGCTTTTGTCTTTTGATCAAGAGATTGAAAGATCTCTATCCAGGTTAAGAAGAAGACTTGATTTTAATCAAGAAGAGGAGATGGATAGCAATAATCCTAATAATGAAGGCAATGGAGAAATTGAAGCACCGCCAAGAAGGACCTTGTGAAGCTTAAAGGAACTCAATCTGAATTGGCAACCACTTGTGATCAGGCTTCCTTCTCTCTCTGAGGGTTCAAGATTTTAGTAAAAGTCTAATTGGTCAAATATTTTGCCTAGTTTTCATGGAAAGGCTAGAGAGGGACCAAACAAACATCTCGCAGAGTTTGCTAGTGTCTGCGACAGACTGAGACCTCAAGGCCTGACGAATGATCAATTGATGCTTAGAGTGTTTCCTTTTACTCTGAAGGATGCGGCAAGCGATTGGTTATATTACCTCCTTGCAGAAAACATTACAAGTTGGGTTGGTTTGAAGAAAGCTTTCCTAATTCATAAGCAATTTCCTGCCACTCGCCTCAACAAGCTCAAGAAGGAATTATCCACTATTGAGCAATCACCTACAAAGATCATTTTTGAGTATGTTGAGAGATTCAAGAAGCTTAAAAGAAGTTGCCAGAGCATGGCATACCAGAGGATGATCTAGTCCTCTATCTCTATGAAGACTTGCTTGATCGTGAATGCAGTGTTATCAATGCTACAAGTGGAGGAGATGCCATAGACAAGACACCTGAAGAAGCAATGCAAATCTTTGAGGACTTAACCAATGCTTCACAAAAATATGGGAGACACCAAGGGGTGAGAGGATGGTGCGGGACGAACGCCGTTTGCACTTTTTCCCTTCTTTAAATTAGTAATAATATCCAAACTTAAGCACAAAACCAATAGATTAGGCAAATAAATCACTTGATAAACCAAATAACTACTAGTATAGCGATGAAGTCCGGTGTCGAACCCACAGGGAGAAGCGATTTCGTATTCAATAACTCTAAGCAAAGACTCTTATAGCAAAGCAATGATTCGTAACAAGTAGCAAAGATGTAAAAGTAACCAAATTTATAATCGCAAAGTAAATTGATATCAAAGTAGAAAGAACATTTCACCTGCAATTCTTTGACATTGGTTGGAATTCATGGTCCTCGGATTGATCTATTAATTATTCATATTCCTAGTTCTACTTGACTAAAGTTGAGGGATCCGCAGAGATTCACTCATCTTATTCAATATCACTAAAGAATAACATTAGGGACTCAAGTAATCAAGACCAATTGGCACATTGACTCAACACAATTAAGACTAATAGGCGCAAACCGAACTCAGCCCTAATCGAATATCCTCAACATAGATCATTTGAAACCATCCACGACAAAGACAAAGAGACATCACTATCATCAATACCTTTGTTTGCTATCGAGAAAACCACAACGAATTCATAGCTAAGATGCAATTCGTAACATGTTGACGGAGGGAAAGTCGTTGATTTACCTCGCCAAAAATAATTCCCAAACAAACAAACTAGTATAGTATGCAAGTAAGGGGTCGAACCCTAGAGAATCAAGTATTTCTAAATATTGCGTATTTATCAATATAAAAAGAAAAGATTTTTATGAATGAAAATAAAAGAAAATAATATTGACAAAAGTAAATAAAGGATAGAAGAAAAGCGTTTCCACCTACTTGTTCTCGACTTTGGTTGGTTTTATAGATATCATCGAATCCTTTTCAAGTTATTATCTTTTCCTACGAATTCCTCTCGTCTTGGTTTAAGTAGATTAAAAGTCCTACGAGTCCAATTAATCCTTTACACCTCAATGCAACCTTAACACGGTCAAGATTTAACAAAGAGATAGCACAATGTCCCAAGAACTTGAGCATATAAATAACACCAATTAAACACGGTAAATCGATGATTAAGATATATGTCAACTCCCTACATAATCATGCTTCAAACACGGAATCCACAATCTTATGTGTGCTACTACGGAAATAACACAAATACGAAAGTATTAAATCCTAGCATGAAATCGATATTATCAAGGTAGCTAATCAAGATAACAACAATAACATAATCAATATCGTACAAAGAAGTTGAAAGAATTATAGAGGAAAAATAAATTATATTAGAAACTCACAAATCACCAACCAAGTCTCGAGAAGGAAGGCGAAAACTACAAAATTAACCAAACATGGCTTACCTAAGCTTTCTTCTCTTCAATGGTGATTTCTATACTTGAATCCTTTTTTAAGAAAACTAACCCTAAACATCCTATTTATAAGCCTAAAGTCTTGTATAAACAAGGTAAAAGATAGACAAATAAGATAGAAACTTCCTAAACAAATTAGATAGAAGATAGACTTTCCATGTTTAGTCCAACGTTAGATTTCGCTGGCAGCGAAAATTTCCGCTAGCAACGAATGGCCTTAATTAAGCTACTGTTGCATTTTTGCTTACCTCGCTACCACACTCGCTGCTAGCGAATGTCCATGCCTTCGAAATTTTCCAATACTCTTCTGTTCCATCTTCCGCGAGTCCACCCTTCCGCGGCAGCGAGAGCATCCATCCGCTGGCGCGAGACCACCCTTCCACTGCAGCGAGTCCGATCTTTCGCTGAAGTTACTCCATTCGCTGGCAGCGAGTTTTTCTTTCGCTGGCAGCGAGACATGCTGGCTCCAGGACATCCTCCCGCCGACTCCACTCGCTGGCAGCGAGATTCCATTCGCTGGCAGCGAGACGTGCTGGCTCCTGGACATGCTCCCACTGACTCCACTCACTGGCAGCGAGATCCTATTCGCTGGCAGCGACAGATGCCCAGAAGCTTGTTTTCTCTTCATTCTTCCCTCGTTATTTCTTGCCTCTTTTCTTTCTTTCCTTAGCTTGCTTTCTTGACTTCACTTGGACATGTTGTTCATCTTTCCTTTGCATTCCATCATGTCGGATCTACGATTCTGCACAGTTCAACCGAAATAGCATAGATTCCGAACTTTGCCACAAAAAGAGTTTAATCTAAGTAGACACTAAACATGCATATTCTACAATGCAAATGCATCTAAACTACCCTATAATGTCCATTAGAAATGTGCATTATCAAACTCCCCCACACTTAACCTTTTGCTTGTCCTCAAGCAATGCAAAATAAAGAAGAGCAAAACCATCATCCCACACATATAATCTTCAAGCACTAACCTTGTCAAAAGAAACATCAAAGGGTAGGAGCCATGAGCATGAAAGCTAACATCCTAGCAAGTATATGAATGATTCAAAATAAGGCACATCTCATCCAACCTCACCGGGATTATATGTTTAGTCTCACTCTCATGTGTTTAGGCTTAACAATGTATCTCTCAACTCAATCCAAAATGCAAAAAGCTAGATAGAAATTGACACATATATCACATATTCTCCACCGTGGATGCCATCACTTATAAGAAACATCAAGAGGTCTTTTATCAAGGTTGTAATGGGGGTTGGTAAGGAATTAAGGTAGGAAAATATTTTGGCTTGTGGTGCTAAACATCCGGGAAAAAAGGGATCCCTAAGAATAACCGGAAGAACACTAAAAAACAAATACTTCCAAAACCAAAATAACTCAAACATTCACTCTCAAAACACTCAACAAAAGAACTTTCTCTTAACCATACATTTTTTCCAACTCTCACATACATAATAAAATAAAAGGCTCTTATTCTTCTTTTCTTCCTTTTCTTTTCTTTTCTTTCTTTTGACTTTTTTTTCTTTCCATTTTTCTTCTAGAGCCAAAAATACAATAATGCACAATGTGAGGAATAAAACCAAAATTACACAATAATCCAAAACTTGTAACTCTCTTAACAATATTTTCTTTTCACTCAACTATATCAATCATTCACCAACTCTAATCCCAATTCCCAGATAGGGTAAGGCTTATCATCAGCTAGGATAAATTTTGTGGAGCTTCAAAGAAAAGGCTAAGGCTAAAATTCGGTTACAAGCAAAGGATACATATGTAGGGTGGATATGGATAATAATATGGCTAAAAAAAATCATGCTTCTATCATTTGAGACTCATAAGCAATAAACATATAAATTCGGCCTCAAATATAGATAACAATGTCAATCTCAAGAGGTAATTGCATAAGGAGAGTATAATGTCACACAAGAAAGCAAAAGAGAATAAATATGATGAAAATCCCTATAAGGCCAAATTTTTTGTTGGATTTCAATAATGTCCAAGACTAAGAATCATACTTGCTCAATTAAACTAACAAGTCATGCTCCCATAAAAATCATCTCAAGTATATGACAAGGCTAGGTAATTCATTCATATTATGGGATTTATAGGTTAAGCTCAAAAACTCAAATAAAATAGAGGACAATTAAGGCAAGATGAGTATTTGAATAATATATGAATGCAATGCATGATCTTTTTGGATTTTTTTAATTTTTATTTTTCTCAATTTTGTAATGCAATAAATTAACAAAAAAATAAACATGAATGCATAACGAAAAAAGTAAATAAGAATGCATGAATCTATGAATGCAACCCTCCCCCACACTTAAACTCTTCATTGTCCTCAATGAAAATCAAAGACAACAAATCATAAAAATATGAGAGAAAAAGGGTAAAGAATAACTCACATCATGGGAAAATGTTGGCGGCGAAGGTGACGAAGCTTGAAAGAAAAACGATGAAGAACGACAACGACAAAGACTGACGAACCACGAGCATGGATGAATGAAGATGACGAAGAATGAATAAGATCAACGATGACGACAATGGACGAAGATTGGGCATGAGCTGTTGGATTCACTGTCAGCGAGTATTGGTTCGCTGTCAGCGAATGAAATCAGCTCCTATGTCATATGGGCGGTTGGACTCACTGCCAGCGAATCATGATTCACTGCCAGTAAATTGAGCCCAGAATCTCTATTCTTCGATCTTGTTTACTTTTTCCTGCATTGTTAGCTCAAAATATCCGAAAGCATACATCTACCATATAAAATAATTAGGGAATTTCTAATTTATTAAACAACAAAACTAATTAACTAACTAGGAATTGAAATAACTAATTTAAGAAAACTTACATCGGGTTGCCTCCCGAGAAGTGTCCTTGTTTATCGTCATAGACTCGACGGTTTATTCGTCCATGTGTTCAAGACTCACTCGGACATCGCCAACGCCCTCTTTAGCAAATCAAACTCCGGTGCACACCATCTAGGTAGGCGAGCACCACATATGAAGAAGCCGAAGTCAAATGATGTGATGTTGAAGAAGGTCTCCAACTCTTCATATGCTCGAGCGTGACTTCTCACCGAGGGTATGTAGTACCACCAACACAGTTTTGTTGGTGACTTGTTGAAGTAATGCTTCCAAGGATCTACATATTCACCAAAATCCACAAAAGTGTAAGAAATATCATTACCTTGCTCGGGAGCTACATAAATAGGCTCAGGACTTGGTTCCTCAATAGATGAGTTTGGGATGATTTCTATAGGTGGAGTAGGTGCCAAATTACATGGTTCCTCAAGGGTGCACTCATGAGACTCCATGTCAAGGGGCATCGGGCTCGCTTCTCCATCTTCGATTGAACCATTGATGCTTGCGTTTTGGCTTCCCCCATGTATCTCGCCCGCCATTGGTTTGAAAGGTAAGGGCATGGATGCCAACTTGTAGTCTTCTTCCACCTTCGCCATGTCACCCACGCAAAGGAAAAGATCCCACAATTCCGACCAATCCAAAGCGTAAAAGCCTTCCTCTTTCAAAGATTGGGCGAATTCTTAGATCTCGGGAAGCATGCCATCTTGAATGCAAAGTACTCATTCTTTCAAATAATCTTGGATACCTCGTGAAGCACGGTCATCCACTAAATCTTGCACTCTTGCGAGGTAATGATGAAAGTATTCTCCTTGGTATTGCTATAACTCCAACTCCATTGCAAACAATTTGTAACGAGGTGTCGTGAACCGTAAGATAGGTCCACGACGGGGTTAGATATATATACAAAAATTAATAAATACACAAAACAAAGAAATAAACTTAAGTCCCCGGCAACGATGCAAATTTTGACGGAGAGAAAGTCGTTGATTTAACTCGTTAAAAATAAATCCCAAACAAACAAACTAGTATAGTATGCAAGTAAGGGGTCGAACCCTAGAGAATCAAGTATTTCTAAATATTGTGTATTTATCAATATAAAAGATAAGATTTTTATGAATGAAAATAAAAGAAAATAATATTGACAAAAGCAAATAAAGAATAGAAGAAAAGCGTTTCCACCTACAAGTTCTCGACTTTGGTTGGTTTTATTGGTCATCGAATCCTTTTCAAGTTATTATCTTTTCCTACAAATTCCTCCCGCCTTGGTTTAAATAGATTAAAAGTCCTACGAGTTCAATTAATCCCTTACACCTCAATGCAACCTTAACACGGTCAAGATTTAACAAAGAGATAGCACAACGTCCCAAGAACTTGAGCATATAAATAACACCAATTAAACACGGTAAATCAATGTTTAAGATATATGTCAACTTCCTACATAATCATGCTTCAAACACGGAATCCACAATCTTATGCGTGCTACTACGAAAATAACACAAATACGAAAGTATTAAATCATAGCATGGAATCAATATTATCAAGGTAGCTAATCAAGATAACATCAATAACATAATCAATATCACACAAAGAAGTTGAAAAGAATTATAGAGGAAAAATAACTTTAATTAGAAACTCACAAACCACCAACCAAGTCTCAAAAGTGTAGGCGAAAACTACAAAATTAACCAAACATGGCTTACCTAAGCTTTCTTCTCTTCAATGGTGATTTCTATACTTGAATCCTTTTTTAAGAAAAATAACCCTAAACATCCTATTTATAAGCCTAAAGTCTTGTATAAACAAGGTAAAAGATAGACAAATAAGATAGAAACTTCCTAAACAAACTAGATAGAAGATAGACATTCCATGTTTAGTCCAACGTCAGATTCCGCTGGCATCGGAAATTTCCACTAGCAGCGAATGGCCTTAATTAAGCTACTGTTTGATTTTCGCTTCCACCTCGCTACCACACTCGCTGCTAGCGAATGTCCATGCCTTAGAAATTTTCCAATACTCTTCGGTTCCATCGTTTCCTCTTCCGTGAGTCCACTCTTCCGCTGCAGCGAGAGCATCCATCCGTTGGCGCGAGACCACCCTTCTGTTGCAACGAGTCCGATCTTTCGCTGAAGCGACTCCATTCACTGGCAGCGAGTTTCCTTTCGCTGGCAGCGAGACATGCTGGCTCCAGGACATCCTCCCGCCGACTCTACTCGTTGGCAGCGAGATCCCATTCGTTGGCAGCGACAGATGCCCAAAAGCTTGTTGTTTTCTCTTCATTCTTCCCTCGTTCTTTCTTGCCTCTTTTCTTTCTTTCCTTAGCTTGCTTTCTTGACTTCATTTGGACATGTTTTTCACCTTTCCTTTGCTTTCTATCATGTCGGATCTACGATTCTGCACAATTCAACCGAAATAGCGTAGATTCCGAACTTTGCTACAAAAAAAGTTTAATCTAAGTTGACACTAAACATGCATATTCTACAATGCAAATGCATCTAAACTACCCTATAATGCCCATTAGAAATGTGCATCATCACATGTTGATCAGGCATAGAAAGGAACAGAAATATAATAATTAAGCACAAGATGGTAACTAAGAACATGAATAATCAAATAGAGTCAAATCCTCACAATCCAAACAACCATGTCTTCGAATCACAAGCGAAACTATGAGTTTAGCAACTCATAGGCCAATTCTCTCTAATTGAACTATTGTCTAACATTGTCTAACCACACTCAATAGAACTGAAAACAACTAATAAAGACTCCAAAGTGTCCGCAAAAACCCTAGTAGGAAATAGAATAAACTAATAGGAAATAATGTCTTCGGATCCAAAACGGCGTATCCGGAAAACAGGCTCGCGGCGGGCGTCGTGCAAAGGGTGGCGGGCGCCGCCTATGCAGTGTCCGACGTTCCTCAACTTTCTTCAATAAAATCCAATTTCGTGCTTCCTTGCTCCTCTCTAGCTCCTTCTTAGCCTCCATATGCTCCAAAACATGCTTCTTAAGCTCTTCCCAAAGTCCATCCAAGTTTGGAATGTAATTCTACAGAATAAACACTAAAAACGCGTAGATTCTGAACTTGAATACTTCACAAGCAATATACGAAACTAGACTCAAATAATAGCAAAACCACTATCTAATTACAATAAGAAACACCTATAATGCCTATAGGAAACTTGCATTATCAAATCCCCCCACACTTAACTCTTGCTTGTCCTCAAGCAACCATAAAACAAAACATCATCTACGCATCCCACAGGAAATCTTTCATAATTTTACTTATCAAAATCAACATCATCAACAGTGCAAATATAACCAAACATATAAATGTCATAACAGGTATATATGGGATCAAGTTGGTTGCATGCTAAAAAATCAACCTTACCAAGGATAAAATGTGTATCTCTCACTCTCATGTGTTTAGGCTTTAAGCACACACTCACCTCAATTCCATATACAAGCATCAACTCAAATATTGACATTTATATCACAAAATCTCCACCAAATACATCAATGCAAAAATAAGGACATCAAGAGGACTTTCGTTCAATGGAAACCTTAATAGAAGATTCCATTCGGCGGGATTGTAATGGGGCTTGATAGAAACATAAAGGCAAGGAATTGTATTTGGTCCTGTGGTGCAATACATTCTTGGAAAACAAGATTCCAAAACTCCTAACATAACACAAACCAACTCAATAACATCAAGCTCACAAATGCACAACATCTCTCAGTATAATAAAAAACTCCAAAAATATCTCTTAACTAATTAAATCATATCTCATCTCATCATCTTATATATCATTCAATCTCAACACCAAACCAATTAGACTCATAACCAACATAAATCCAATTCTTCCTCATCATGCAGAAGTAAAATAAAGGGCTCTTATTCCTCTTATTTTTCTTTTTCTTTTTTTTATTCGGATTTTTTTTTTCTTGAGCCAAAATACACGAAAATCAAATGCATAAAAATGAGGGACTAAATAAGCACATAACATTACATCTTCTCAAAACCATAAAACATAACATTACACTTTAACTTCATTCTCCTCAATCTCCAAAATAGATTCCATAACCCACTCAAAATCTCAATTCCCTCAGAATAAGGGTAAGGCTCATCATAGGCTATGAATAATAATTTTGTGGAGCTATCAATAAAAAGGCTAAAGGCTCAAATTGGCTTCAAAGCAAGATATAACATAAGGTAGACATGGATAAATATGTGGCTAAAAAGGTTGCCTCTATCATTTGAACTTATCAAGCAATGAATCGTGTATATAATCGGCCTTAAAAATAGATAACCATGACAATATTCAATGATAAATGCATAGGAAGAGTAAATCACACAAGAAAAGCAAAAGGAATAAAGATGTATCCCTTATAAGGCCAAAAATATCTCACTGGGACAAATTTTTGTCCCAGTGACTAGCAAGCTTATCAGTAGTGCTCGCCTCAAAATCATCAAATCGATGCTCAAGATCATCCAAAGTAACACATATAGGCTCATCGTCATCTCCAGCAACTTCTTCTCTTACTACGATCTCCGCTTCTGTAATTTCAACATGCTCATCATCAATAGCCTCATCAGCAGTGGCCTCATCATCAATAGCAACACAATCACCATTCCTTACCTTGTTCACAATCCGCAAACAACAAACACACCCAAACCCTAGATCACCGAAACCGTTGCATTAAGGGGATCAGCAGCTAGCGCTTGGCATCAGCAATAGGCTCCGGGGTCTTCGGCGCTTGGCGATCGAGCGCACTCGTGCTTGCACACGCATCTTCGCTCCCTCTCGCTGTCGCTCGCGCTCAACTTCACTAGCACCCGGACTCGCTCCCAGCGAACAACACCGGACTCCCGAGCATCCTCGGTAACCTTGGCTTCACTTCCCGCGTCTGGACTTCGCTCTCCACGAGCAGGGTCCCCGAGACGCGCACTCGCTGGCTCTCGCTTCCTCGCTACTCTCTTTTCCATCGCTTTTGTTTTATTTAAATTGTCTAAGTTAAATCTGTCGCTATAATTAGTTGTGAATTAGTTTATTTAATTTTTTAATCAGAAGATATTGGAAGAGCATTGCACGATCGGGCAAATATACGGCGTGGTTCTAGATCTTGAGCCCATAGGCGAAGGATCGGGTATCCCAAACGTATCAAGTGGTATCGGATTTCAGGTATATGCAAGTTCTTTACTCTCTTGATTCTTTAATTGAGTGATTTATTTTCGTGCCTTATTTTTTACCATTTCCGCTGCATAAATTTTAAATCTTTATTGTTCACCTTAAATATTGGCACTTTATTTTAGTTATTTTCTTGTTTGGATCTTTAATTTGGAAGATATTGAGTTCTTGATTGCAAGTTTTGATCTTTTATTCCTTTTTGCTACATATCATGCCTATGAATGTGATTCTTGGATTAAAGCATTATATGAACTTGCACCACTAAAGAACCCTAATTTTTTCCAGTTTCTAGCCTATTTCCCTTATTTCTTTATTTTCGCTTACTTTTAGATCATTGTAGCTTAATTTTATTTTTTTATTTTTGTCTTTTCTTGCTGTTTCTATCATATTACAACAGAAATTTCGTAGAAAAAAAAACAAAAAAAAGAAGAGAAAAGCCGAGAGCTTAAAAATAAATAAAAGGAAAGCATTCATCTTACCTTTTGTTGAGTTAGTAACTCATTGCATATTGTTCTTTTATTAGCTACTTGTTAGTTGATCTATTTGGTTTAAAGCATTACAAAAGAACCCCCTTTGTGTGATTTTATGCTGTGCCGACACAAGAGCCTTGGTCACATCCCTCTTTTTCTGAACCGTGTTGCAACTGTCCGATAATAGTTGATGGAGTGTGTGCACTTGCTCACCCTTGTGATTGCTTCGTGTCTATTGCTACATATTCATATATTTTCAAGCATCACATTGTATATTTTTCATTTATACACATTATCCGCTTATTTATAGTTGATATCCTTGATATCCGACTTGTGGCTGATTTCTTTTGCAATTTGATCTTTTCTTGCTGTCTTCAATATTGCAAAATTCTGTATCCAGGGAAGATTACTTGAATATTGTGCCTTGTTTTTCTCGCCTCTATGATTTCTAAAAACTGAATCACTCTTAGGAATCAATAGGGCTTGCATTACTTGGTTTCTGGTATTTGCTTCGTTTACTTGTTGCTCTTATGATATTGTAAGAACATGTCTAACGACAACGACCCAAACTCTTCCCCTCCCCCACATGGCTCTATTTCGGATGCCACCGTGAACTTCATCATTGAGGTCGATTCTAAGTCTTCGATGACCCAACTCACGGCACTCCTCGACACCTTTGACGAACATTGGCACAAGCGCTTTAACGATGCTATGGTTCAACAAGCTAACCTGTTTACTGCTCGCGCTGTCAACGGGGTACTACGACACTTCAAGGAGAATAAACAAAATGAGGCTTCTGGCTCCACACCACCTAATGGTAAGCCGCCTCCTTCAGGTAATACACCCCCTACAGGTAATACCCCTCCCTCAGGTAATTCCCACCCATCAGGTAACCCCCCTCCTTCTGGTCAATTACTTTTTAAGCTTAAGTTTGCTACGCCTAACCCTTTTGGAGGAGATAATGATAACGATAATCTAGCGGGCTTCAGTGGTAATAATGACCGCCGATACCATACAACCCCTCGACATCAGCAGCAGGGCCGACCTCATCACCACCAACAGTCACACCACGAATCCTCTCTTCATCAGATCTAACTGGGATGATAGTCGCAGCAACGCTGATCTGAATGACAAGCCACACTTAGAGGACGCATACCAAGAGTTAGATCCTAACTTTGATGATTTACCTCCCCCTAATTTTGGTTGTCCTAGATTTGATAATGCATAGGGTATCCAAAGGCGCGATGTTAAAATTAAATTAGAAACTTTTGATGGTACTAATGACCCTGAATCTTATCTTGTTTGGGAGAATCATACTGATTATTTGCCTGAACATTTGCACTATGAGGAAACAGAGAAGTTGGAAGTTGTTATATTACATCTGACAGGTATGGCTCGCACTTGGTGGTTCCGCACTCGTGAGATGCGCCGTCGTCAAGGGAAGCAACATGTTGAAACTTGGCCCCAACTTCGCTATCTTTTGAAGACACGACATGTGCCTGAGGAATACACAGAAACTATGAGGATGCGCCTAGTTTCTTGCCGCCAAGGAGCTCGCTCACCCATGGAATACAGAGACGAGCTTGAACGACTCGCTCATCAGGCTAATGTTTATGTTACTGAACGTGCTTTATGTTGTCAATTTCTTGCTGGTCTTAATATCTCTATTAAAAATCCTTTGGCTATTAATTCTATTAGGGATATTAACACTTTATCTCAGAAGGCACAACTTGTGTATGAGCAGCAGCAGCAGCAGCATCAGCAGAGGACACGGTTTGATCAGGCCTCCCAAGGTCGCAGGTTTGTCCCCTTTGCTTCTTCTAGTCAATCCATACCTTCTCCTAACCCTTCTATCCAACAAAAGGGAGTCTCCAACTCACCTCAATAGGGTTATTAGGTTGAAACTAGACGTATTGCTGCACCATCTAAGGAACGCACCAAAGACATCCGCTGCTTCACTTGTGGTGGTTCTGGGCATGTCTCTCATGAATGCCCTCAGAAAAGGAAGGTCCTTCTCAATATGATTTCGGTGACCATTACTATGAGGAGGAGACTGTCGAGGACCATGTAATTTCAAGTGAAGTGGAGGAGGACCAACTGATTGAGCCTAACGACGAGATCGACACCAGCGACTTCTAGGACGTTCTCTGCCTTGTCAATCGTCGGGTCCTACACATTCAGGAGTCTCTCATGGCTGATCAAAGGGAGAACATCTTCCACACCAAGTGTGTGGTTCGCGAGGCTACCTTGAGCGTCATCATCGATGGTGGGAGTTGCTGCAATCTCATCAATGAAAAGGTAGTGGATTTCTTACATTTGACTACTACTCCTAGAGCTACTCACTATGGTTTAAATGGCATAACTGATGATGGATCTGATATTATGGTTACCAAATAATATTTACTTTCATTTTCTATTGGATCATATCATGATAAAGTGTTATGTGATGTTGCTAGAATGGATATATTGTAGTCATATCTTGCTTGGCCGTCCTTGGTTATATGATCGTTCTGTTATACATGATGGTCGTGCGAATACATATTCCTTCACCTTTGATGGGAGGAGAGTTACTCTCCTACCCCTTTCGCCTCAAGCTATTTTGAAGGAACATGTTAGCAAGAAACAACAGCAGGACGCTCAAAAGGAGGCCCAACGGAAGGAGAAGCAACATGGGAGCTCGGCAAGCCACACCGCCCCCGCGGCCCAGACACCCGCGCCCGCGGCCTACCCGCCCGCACCCGCGGCTCCCTCGGCGCCTATGCCATCTTCTGCATCGACACAACCCTCTCATACTTCGCTTAAGGGCTCTGTTGAACGACGTTCATTGGTCTCTCAACCTCAGAAAGGGACCGTCACCTGGAATGCTCATCGACCTCACATCCTATTGGTAATTAAAGAGGTATTATTTAATGTTGTGGATTTGAGTCATATTCCTGCACCTATTGCCGCTCTTTTGCAGGATTATCTTGATGTCCTTCCAGTTGATCTACCACAAGGATTACCGCCTAATCGCGCCGCCTATAGAGCTAGTCTTGAGGACACAATGGAGCTGCAACGCCATGTCACGGAGCTGATGGATAAGGGCTTTGTGCGAGAAAGCCTCCCCCCGTGTGTCGTGCCTGTCATCTTGGTTCCAAAGAAGGATGGCTCCTGGCGCATGTGTGTTGATTGTCGTGCAATCAACCAAATAACGGTTAATTATCGTCACCCTATTCCTCATTTAGATGATATGCTTGATGAATTATATGGTGCATGCATTTTCTCTAAAGTTGATCTTAGAAGTGGCTATCATCAAATTAGGATAAAACGGGGAGATGAATGGAAAATGCTCTTTCTACTTTTGTGAGGCTTATGAACCATGTGCTTAGACGTTACTTAGGAAAATTTGTCGTTGTATATTTTGACGATATCTTAATCTATAGTAGGAACCTGCATGATCACCTTAGTTATTTAAAATTGGTATTCGATTGTCTTAGGAAAGAAAAATTATATGCAAATTTTAAGAAATGTTCTTTTGCATCCGAGTCTACCATTTTTCTTGGTTTTGTAGTTTCTGCATCTGGACTGAAGGTAGATGAGGAGAAGGTTCGCGCTATACAAGAGTGGTCCCAGCCGCAGACTCCTACACACGTCAAGGACTTCAAAACCATTGCCGCCCCCTACATGAGCTGACCAAGAAGGATGTGACGTTCTGCTAGGCTGACGCACATCAGAGAGCGTTCCGCTGGACTGACACACATCAGAGAGCATGCAATTACCTGACTTCGCACAACCGTTCGAGCTCGAGTGTGATGCTTCTAGCACTGGCATTGGTGGAGTTCTGCTTCAAAATAGGCGCCCCATTGCCTATTTTAGCGAGAATTTGGGCCCCACAGAGCTCAACCATTCTACCTACGATAAGGAGTTGTTCGCACTGGTTCGCTGCTTACAGACATGGCATCACTATCTCTGGCATAAGGAGTTTGTGATTCATTCGGATCATGAAGCTCTGAAGTACCTCAAGGGACAAGTAGTGCTCAGCAGGCGACTTGCTCGATGGGTGGAGTTTCTGGAGACCTTTTCCTATGTGGTTCACCACAAGAAGGGAAAGGATAATGTGGTAGCTGACGCGCTATCACGCAGGTATGTCCTCCTTAACCATATGAATGCACATGTTTTGGGTTTTGCTTTGATAAAGGAACTGTATGCTTCTGATGGTTTCTTTAAAACTATATATGCTCAATGTGTGTCGAAAGGTGAAGTTGATACATATTTTCTTGATAATGGTTATTTGTTTAAGATGGGAAAGCTTTGTATCCCATCTTCTTCTATTCGACGACTGTTAACTCAAGAAATTCATGAGTCTAGAGGGCATTGTGGTTTCGAAAAAACATTAGCTGGACTTAAAGGAACATTATTTTTGGCCTAAAATGTCTAATTATGTGCTTAGGTTTGTCAAAAGTTGTGTCACTTGTGCTAAGGCAAAATCAAATGCTAATGCAAATGGTCTATATCAACCTTTACCTATTGCAAATGCACCCTGGGAAGATGTCTCTATGGATTTCATTGTAGGATTGCCTAGAACTTCTAAGGGTCATGATTCTATTTTTGTTGTTGTAGACAAATGTTCAAAAATGGCTCATTTCATTCAATGTCACAAAACTGATGATGCTATTCATGTTGCACATTTGTTCTTTAAAGATGTTGTTCACTTACATGGATTGCCCTTGTCTATCGTTTCTGATCGTGACTCTAAATTCTTAAGCTGTTTTTGGAAAAGTTTATGGTCTAAGTTGGGTACAAAACTATTGTTTTATACTTCTTGTCACCCCCAAACTAATGGCCAAACTTGATACGTTTAGAATCCCCGATCCTTCGCCTGTGGGCTCAAGATCAAGATCCCCAAACTGTTGATGGCCCGATCTTACAATTATCCTTGCTATTCTCGATGTTTATAATTAATTACAATAAAGACTTGAAACTATTGTGAAAGAAAGGAAAACAAACAAATAAAAACTAAGTAAAAAAGTCAAACAGCGACAGAACTAGTGCAGCAGCAGCGACGGCGCTGGGATGGCTGCGGGGCGGCCAAGGGAGCCGCGGGGCGGCTCGGACAGTGGGGACAGTTCTGGGCAGACTCAGCGACAGCTTCTCTGATCCAGCGACGGTTTCTCAGGATGAGTTTCTCCTTTGTGCGTGGTTTGGGATTTTGTTTAGATCTTGATTTGGTATCGGATGAGCAAGAACATAAATTAATTGCGAAGGCTTTTGGATTGGGAATCGAGGGAACCTTTTAATCCTTAAAAGGGTTCCTCAATTATAATTCCAATCTAATTTTTATTGAAGGTAAAACATGAGTTTAAATAGATAATAGACCAATTCTATCTTGTGCAAAAGATAGAGTTTTGGTAACTAAAGATAAATCAAATAATCTAAAGATATGTAAATCTTTCCTAAGATAATTAAAACTAACTAAGGATAGAAAATTAACAACTTGGTGGACAAGAATTATATCTAGAAGAGATATAATTATTTCCACATTATTTTCCTAAATTCATAAAATAATTAAATCTAATTTAATTAAATAAATTCAAAAATAATTAAATAATTATCTAGAAATTCGTCCAAACAGTGACAGCTGTAAAGATAATGAATTTCGGCCATTCTCTAGGTCGATTCTGGAGAAACCTTCAACAGCAAAGTTGTAGATCTTTTCGTCCTCGTTCCAACAAGGTATGGTACGACCTCATCCGATAAATATGGACTCCGAACGACCCATTTTACTGAGACGTCAATATGCTGTCAACCCATTAAGAACGAACCCAAATTTGAACATTAGCTCACCTTGCTCCTTTGAAGCTTGTTCCATGGTGGAGACTTCTTTCTCCTTTTGAGGATGACACTCTTCGCCATCAATGGCCCTCGAATCGGTCTTGAGAGCTCGCCTGGATCAAGATCATTGTTTGACCCACAAAAGACCATCTTGATCTGCATCAAAACTGAGGTTACAAATAGAACTCTTGGGGCTCTCCTTAGAGTTATGCTGCGAACTAACCTCCGGAGGTAGGAAGAATGCCGACCATTTGTTGAGTTTGCTTATAACAGGTCTAGGCACTCAGCAACCCAACAGACCCCCTTCCAAGTAGTGTATGGCCGAAACATATTGACCCCAGTGGACATGATGCCTCGACCTCTCAAGGAAAAGGAGAGCATGGATGCAGCTAACCAAGCGGACTTCATCAAGCGCTTGCATGAGCGAACCAAGGCGCAGCTGGAGAGGAAAACTGCGCAATACAAGGCAGCGAATGACAAACATCGCAAGGATCTGCAGTTCAACGTTGGTGATCTAGTATGGCTGCATCTCAGGAAGGAAAGGTTTCCGCAACAACGGAAATCTAAGCTGGACCCCTGGGGAGATGGACCATTTTGAGTGGTTCAGAAGATGGGTCCTAATGAATACAAGATGGATCTCCCTGCCGACAAGTACAATGTTCATTCTACCTTCAACGTCGCTGATTTATCCTTGTTCGTGCCTGACGATGACTCTGACGACGATTTGAGGACAAATCAAAATTAAGTGGAGGATAATGATGCAGTGCAATTGTCGATGACTCCTGGTAACATTGAGAACAACATGAAGGTCCCATTCGATGGTCATATCACTCGTGCAAGGGCCAAGAGAAGTCAAGATGCAACCACAACTCTACTTGTCCGTTACCAAGGAACAATGGAGCAAGGGTTCAGGCCACCCTGGATCACTTTGCTCAAGACTACACCACCGACACAAGAGATGAGCTTCCGTCCTCAAAAAAAGCTCATGCAAACTCGACAACATCCACCATGAAGACATCACTCGGCCAACACTCGGTACACACTCGGTCCATCCTCTTGTCGAGTGCTATGTCGAGTGGATCCAAGGCCTATGTCGAGTACCTCTTGTGCTTGGGCCGGTTCACCTATTTAATTAATTAAGTTGTTATTTTATGTAAGTAGGTTTAATAAGTTGCAAGACTTATATCTCCTATAGATTAATTATTGTCCATTAAGTTATTTATCTTCTATCTTGCTTAGGTTTGAGTTATCTTTAGGTTATTTTGATTTATCTTTATCAACCTAAATTCTATCTTGCATGATTAGAATTGGTTGTTTGTTTTCTATTTAAACAATGTAGTTCTCTCTGAATTAATCATATTGAATAGAATTGAGGAACCCCTTTATGGATTAAAGGATTCTTAGATTTCAAACCCAACAACTATCATTGCTCTTGTTATTGTTTATGTTCAGCACCACAATCACCATTCCTTACCCTGTTTACAATCGGCAAAAAACAAACACACCCAAACCCTAGATCACCAAAACCGTCGCATCAAGGGGATCAGCGACTAGCGCTTGGCATCGGCAACAGGCTCCGGGGGTCTTCGGCGCTTGGCGATCGAGCGCGCCCGCGCTTGCGCACGTGTCTTCGCTCCCTCTCGCTCGCGCTTGGCTTCACTAGCACCCGGACTCGCTCCCAGCGAACAACACCAGACTCCCGGCCATCCTCGGCAACCTCAGCTTCGCTTCCCGCATCTGGCCCTCGCTCTTTGCGAGCAGGGTCCCTGAGACGCGCACTCGCTGGCTCTCGCTTCCTCGCTACTCTCTTTTCCGTCGCTTTTGTTTTATTTAAATTGTCCAAGTTAAATTTGTCACTATAATTAGTTGTTAATTAGTTTATTTAAATTGTTAATCAGGAGATATTGGAAGAGCATTGCACGATCGGGCAAATATACGGCGTGGTTCTTGATCTTTAGCCCACAGGTGAAGGATTGGGTATCCCAAATGTATCAAATATCCTCAACATAGATTAGTTGAAACCATCCATTACAAAAATAAAGAGACATCACTATCATCAATACCTTTGTTTGTTATCGAGAAAACAACAACGAATTCATAGCTAAGATGCAATTCCTAACATGTTGATCAGACATAGAAAGGAGCACAAATATAATAATTAAGCACAAGATGTTAACTAAGAACATGAATAATCAAATAGAATCGATCAAATCCTCACAATCCAAACAACCATGTCTTCGAATCACAAGCGAAACTATGAGTTTAGGAACTCATAGGCCAATTCTCTCTCTCTCTCCCTCTCTCTCTCTCTCTCTCTCTCTCTCTCTCTCTCTCTCTCTCATTGTGTTCATAGTCTCACAATAACCAACCACACACACAAGAACAGAACTGAAAACAACCTAAATAAGTCTCTCTAAGGTCGGCAAAACCCTAGTAGAAAATATAATAAAATAATATAAAATAATGTCTTCGGATCCAAAACAGCGTATTCGGAAAACTGGGTCACGGCGGGCGCTGTGCAAGGGGCGGCGGGCGCCGTCTCTGCAATGTCCGACGTTCCTCAATTGTCTTCAATAGATTCCAATGTCGTGCCTCCTTACTCCTTTCTAGCTCCTCCTTAGCCTCCATATGCTCCCAAAACATGCTTCTTAAGCTCTTCTCAAAGTCCATCCAAGGTCAGAATGTAATTCTGCCGAATAAACACTAAAAACGCATAGATTCCGAACTTGAATACTTCATAAGTAATAAACGGAACTAGACTCAAACAATAGCAAAACCACTATCTAATTGCAATAAGAAACACATATAATGCCTATATGAAACATGCATTATCAAATCCCCCCACACTTAACTCTTGCTTGTCCTCAAGCAACAATAAAGCAGAAAATCATCTACGCATCCCGCATGAAATCTTTCATAAGTTAAATCATCAAAAGCAGCGTCATCAATGGTGAAAATACAATCAAACATATAAACGTCATAACATGTATATATGGGATCAAGTTGCTTGCATGCTCAAAAATCAACCTTACCAAGGATAAAATGTATATCTCTCACTCTCATGTGTTTAGGCTTTAAGCACACACTCACCGCAATTCCATATACAAGCATCAACTCAAATACTAACATTTATATCACAAAATCTCTACCGGATACGTCAATGCAAAAATAAGGACACCAAGAGGACTTTCGCTCAATGGAAACCTTCATAGAAGATTCCATTCAGCGGGGTTGTAATGGGGCTTGGTAGGAACATATGGGCATGGAATTGTGTTTGGTTATGCGGTGCAATAAATTCCAGGAAAACGAGATTCCAAAACTCCCAACATAACACAAACCAACTCAATAAATCAAGCTCACAAATGCACAACATCATCAAAATAATATCTCATAAAATCATCTCATATCATCATCTCACATATCATGCAATCTCAACACCCAACCAATATATCTCATAACCAATATAAATCCAATTCTTCCTCATTATGCAAAAACAAGATAAATAGCTCTTTTATTTTCTTCCTCTCTTTTTTTTTCAGATTTTTTTAAAACTTACTTTTACCCTTGGTGAATTTTATCCTCCCTAGGTCCAAGCTTTTTATTTCTTTTTCTTGAGCCAAAATACATGAAAATCAAATGCATAAGAATGATGGACTAAATAAGCACATAACATTACATCTTCTTAAAACCATAAACCATAAAATCACACTTTAGCTTCATTCTCCTCAATGTCCAAAATAGATTCCATAACCCACTAAAAATCTCAATTCCTCCGGAATAAGGGTAAGTGATAGCATGCATTTAGGTGGTCATAATAGGTTGCATTTAGCTTAGTTATGATGCATATCATGCATGGTTTAAGTAGAATTTGCACATTTGCTCTCTATGTTGGTGGAGTCGGAATCTACATGTTTTTATTGATTATTTCAGGTAAATGTGGATCCGAGGATGAGACATGGGTTGATGACGCATTAGATGAGGATGTCTAGTTGATCGAAGAAGCTTACATGAAGATCTGAAGGGGTCATGAGAAGAAGAAGCGAGCCTAAACGATGACCAAGTCTGCAGAAGTTGTCGCCAGACATGCTGAACTTGTTTTGCACTATTTGGAGGCCTCGGTTGTCCAATTGACTATTATGACCATGCGTTGGACATGCTGAACTTCTTGTCAACTTTTCTGTTGACAACAAGATCAAATTCGGGATAGATTTTCCGTGAAAGGCTGATGCAGCGGGCGACGCATGTATGCCGCGGCCGCCGCATTCCAGCAGCCAAAGACGTCTAAGTAGTAGCCATATGCCGCGGCCGCCGCATTGCTCGTCAGCGAAACAACGCGTATTGTTAAGTGGAACCCTAGTTGTTTGGTTTGTTTTGGCCAACTTGAACCTTTTAAGGCCGATTTTAGTTAGTTTTCATTGACTTCTATTCTATTATACTTTTCATTAGATAGTTAGAGATTAGAGCGATGTTCGCCATGGGCGGCTAAACTCCCTTCGTTCTATCTACAATTTGAAGCTTTGTTTGGATTGAGTTGTGAGTTTCTGAATCTTGTTCATTTTTTCCTATATTGAATGTTTCGACTTCTTTGTGCTTGAATGTTTTATTGTTTTGTTCTATCTTGCATGAACAATTTGGTAGAATCAATTCAATTGCTAAAGTTTTGTAGATTCCTGGTTGCGAACTTTAACCAAAGTAGCAAACTTGTTCCTTTAGGGTTGGTTGAACTAATTGAATGAGTGGGAAGTTAGATGTGTTGTTAAATCTCTCTTTAGGGACTGCAAATACCTTGGTTAATCTCTAAACTTAAAGGTATCAATTGGGTTAAATTCTTCTTTAGGGACTTTTCGATTGATAAGGGTTTCTAGGACTGGTTGGACTAGTAACTATATTAGGTCGGGACAAGGGCATTAATAGGAAACTTAAAAGGACAAGAGTGTTTGGGTGTAAAATTTCGTCTTTCATAAAAAAAAAGACACCTTATGCGCTCGTGAATGTATTTTTGTGAAAACTGTCATTTGATAAGTTCGCATATCAAACACGAGTATAAGTTGGGTGACAATAGTTACAAACAAGTAAAGTGTATACAGGGTGCGATACATATCAAATACATCATTTTAGCATATTACAAGCCCACAAACTAGAGTATACAAATTTAATACAGAGGTCGAGCTTGTGAGTTGCAATGATAGATCGCCAGTTTCCGCTAACACCGCTCGACAAGATCGTAGAGCCCATGACTTTGTTGATCGACAAGCCACTCGATCTTCCTCGCTTGAGCTCTCGAAAAATGAATTGCCTAGCTGCAAAATTGATCGGTTTCCAATCACGTAAAAATCAAATAGACGTAAGGGAAAAATGAGAAAGCTAATATACATGCTTCTTTATCTTAACGTCCAATTTAAATGAATGGGCCTAATCTATGTTTTATGGGTTGAAAAGAAGGCTAAAATGACCCATATCATTGCTGGAAATAAATGAATAAATAAATAAATAATCAGCAATTAAAAAGAAGCTACAAAATTAGCAAGTATGGAAATAAGTCACCCAAATCAACCCTTGCCTAACGTGTACTCTAAGGAGAAAAGAAAGGAAATCAGAAAATTCAGAAGCAAAAAAGGCAAGTGTGTGTATTCTCTACCCAAAAAGCAAGAGGATCATTCACTAAAAGGAAAGAGAAAGAAAGCAGTGCGTGTGTGCTGGAAAAATAAAGCTTCAACTGTACACATACAGAAGAAGAAAGAAAAAAAAAAGGAAAGAGAAACATATTGTGCACAAGAAGACAAGGAAAGTAGCTAGGGGCTCTTCCACCTACGACCTCTTCCTATAAAAGGTGTCTCTCTGATTTTTCTAAGAGGCTGGAGAGAGACGGCTGCACAAAGCACACAAAGAAAGAAAAAAGCTGCTGCAGAGAAAAAGAAACAAAGCCATCACCACAAAGAAGAGCAACAAGGTAGTTCCATCAGCATTGGTTCCTACCGACTCTCGGAACCCCGCCCTTGCAAAGTCACTGGCTTTCGCTTGTGGCCTGGGTTCCGGAGTCAGCAAATTGCCTCAAACAAAGTCGAGGTGCTGCCGAAATCGATCTACGAAACCCCGCCCTTGCAAAGTCACTGGCTTTCGCTTGCGGCCTGGGTTTCGAGATCAGCAAACAACCCTAAAAGAGGGCAAAGTGCTGCCCAATTCTTCTAAACACGCCAACAGGTTCACACAAAACAAGTCTCAAGCAAACAAAAGGAGACAAATTCAACGCAGCAAATTGAGTCAGTTCAATTGCACACAAAGGCAAACTCATCAAATCAAAATCGATTCACGAAACCCCGCCCTTGCAAAGTCACTGGCTTTCGCTTGCGGCCTGGGTTTCGGAATCATCAAACCGCCCAAAACAAAGTCGAAATACTGCTGGATTTTGACTGGCCAAGTCGACTAATTCATACATACAAACCGCAAGCAATTTTAAACAAGGCAAAGGAAGGAAAAAATCACTGCAGCCATGAAGTTGAAAAAAAAAAAGAAAGCAAACAAATTTCTGATCAAGAAAACAAATTCTCAAGTCTGAAAGCACGGCGAAACGCTGCTGGATTTTTCTCCTAAACTAGCCAAATCATTCAATCATACAAAGGCATACAGATTGCAACAGTCAACAGCAAGAAAAATCATTGCAACAGGTTTCAAACAACACAAAGAAACAACTCCAATGCATCCAAGACATGGGCATAATAATGAAATTGAAAGCAAAGGAAAAGAATTCAGTTTCACACAAGACCAAATCCTCAAGTCAAAACTTTTCTAATGCAGGGGTCTACCCTAGACGAGGGTGAATTTCTGTCAAAGTTTCTGCATAGACATAAAACCTCAAGGCTAAGTCTACAAACTTCAAGGAAAACAAACACAACAACAAAGCTCACAAAACTCACGCAGACTTTCTGTTCAAGCCGAATCTGTGCAAATTGGCTAGCAAAGCCCCCAAATCAAATAAAAGAGAAAGAAAGAAGCTAATTGCAGAAAAGTATTGGCAAAACAAATTAACCAGCCAAGCCAAACAAACCATAAGTTACAGGCATCAAGCAATCTTTGATGAGATTGGCCTAAGTCAAGGGTGCTAATAGAGTTCATGTAAATTTGAGTGGTTTTGGTCAAAACAGAACAACAAACCAAAAATCCTCAATACTCTAATCCCCAACCAGCACAACCTTAAACAAATTATGTCAATCAAGGCAAGCAAACAAGTCCATGTGATGACAGAGATTCAGACATGATAAAAACTCAATCAGAAGCTGAATCGCGGGTATATTGGCCTGAAATCAAAACCGAATATACCTGATCTTTCAACTGCTCAAGAGGTCCCATTCGACCCTTCTTTTAGCCTTCCAAATCCCTCTTTGCCCTCTTTCAAATGCCCAAATCGAAATGCCCCGAATTTCACAAATTGAAACCCTAGAAATTGAAAATCAATTCAGTCAAGGAATTGGACATTCAATTGGAAGTGGGGAATCTGAAATTTAGGCTACAAGTCACCTAAAAGTCGGATTGAACATCAAATTTGAGAGTGAGACTCGCAAAACAAAAAAAAAACTAAAGCCTACCTGAGCGCAGGATGTCCTCGGTTTGTGAAGACAAAGGGCAAGTCGCTCAGCCTTCGCTCGGCCTGTGCTCCACCGTCGCTCCGCCCTTCCTTCTCTCTTTCAAATACCAAAACCGAAAAAGCCCCTAAATTGCACAAATTCGAAACCCTAAAATCACAAATTTGGGAAAAATCAGTCAAAGGTGGAAATTAAACACTAAATTGAGAGGGATTCGACAGAGAATCCGAAATCTAGGCCAAGAATCACCTAAATATCGGCTTGGGGGTGAAATTCGGAATGGGGGAAAACGGCTTTAGAAACGTACCGGATGAAAGGGATCCAAGTTGCAACTGGTGACTCGGGCTCGTGTCCGTCGACCTCGCCTTCAACCCGCCCTTGATCTGCTCCTCTCCGCTCCAATCACCCTCAACCGGAGCTCCGAGGCGTTGGAAGTTGTCGAAGAAGCAGTCGAGGAAACAGTCGTCTTCTCTACGAAGAGAGAGAAAGACTGTGTTTTATTGAAGAAGGAAAGTTAAACAAAAAAAAAAATGACGTCTTGCTTTCGGAAAAAAAAATATAGGCTGGGTTGATCACTTTCGTAAAAGTAAATATGGGTTTACATTTGTTTTCAAAACAAATCACCACATTTGAAACAAAAACCGATTGTTATTATCACATTTTGATTATTTACGAAATTAACCCACTAAATATAAAAATTATAATTGGCATAAATTAGAAATTGAGTTTAACAAAATTATAAAGTTAAACTCGTAAAATTTCATTGCCGGTTTATTCTAGTGGGTCAGTCTCAAAAAATTGTCTTCTAAACGAGGAAAAAGAAAGGGGAGTCAAAACCCTAAATTAAATGTCCCCAAATTCAAACGGTTCTTAAAAGAACTACGTAAAGACTTGATACTCTTTTATGAAATGAGTTACGTAGGAAGTCCGATATTAAAATTCAATGTATATTGGATTCAGTCGCCCATCTCAAATCAGATTAAATTCGTCCTTAAAAGAACTACGGGTGATTTGATCCCGTTCCAAACGGGTACGTAGGACACCCGACATAAAGCTCAAGCTCGTCGGGTTCAATCACCAAAACCCAAAAATTAAATCAATCCAAACACTCTGAACTACGTAAGGCTTGATTCTCTTCCAAGAGATACGTAGGCAACCCGTTAAAATTCCGGGTGCAGCCCAGATCACCAAAACCCACTTAAGTCTTGGTGTCGATACAACTCCGAATCAAGAGGATAATCAAAAGGGGTCGAACTCAAATTCTAAAAAATTAAATAAAATATGTTTTACAATTATTCGCGCATTTTTGTTCAACAAAGAGGAAGTTACAATATCAATTCAACCAAATAAAGTGGATAATTGTAGGTAGAGCGATCTTGTCTAAATTGTTTTGCATCAATTTGTTTTTATTTTGTTTTGTTTTCAATCTCAATCAACCAATAGCCCCCTTTCTACTAATTGGTAAATAATCATTGATGAGAAATACTTGATTATATGTGGGATCGACCTCTTACTTACTTGGTATACTAGTTTGTAGGTTTGAGTTTTATTTTGATACGGTTTACGCGACTAAAAATTTTTCATCAGCAAGGCTTATCATAGGCTAAGAATAATAATTTTGTGGAGTTATCAATAAAAAGGCTAAAGGCTCAAATTGGCTTCAAAGCAAGATATAACATAAGGTAGACATGGATAAATATGTGGCTAAAAGGTTGCCTCTATCATTTGAACTTATCAAGCAATGAACATGTATATAATCGGCCTTGGAAATAGATAACCATGACAATACTCAATGATAAATGCATCGGAAGAGTAAATCACACAAGAAAGCAAAAGGAATAACAATGTATCCCTTCTAAGGCCAAAAATATCTCACTGGCACAAATTTTTGTTGACTTTCAAGCATACTCCCAAACTTAGATCATACATGCTCAATTATATATGCTCAATCATATTTAACATAAAAACCAATTTCTAAGATAAGATCAAATCATTCCAGAATTCCGTGGGATTTATAAGATCATGCTAGGACAAACTCAAATTAGATGGAAATCTTTGATAACACAATATGCAAAACAACAAAACAAGACTCACTTTTTTTTTTTCAATTTTTCGACATTGTTCAATTTTTTTTTGCATTTTTGACATTTTCTATAACATAAAAGAAATAACATAAAAGAAATAAAAAAGACTCAAAGACAGAAATTCAAACATGAACTAACCTAACTAATTCACTTCAATCTCCCCCCCCCCCCCCCCCACACTTACATGTTGCATTGTCCTCAATGCGTAGAAAAACAAAAAGGAACAATGAAAAATATAAAAATAAAGGGTTTGAAAAAAGCAAATGATTGACCAATTACTGTGAAGGCGGAGTCTGGGGTCCAGACCGCTGATTGATGTCCAGGGAAATCTTCGCCCAAGGCTTACGAAGACATGCTTGTATCTTGTCTATCTTCTTCTCTAGACTCAACTGATGATCATGGAGTGTACAAAAACTTCTTAGGTGATGATCTTCCATTCTAGTCAAGCTATTGTCAAGAATCTCCATAAGCTCAAATAAAGAACTGCTCTTAGTGGGAATATCAAGATCATCATCGGTCTCATCTCTTAGAAGAAATATGCTTGACGAGGACGGATATAGAAAGAAACCAAAGTAGGGCCAACAGGTAAATGCGCAGGAATATACTGGTGGTGCTCACTCTTCGCGCCAGATAACCAACGGAAACACTCACTATTGTCAAGGCGGATAACCCTTTCAATAATACGAGCGTTCATTAGGGATGACATGTCATAGTAGAAAGGTGATGGCAGGAGTTGCAGGGAGCTCAAATCCATACCCATATAGTGGGCTATAAGGGTAATCAATCCACCAAAAGTAACAATGTGGGCACTCATATCATTCTTCCTTCGAATTGCGTCTGCATAGGTAGCCAAAAACATCTCTACCCAATCTGGTACACACTCAGCCTTAGGCGTCAAACAATACAACCACATCCACATCCTCTTGGGAACAACCGTCGGATCAGCAGAACCATAGAAGGCAGGGGTTAACACCCTATGACAATGTCTAAGGCCAGGGTGCGTAATCAAATTGTCATGAAAGCTCTCAGTCCCTCCAGCATGGCCTGACACTATACCCCAAGTCTCAGTAGGTGTAGTAGCGATCGAGCTCCGACGCCAAGGATTAGACCACGGTACATGCATTCCCAAAGCATGAGATAGAAATCGTTTCAGGATCGAGGATTAGTACCCAATAATATGAAGCAGATGTACTTATCAGATCGTACATCAAGAGCTGACAGGAACTCGCATACCAAAACAGGATAAGTCGGCGCGCTCATCGATATGAAATTAGTTAGACCTCCCTTATCCAACATCTGAGATACCGGACCACGAAGACCAAGCTTCTGCAATGTCTCCAAATGAAATAATCGCGTCGACTGATAACTCACATCTCTTAGCTGAAACCACCGTTCCATCTCAACCATAAACAAATAGGTTGGAGCATCCATCATAGGAGCACGAGACATAATTCACAAAGCCACGAAAACGACCAAAAGACGAGCTCGTTGTAGCGGCGGCGGGCGCCAAGGATGCGACGGCGGACATCGTGTAAGCAGAACCACGAATCTGAGTGGAAACGTTGGAAAACCGACGTCCACTCCTCCAAACTCAAAACTTTCTCGAACAACTTGGTTTCAAAGGGTTCTTCGGTGATAGGTAAGGGAACGGAATGGGAAAAGATTGAATTTTGTGGATGTAGGGTAATGGAAGAAAGTGTTTTGGTGGACATAATCGATTGAAACACAAGACTTTATGTAGTTGGAGTGGATTCCAGCAGGCTTTTGGAGGTTTTGTAGATTCCTCTTGAGCAAGTTTGATTAATCCAAAATAAGGAGAACAAAATATGAGGAGTTGGAGGGAATCTCTATCAAAAAGAAAAAAAATATTAGACTAGATATAACAAAGATAGAACCTCTAATCCTAAGATAAATAGAAAATAATCTAACCCTAAAATAGATAGAAAATAATCTAATCCTAAAACAAAATAAAGGAAAAACAATCTAATCCTAAAACAAAATAAAGGAAAAACAATCTAATCCTAAAACGAAAAATGACCAAAAATAAAAAGATAGAAACATCCCTTTCCAATTTTACCAAAATTCGGACTTCGTCAAGCGGACAGGCGGCAGCGGGCGCCATGTTCACAGAACGTGGCTCCGTTCTTCCAAATCAATCAAAACTCAATCGCAACATAGGTTTCACTTACCGTAACTTCCGAAATCCGGTGACACGATTGATCATACTTTATTGAATTGAAAACTAATTGCAAAAATAGAAATACTTACCTAACTACCTTGGGTTGCCTCCCAAGAAGCGCCTTTGTTTCACGTCTTTGGCTTGACGTGATGCATTTCTTGATCGAGTTAATCCACCAAGATCCCCCACACTTGTCCTTTTCAAGACAAGAGGTGGAACTTTAGCAACTTCTCCGACATATCCATCAATTGCATCTATCGATTCCTTCTTGAAATGAGTTACTCTGGGAGGTTGTCCTACAATTGCAAAAACTCGACATTGTTAGGAATCAATTTATCATAGGGAATAACAATAGAATTATTTGAATGAGACACATTTTCACGTGGCTTAAACAAATTCTCAATTTTCCTCTCAATGTCATTTTTCCCTAATCTAATTTCATCTTTGTTAGAAAACTCAAGATTCATAGATTCAGTTTCAACAGAAGCATCTAACAAACCCTTTGATTCATTCATTCGATCACTTTCACTAGAGTCAAGAACATCTACAGAATTATTGGCAGAAGAAACAATAGGCTCAAATATAGAAAACTCAATCTTTCTACCATCAATTCCATAGTTAGCGAACCTTCAAAATAATCAATCTTAGTCTTAGCCGTTCGCAAGAATGGCCTTCCCAATATAATCGGCGTTTCAGGCGTACCATGCTCCATGTCTAGAATGAAGAAATCAGCTGAAAATATCAAATCATTTACCTTTACCAAAACATTCTCAACAACTCCTCTAGGCTTAATACTAGAATGATCAGCGAGTTGTATAGTAACCCAAGCACCTAGGTCTAACATAGCTTTGGTGAAGCTAGCATTACCTATTGCACATGGTATAGTAAACATACCTGGATCTCCATACTTTTCAAGCAATCGTTTATGAAGCAAAGCAGAAACATTACCACTTAAATTTACCTTTTCTTTCCTTCGCATCCTTTGATTTCTCTTCATCGTGCATAGTTCTTTCAAGAATTTCGTATAGCGAGGCATAGTTTTAATCAAATTGAAAAGTGGAATATTTACCTCACAATGAGCAAAGGTGTCATAAAGAATTTGTTCATCTTCCCACTTACGATAAGATCTTAATGCATGAGGAAAAGGTTGTGCAGGTCTTGAAACCTCAGAAGACAACTCTCTAGAAGCTTTCTTCGGGGATTGAACAACGTCAGGAGTCGGATCCGTCACTAGAGGAGGCGGCAGGCATCGTGGTAAGGGGCCGCATGCACTATTTATGCAGTGTGTCTCCAATTCCGTTTCTTCCTCCTTATTTCCCAAATCAACTTCTTCTCTAGACCTCTCTTCAACATTCCTAGTGAGCACATTCACTTGTTTGCCTTCTCTAAGGGTCATGGCGCTAACATTCTCCTTCGGATTCACTATCACCTGCGATGATAGCTTTCCGGAATCTTTCGCTTTCAATTCACCAATCTCCTTAGCCATTTGACTCAGCAACTTTTCTTGAACACTCATCTTGTCCAATAACAACCTCAATGTCTCATCTCTATCTTCTAGTTGAGTGTTTCTAGGACGATTCTCGAATTGTCCTCTCTGAAAAGGAACTTGTTGATGCTGGCCTCTTTCGTTGAATCCACTTTGGTAGTTTGAATTGTTGCTCTGATTGTAATTGTTACCAAAGTTGCGGCAAGGTCCATAATTCATTACATTCACTTCAGTGGGGCCCTCTTGAATCAAGGACACTTATCATTCGGATGGGTTGGATCTCCACAAACACCATAAGGTCTAGGCTGATGGGGTTGATTCATTTGCATAACCATCTTATTCACGGTCTCCATAAGCCTATCAATATCATCCTTGTGTCCATCTCTCGAACTATCAAACTTATGAATTCCTATAATTCCTTGGTATCCCCCATATTGTTGCGGTCCATTAGCCACCCTTCAAAAATATGCATTGCTTCCCGAGGTGTTTTATCCAAAATATCTCATCCGCTAGTAGCATTGACGAAACTGTTATCGGTGTCAAGCAAGCCTTCATAAAGATACAACACTAGATTATCCTCGAGTATACCATGTTGCGAAAAACTACCCTTAAGCTTCTTGAACCGCTCAACATACTCATAAAGACTCTCCGTAGGGGATTGCTCAATACTGGACAACTCCTTCTTAAGTTTGTTGAGGCGAGTCACAGAAAAGTACTTTTGCAGGAACGCTTTCTTCAATTGCACCCAAGTAGGGCTGTTACATGAGCCGAACAGCTCGGCTCGGCTCGAAAAAGCTCGGCTCAAGCTCGTTCGTAGACGGTAAACAAGCCGAGCTTGAACAGGGTTTTAGGCTCGAACCAAGCTCGGAAGCTCGATATAGTAAATTACTAAAATGCCTCTAGGTTATTAGATTGATGGATTTAGGGTTTCTCATGTGAAGGCTCGGCAATTCTCCTCTTCGCTCTTCCTCGGATCTAGGCGGCTTGGTTCTCTTCTCCACTTCTCCTCTTCGCTCTTCCTCAGATTCTCCTGAAGCGGTGAAGCCTGAGGCATCCGGTGGTCGACCCTTCTTCCCACCTCGGCGATCTGTTCAGCGGTTGCCGGTCGGCCCTCCTTCTATCGCATCCTCAGCCCTCCTCTTCTCTGTCCTCTTCTCTGTTCGTTCTTCTTTGTTTGCGTTCACTGTTCAGGCGTTCTTCGTTGCCCACCTATCGCAGCCTCATCCCTCAACAACTCAAGGTAAGTTCCGTCTTCCCTCTTCTCTATACGTTCGTTCTTTTCTGGTTCATTATGTGCAACTTCCGTCTTCCCTCTTGGTTGTATGTTCGTTCACTGTTTGTGATTTCACCATACTTTGTTCCTGTTGTATGTGTAAATACTAATAGAGCAACTAGAGTTCATTACACTAATACACCATGTCGGCTTAACAGATTGTTAACACTAGATTATTAATACTTTAACATTTAATTTAACAGATTATTAATGTTGTAGGAGGAAATCGAGTATGCAAATAAAATATAAATAAATCACAACAAACCAGATTCCGTCCCTTGCAAATAATTACAAGACCTCCTCCTGATGTAGCAGCGGGAAGTCAGGATCGATCCACGAGGAAGCGTGTCAGCGGATCCTAGGCAGCAGAGAAATCTCACAGAAGTCGACAACAGGGTCCTCGATCTCGACTAGGGTAGTCGACAGAAGATCGGACAGTCGAACACAGCGCAGCAGCTCGGCAGTTTCTAGTCGATATCGACCAGAGGGTACTCGATATCGAGTAGAGCCCTTGTCGACTTCGGTTTGTCTTGTCGATCTCCTGCACAAATAAGCTACAACGATGCTAGATCGAGAATCAGTACTCGATATCGACGAGTGCTATTCGATATCGAGGAGACAGAAACTAAAACGAAACGAAAGAAAGTAAAAACAATTGCTTTGGGATTTCGAACTAAACTTAATGTAAAAGGCTTCCAGGATTGGGGTTTGCAACAACGATAACCAAGCATGCATAAGGCAGAGATAGACAGATAATCATGTGAATTGCATCAAGGACAAGCTTTCTCCTTTTCCAACAATTAGACAACTCTTTCAAGAAACCCTAATTGTCTCTACTGATTTTTATGTTTATAATCCAAGTTGTTATCATGGATCTCCATTAGATGGGTAATAAACACATAAACAAGCAGGAGATGCTCAAAACATGATAAAAGTCGGATCTTTACCTCAATTATGCAGGGCTATCGTCGGGCTCGCCCCAACCCTAGAAGTGGGTTGACTACTCGCGCTTCATCGCAAACTCAGACATCATTGATTGAAAGGAAATAACTTGCATTAAACTAAATTCAAAGACTTTACAATCCCGGCAATCCAACTCTCGTTGAACGCCAAAACCCTAAAACCTTCGAACTCCTAAACCTCTACTTGGAACTACTTCTCTCTGACTGAAATTGAATTAATAAAACTTAGCCCCATGGGCTTTATTTATAGGCTTCTAATCCTCGCTAATCAAGGATAGAAATATCTATCTATATCTAAAACTATATCTAAAAGGGTTAATGATAAATAAAAGCAATAAAGGAATTAAATCTAAAAGGAAAAGATAAATCTAAACTAGGTAAGTTTTCATGTGTTGATAGATCTCCCTTCCATGGATAGATGATGATAGATCTCGGCCCACTCGACATCCTTGGTGCCCAAGAAATCCCAGCTCTACTCGGACTGCTCAAACCGAGTAACGCGGCTCGACATGTCTACTCGATATCGACCACGGCTACTCGATATCGAGTACCAGGGTTCGTCGACTTGGTCTGGCTGGGTGACTCCGCTCGAGAAAGGCTCGGACATGGCTCGGAGGTCTGGTCGATATCGACCACGGCTACTCTGTATCGAGTAGAGGTGGTCTGCGTCTTCGTCCTCGGCTTCTCGGCTTGGCACAACTCGTCGACTCCGGACATGGCTCCGAAGTGTCGTCGATCTCGACTAGATGGTACTCGAGATCGAGTAAGGTTCCGGAGTCGGGTTGTCTCTGACTCAGTGTCCTCGATCAGCTCTACTCGACCAGGTGTGCTCGACCAGCCTCGTCGAGATCGAGTAGATGCTAGTCGATCTCGAGTAGAGTTCTCTCAGCTTTCTGCTCTGTTCTTGAAACGCACTTTCCCGACTCCTCGTTCGTCGGATTGACGCATATGACCATGCGTTGGAAAGATCTTTCCGAGGGCTACAACTCTCATGAAGACATCAAAGCTTGATTCAGAATGAAGAATGGTGAAAAATGGCGTTTTCTCCAGCTGCAACATCTTTAGCTTCTCCATGAGTTTCCTTTAGGCTTCAAAGTGCGTCCGATTTCTGCGAAATATAACCAAAACTTGTGTAGACCTCCATATATTGCAAATAAACATATATTACACAGATTTTGTGTTGTTCTAACCCAAATGTATGCAATGTATGCAGAAATCGATATAGAAATAAGTGTAAAACATGGCAAATTAGGCTTACAACAAACACCCCATACTTAAGCTTGCTTGTCCTCAAGCAATACTTTTAATTGTCATTCAGGGGAAGAAATCAAAACTCTCAACATATCAAATTCATTCTCATATATCCCTGCAGTCAATTACCATCCTCGAAAAGGTACTAGTGTCACAAATTCATGCATGTGCAAATATATAAAAGCAACATCTACTCACAAAAGGAGGGTTATGCAAAACATTCATTCGTGACAAATCATTAATAATCAAGATGACTTTAATTTAAGCTCAAATAAGGAGTAGTTTGGTAAACGGCTAAAGGTGGGCAATTTTTGGCAATGTGGTGCTAATGATCCGGGGAAATGGAGTATTTCCAAATTGAATTTCCACATTTCTTCTCCATAAGATTCATCACCTTTCATAATGCTTTTCTCAATAATAATGCTTTTACCTCTCTAACCTCAGCACTGCCTTCTCGCGAGTCGCAAACATGGGTGTCATGAATGGCCCCGGATACTTAGTGCTTTGGACTCCTCACAATGTGTCCCATCTCTCCAAACTATTATCTCAGAGAGCAGGGTCGATCTTTGATCGGATTTTCTTTCACTCATTAAATTTTCCATATATTTCCAAACAATTTCCTTCCCAACTCCAATAATGATAAACACAACACAAACAACCATATAACATCTCCATAATGTAACATCATTCTCAACATAATCCCCGAATAAGGTAAAGAATGGCAATATTTTAGAACATGTGGAGCAATATATGAAATAAGGCATTTTATGGCTTTTGTGATGCATAAGCATAGGTAAGGCTAGGATTATAACAATATGAGCATTATATGGAAATATAAAGTCCTCCATCATTTTATCATGCAACATGTCAAAAGCAACTTCAAATTTTACCTCCTTTCATGGTTTTCAATAAACAATGCACTTCATTGTGACTTCCCTTTACTAGACAATTTCATGCTATATCTCTAATGAATCCAATTTTGCATCGTCGAGTTCAATATAAGCTTCCATTAATCAAAATTTTCAATGGGGGTCATTTTTCTAAATTTTGGAAATCATGCATGTAAGCACATAAATCAATAATGCATTCCAAAATAGCCATGTATAAGCAATTCAAAGAAATAATGCACATATATGTCAAATATAGCAAATATGCACAAAGTAAGCCCTTCCCCCACCCCATACTTAAACATTACAGTGTCCCCACTGTATAAAATCAAATAAAAACAAGAGTAAAGGAAGGAACTCACAGGATAACACATCGAGGAAGGCGAATCAGTGTATGTCGAGTAGGTTGCTCGTCGATCTCGAGTACATATTACTCGATCTCGAGTAGGCTTTCAGCGTCTGGTGGAATCCGAAGTCGAGGAGCGTCTGGGCTTGTCGATGTCGAGTACGTCTACTCGAGATCGAGTAACTTATGGGCTTCTCCTCCTTGTCGAAATCGACTTGGCCTTCGTCGATTCAGACTGGTTTTCAGGGACTTCCTATTCCACTTTTCGCGATTCTCATATGCTTGCCGACCTAAAAGTGTTAGATTGCACAAGAAACAAGACTATCCGCATGAACTATTCTAAAAGACATAAAACAAAAAACCAAAAACAAAAACCAAAAAACTAAAAAGTCCCAAAAATTTATAAAGTTTATATACATGCTCTAGATTTTAGAGTCGCTAGGCCGACTTCTCTGTTTGCGCTCAAGGACCATTATTGTGGGGCCTGCTCATGCTTGGCCCATCTCCTGGATCATCTAGGTCCTGATGATAGTATGTGAGCTCAGCTGATAGGTGATTGCTTGCATCATCTCTCTTTTCCTTCTTTCTCTTCCTTCCAGCCCTTAGCTTTCGCAGATTTTCTTGCCACTGGGTCTTACCTCCCCTTAATTTATTGAAAAATTTCTTTATGGACTGAGGGGGAGTAGAATTTATACCTGAACTTACCTTTTCGGACCCAAAACAGGAAACTTTGGGCTTGGGGCTAGTCGAGATCGAGTACAGCTGGTCGACCTCGAGTACAGGGACCCCATACTTAGGCTCTTGGCAAGTCTCTGGCTCAGCAGTGGTGGTCGACATCGACAAGGGCTTGTCGAGATCGAGTAGAAGCCTTGTCGAGATCGAGTTGACTTTGTCGATCTCGAGTACAGTGTTGGCTCCTTCCTCCGCTGTTTGCTTGGTCCCGTGGTTGCTGATGCTTTTCACCTCCAGCCATGAAATTTCTTCTTTTGCAGGGCCAAAAGAGAAATCCAAAACCTCATCGCCTATGGTGAAGGTGAGCGATCTATTCTTGACACTTATTTTGGCATCTGCAGTAGCTAAGAATGGTCTACCAAGAATAATAGGGCTAGTAGGATCTTCAGCACACTCAATGATAAGGAAATCTGCTGGAATGAAGAATTTACCAACCTGGATAGGGACGTTCTCAACTATACCTGTAGGGATGACTATTGTATTGTTCGCCATGTATAATTTGGCATCCACAGGTTCTATGCATCCTATTTTGACCTTCCGCTAGATTGATAGAGGCATGATGCTCACACTTGCTCCTAAATCACACAGAGACTCATATTTATATTGTCCAAAACCCACAGTAACAGAAAACTTACCAGGGTCAGGTCTCTTTTCAGGGAAGTGGAGTACTTTGCATTCGCCTGCGATCTCCGAGATAGATCGCTTTTTGCTCAGGATTTCCTTTAGAAATTTGACATATCCAGGCATCTCTTGCAGGGCTTTTGTAAAAGGAATAGAAACATTCAGTTCTTGCAGCATATTAACAAACCTGGTAAACCTACCTGCCGTGGGATCTTTCTGAGCTTTTGAAGGGAAAGGCAGGGGCTTTTTCTGTTTTGGAGCCAGATCAGCTGTCGAAGGTGTTGCAGAGTCATCGACGTCAGCCAGATGTTGCTCCTCGATCTCGACCAGGGGCTTGTTGATCTCGACTTGGGTTGTCGACCTCGAGTTGCTAGGCTTCGCAGTGGAATCCGAGCTCAGCTTCTGGTCTGTGTCGAGTAGGGTCTTGTCGAGATCGAGTACGGGCTCCTCGAGGTCGAGTTGGGTCTGCTCTGCATCGAGTTGCTGCTTTGCTTTGCTTTGTTGTTTCCCGACCTCTGGCTCATGTAACTGATGCCCACTCCTGAGTTTGATAGCTGCGACGTGTCCAGTCTTCCCTTTAGGATTTGGCTCTGGTTGCCCAGGGAGTTGTCCGGATGGTCGTGGGACTTGTGCAGCGATTTGACCCATCTGTGTCTCGATTCCCCTTTTCCAGATGTCCAGCTCTCCAAATTTTGTGTTGAAGTTCTGGAGCTGATTGTTGATGCTGTTTGTAGCCTGCAGGTTCTGTGCATGATTCCGACGCATCTCCTCAAGGATCAGCTGCAGATCATCCTTCTTTTGATCCCTTTCTGGATGTCCTGGGGCTCTGTAGGGTGGGGGATTCCTAGGAGGACCTTGGTTCCACTGAGGTTGATAGAACCTTTGATCTCCCATGTAGCGATTTGGACCCCAGCGTAGGCTGCTTCCTCATGTGTCTCTGCCATTCTGACTTGCTCAGTGTGTGGGCACTCAGTATTGGTGTGCCTCTGTGATCCGCATTCGATGCAAGGCTGGTTGACAGATAGATATTTGACTTGCTTGAGGAGCTTGCGATTCTGGTCCCTGTAGAACTGCTCCCTGACATCTGGGTCAATCTCCTTTGCTGGCTCATAGAGTGGCATAGATGGTGCTGGTCTGGCATAGGCGTTCTCTTCATAGTTTGTAGAAGTCCCATACTTGTTGTCATATGCCGTGAGCTTGTCCAGCACACCCCATGCGTCAATTGGTGGCATCGTCAGGTACTTATATCGAGTGTACTGATTGATCCTGTCCTTAGTGACTTGGTCAAGAGAGTTGAAGAAGATCTCCTGAATGACGTAGGGTGGCTGTCCATGAGTAGGGCAAGATCGCAGTAGTTCTTTGTACCTTTCCCATGCCTTTGCTAGCGGCTCCCCAGGCTTTTGTTTGAAAGCTGTGATCTTTTGGCGGAGGAATGCTGTCTTGGCAGGAGGAAAGAATTTGTTGAGAAATTCTTGCTCTACTTGTGCCCATGTTGTAAGGGATCTTGGTTTGAGTCCTTCTAGCCACTTCAGTGCAGGTCCAGCGAGCGACCAGCGGAAAGCTTTCATCCTGACATATTCCAGAGTTGTACCTTCAGCAAGAGTACGGCACATGTCATGAAAATTGGTAATATGTTCAAGAGGGCACTCATTAAATCTTCCATGAAAAGCATTGTTTTTAAGTTCTATAAGAAACGGAGTGCGAATTTCAAAAGAGTTTTCAGGGATTAGAATCGCCGATTCAGGCACGACGAGAGTTGGATGCATATAATCCTCTGCTGTAGTTGGATATTGGGCAAGCTCAGCTGCCAGCTGCCTCGCACGTTCAGCTTCTTGTTCCCTCCCTGCTCTCTCAGTGGCGAGAGCAGCATCTCTGGCAGCTAGATCCCTCGTGAGCCTCTCGATCAGCTGTTCCTGTGTCTCTACAGCTGCCATGGCTCTTTGTAGCTTAGCTCTGATGTGTAGAAGGCGCTCTGGTTCGTCTAAGCCGTCAAACTCAGGTGGTTGACCAGAACGGCGCATACACCTGTAAAGTAACTCAAAGAAAAAGTGAGAACTGACTACCTAAGGCGCGAATGATAGCTTCCCCGGCAACGGCGCCAATTTGTTGGTAGGAGGAAATAGAGTATGCAAATAAAATATAAATAAATCACAGCAAACCAGATTCCGTCCCTTGCAAATAATTACAAGACCTCCTCCTGATGTAGCAGCGGGAAGTCAGGATCGATCCACGAGGAAGCGTGTCAGCGGATCCTAGGCAGCAGAGAAATCTCACAGAAGTCGACAACAGGGTCCTCGATCTCGACTAGGGTAGTCGACAGAAGATCGGACAGTCGAACACAGCGCAGCAGCTCGGCAGTTTCTAGTCGATATCGACCAGAGGGTACTCGATATCGAGTAGAGCCCTTGTCGACTTCGGTTTGTCTTGTCGATCTCCTGCACAAATAAGCTACAACGATGCTAGATCGAGAATCAGTACTCGATATCGACGAGTGCTATTCGATATCGAGGAGACAGAAACTAAAACGAAACGAAAGAAAGTAAAAACAATTGCTTTGGGATTTCGAACTAAACTTAATGTAAAAGGCTTCCAGGATTGGGGTTTGCAACAACGATAACCAAGCATGCATAAGGCAGAGATAGACAGATAATCATGTGAATTGCATCAAGGACAAGTTTTCGCCTTTTCCAACAATTAGACAACTCTTTCAAGAAACCCTAATTGTCTCTACTGATTTTTATGTTTATAATCCAAGTTGTTATCATGGATCTCCATTAGATGGGTAATAAACACATAAACAAGCAGGAGATGCTCAAAACATGATAAAAGTCGGATCTTTACCTCAATTATGCAGGGCTATCGTCGGGCTCGCCCCAACCCTAGAAGTGGGTTGACTACTCGCGCTTCATCGCAAACTCAGACATCATTGATTGAAAGGAAATAACTTGCATTAAACTAAATTCAAAGACTTTACAATCCCGGCAATCCAACTCTCGTTGAACGCCAAAACCCTAAAACCTTCGAACTCCTAAACCTCTACTTGGAACTACTTCTCTCTGACTGAAATTGAATTAATAAAACTTAGCCCCATGGGCTTTATTTATAGGCTTCTAATCCTCGCTAATCAAGGATAGAAATATCTATCTATATCTAAAACTATATCTAAAAGGGTTAATGATAAATAAAAGCAATAAAGGAATTAAATCTAAAAGGAAAAGATAAATCTAAACTAGGTAAGTTTTCATGTGTTGATAGATCTCCCTTCCATGGATAGATGATGATAGATCTCGGCCCACTCGACATCCTTGGTGCCCAAGAAATCCCAGCTCTACTCGGACTGCTCAAACCGAGTAACGCGGCTCGACATGTCTACTCGATATCGACCACGGCTACTCGATATCGAGTACCAGGGTTCGTCGACTTGGTCTGGCTGGGTGACTCCGCTCGAGAAAGGCTCGGACATGGCTCGGAGGTCTGGTCGATATCGACCACGGCTACTCTGTATCGAGTAGAGGTGGTCTGCGTCTTCGTCCTCGGCTTCTCGGCTTGGCACAACTCGTCGACTCCGGACATGGCTCCGAAGTGTCGTCGATCTCGACTAGATGGTACTCGAGATCGAGTAAGGTTCCGGAGTCGGGTTGTCTCTGACACAGTGTCCTCGATCAGCTCTACTCGACCAGGTGTGCTCGACCAGCCTCATCGAGATCGAGTAGATGCTAGTCGATCTCGAGTAGAGTTCTCTCAGCTTTCTGCTCTGTTCTTGAAACGCACTTTCCCGAGTCCTCGTTCGTCGGATTGACGCATATGACCATGCGTTGGAAAGCTCTTTTCGAGGGCTACAACTCTCATGAAGACATCAAAGCTTTATTCAGAATGAAGAATGGTGAAAAATGGCGTTTTCTCCAGCTGCAACATCTTTAGCTTCTCCATGAGTTTCCTTTAGGCTTCAAAGTGCGTCCGATTTCTGCGAAATATAACCAAAACTTGTGTAGACCTCCATATATTGCAAATAAACATATATTACACAGATTCTGTGTTGTTCTAACCCAAATGTATGCAATGTATGCAGAAATCGATATAGAAATAAGTGTAAAACATGGCAAATTAGGCTTACAACAATTAACAATTAACAATGTTAAGTCTATAATAGATTAGTACCATTACACTCTTAACATTTAACAGATTGTCAAATTCAATGAATTTAACAAATTCAATGAATTTAACAAATTCAAGTGAACTTTGTTAATCTTAAGAGTTAATTTCAGTGACTCTTGTTAACTTAAAACATTCCTTTCATGCACACAAAATGCTCCTTAATCTGTATGTTACTTCCTTAATCTGTATGTTACTCTCTTGTTGTGTTAATTTGTTCATTATTTAACTTTGATTGATCTATCTTATTTATTAGACTATGTCGGCTGCACAACCGAGTGACTCCGTCAACAACTTAGGAGCTTCCGCCACTCAGGCTACACACCCGAGTGGTGAAGAGCAAACGGCTGAGACAGTAGCTTCTTCTGCTAGTGAAGAGCAAACTACGGGTACGGTTGACATTGAGGGTGAGAAAAAGAAAAAAAAGGAGAGTTTGTACTGTTTGGAATGATGTTACCGAAGTTGAGGAAGATGGTGTAGCTTATGTGAAATGCAACCATTGTGATGTAAAAATGACAAAAACCAAGGGAGGGTCAACAACTACCTACAAAAGGCACATTGACCTTTGTGTGATTCGGAAAAGTAAGCTTTCAGGAAAAGGAAAAGGTGCAGGTGGAATGCAACAACTCCTAAGTTTTGATTCTAGTGGAAGTGGTTCACTTGTTTCTTACAAGTATGATAAGGAGGAAATTTTGAACATGATGGCGAAGATGATTATGGTGCATGAATACCCGTTCATGATGGATGAGCATCAGTTGTTTAGTGCTTATAGCCAAATGCTTAACCCGAAGTTTGAACCGATTGGTCGCCTTGCAATTATAGATCGTGCAATGAAGTTATATATGGAAGAGAAGGCAACAATGAAGGTGATGTTTACAAAAGTTGGAAGGGTTAGCTTAACATCGGACTTGTGGACATCTAACCAAACGAAAAGCATCACTGGACATTTTGTAGATTCAGATTAGAAGTTGCAAAATCGCATTTTGAATTTTTGTTTGTTGCCTCCACCACACACGGGTATTGCTATTGCGGACAAGATGTTTGAGTGTTTGTCTGAATGGGGATTAGAAAAAAAGATCTCTACCATCACATTAGACAATGCTACTTCAAATGATGCTGCCACCACATCTTTGCAAGAACAATTTGAGGCAAGAGATGCATTGATCTTTGGAAGGAAGATCTTCCGCGTTAGGTGTTGTGCGCATATCTTGAATTTATTGGTCCAAGATGGATTGATTCCTTTGAAGAGCGTTATTCAAAATGTCCGTGAGAGTGTGAAGTTCATACTTTTGAGTCCCTCATGCCTTCACAAGTGGAATGAGCTTGTCAAGAGTATAGGATTGCCCACAAACAACAAGTTAATTCTTGATGTTTCTACTCGGTGGAACTCAACCTATCATATGTTGGAAAGAGCTCTAATATTCAAGGATGCTTTTCCTAGGTATACATAATATACCTACTGATTTTTTTATATATAAATACACCTACTGATTTTTACATTTTTTCATATGTTGGAAAAAAGCTACTGCTTTTTATATATATATATATGAATTCTTGATGTTCCTAGGAATTCTTGTGCAAGCATTTAGCTACTGATTTTTTGTAGCTACTGATTTTTTAGGCCTTATAGCTACTGATTTTTTAGGGCTTATATATACATTAGACCTAGGCAAACGCGGGCGCGGGCCGGGCTTGGTCAGAAAATTTGTCCCGTTGATGCGGGCGCGAGCCGGGCTAAGCCCGCTTAACGGGCTGAAAACCTTGTCCGATCCCATCCACCATTGCGGTTGCGGACAGCCCGCGGGTACCCGCTTAATTTCTTGTTGTACCTGCTGCTGTTATTAAGAAATAAAATAAAAATTGCAACAAATGTTGCTGTACGCCTGTACCTGCTGTAAGTTAGAACGGAACTTGCTGTACAAATTAGTAATGCAAAAGAAAAAGTCGAACATAGAATAAAAGGTTTAAAGTCCAACAACAACCCTTGCTCACACAAATTGTTGGAGCTACAAAGTGACAATCCTTGCAAACTCAAACACAAATAGAGAATAAAGTGACAAGTCTAACAACAATTGCAACAATTGTCCAACTCTTGCTCACACAAACACAAACAAACAAAAACAGTCCAACATAAGTGCTTGATCAATTACATCGATTCGGAAGACTCGTCTTCTTCATCTTCCATCTCCTCTGCGCATTCATCACCAATCTTGAGAGTCTTTGAGGGGCCTTCAAGATAACAAAAATAAAATTATAATACATGTAAACTTAACATAATAAATAAATGGATAATAATCCGACCAGGAGCATTTTGCATCTCAACCGAAACCACCTTCTTTTCTTCCTTGTAACGATTCATTGCATCTCTCTTAATAGTGTATCTACTAACTAGATGAAAATCAGGTACACTAACTCTCATCATATTTCTAAATCCTGATTCCTCAACAATGCAAAACGGATGTCCTCCCGATACGACAAAAATACACAATGCTTCTCGAATATCTTCTAAAGTAGCACTAGGTTTCCTCAAAGACATTTGATTCTTCTATACAACACTCTCACTGCCTGATTCACTCCCAGTAATGAAAAGGTTTTTTTTCAACCAATAAACAAGAGCAGGACAGGTTGCAAGATGCCGCTTAATATGTGTTGTACCATAATTATGACTTGCTTTGAAAGGTTTCTTACAGTGATTGCAAGTGGCTTTGATATCCCCATTCTCCAACACTTCTCTTGTCATGTCATTCCACACAGTTGAAGTCAACCTCGTTCCTTTTGAACTGCACTGCACACTCGGAGTTAGGGTCGGAGAAAGGTTGTCCACTGCATCTTCACTCTCCTGCGCCATACTTTGGTGATCTACAAACCAGCCTAGTGAACAAAGAGAGGAATCAACATAAGAAATTTCAGACATTTTAGATTTGTAACGACCAATTTTAATCCAATCTGAGATTTGTAAAATGACTAAAATCCAATCAAAGAGAGGTGAATCCAATATGAGAAACCAACCTGCTTACTTGCAGCGGGACCTGTGAGGCGAGAAAGAGCAGTGGCGCAGGAGCTTGAAGAGCGCTGGAAGAGGGAGTGCCGAGGACGAAGAAGGAAGAGCACGAGGACGATGGGAGATCCACAGATGGGAGACGAAGAAGGAAGAGCACGAGGACGATGGGAGACGAAGAAGGAAGAGCACGAGGACCTGTGAGGCGACGAAGCGAGAAGAGCGCGGGGACGAAGAAGGAAGAGCACGAGGACGATGGGAGATCCACAGATGGGAGACGCGAGCACGAGGACGATGGGAAATCGGCTGTCTGTTCAGCAAATGAAGTTAGGGTTTTAGGCAGGGTAGAGTAAACCTAGGTATTTTTTTTTTTTTTAAATTAATAATATATATATATATATATTTAATAAAATATATATTAAAAAATTAGCGGGTACCCGTTACGGGCCTAGCGGCCCGCAACGGGTAGAATGGCTTACCCAATCCCGTTCCCGCTGCAGGCGCGGGCCGGGCCTAGCGGCCCGCATGGGCTTTTGCCTCTACCCAAGCCTGCCCAATTTTACGGGCGGGCCGGCCCGCGTTTGTCCAGGTCTAATATACATGTCTAAATTCATGCTTAAATGTACATATTGTTTAGGGATTATAGCTACTGATTTTTTTACATATTGTGTGCAATATAGCTACTGCTTTTTTTTTTATAATATAGCTACTGATTTTTTTACATATTGTGTGCAATATAGCTACTGCTTAAATTACATGTCTAAATTCATGCTTAAATAATATAGCTACTGATTTTTTTATAATATATAGCTACTGATTTTTTTTTTAGGTATGCAAGTAGAGAGCCTTCTTACAAAACCGTTCCATCCGAAGAAGAGTGGGAAAGAGCTCGTGATGTGTGCAAGTTTTTGAAGACTTTTAATAACGTAACTAATGTCTTCTCTGGTCGAGATTACACAACTGCCAATCTTTATTTCCCTGAGGTTTGTGAGCTTAGGAAGGTCTTGGATGTGATGGCCAATGACCCAAGGGAATTCATGAAAGTTATGGTTTAAAGCATTAAACTAAAGTTTGACAAGTATTGGAAGGAGTCCTCTCTTTTGATGATAGTTGCATGTGTGTTAGATCCTCGAAGCAAGATTCAGGCGATTAGGTACATTTTTAGAACCCTATATCCACCAGAGGAAGTTGAAAATAGGATATTTGACATTAAGGATGAAATGCAAATTTTGTATGACAACTACGCATCTAAGGAGGATAGTTTTTCTTTTACTTACAATATGCAGACTAGCTCGGGTGGAGGGAGTGAAAAACGTTCCAATGACTGGATGTTGGGCTTCGAATCTTGGGTAAAAGTAAGTGATTCAGAAAAGCCAAGTAGAAAGGAGCTTGACGTTTATCTTGATGAAGTTGTGTTGACCGGGGAAGCCGACGAATTTGATGTCTTGGGATGGTGGAGGTTAAACATTTTGAAGTTCCCTATCTTATGTAAGATGGCTCGAGATATTCTTTCTATTCCGATAACCACTGTACCTTTCGAGTCAGCGTTCAATGCCGACCGTAGAGTTATTGGGGATGATCGTTGTTCATTGTGGGATGACACGGTTGATGGACTTCTTTGTGCATCAAATTAGTTCCAAGTTGAGTACAAAGATTTGGTCATTGATTGATGTAAGTATATTAATATACTATCTTCATTGTTTGTATACATTTTATACCACAACCTCATTTGAACTCATTTTATATTTCTATTTAGGTTATGGAGGAAGCAAGGCAAGAAGCAATTCAACTACGACAAGCTTCTACTTTTATTTTTCTGTTTGTAGTGTACTTGTGAGTGTTTATTTCGAAGTTGTTGTGGACCTTGAGACATTAAACTTAGGTTTGTATTAAGTGTTTGGTCATTGAACTATTGAACTTATGTTGTATTCCAAGTTGTTTGGTTTCTAATGGTTTGATATCCATTAAACTTGTATTATGTAACCGTTTTTTGCTTGCACAGCTACTGTATAAATAGCTGGAATTTCATTTTAGCTCAGCTCGGAACCGAGCTTGAACGAGCTGAACCGGCCCAGACGACGATCTCGAACGAGCCTAAGCTCGTTCGTTCGGCTTGATCGAGCCTCAACAAGCCGAGCTCGAGCTTTCCCCTGGGCTTGCGAGCCGAGCTTGAGCAAAAAAAAAGCTCGAATAGATTTTAGGCTCGAGCTCGGCTCGACTCGTTTACCGTTCGAGCCAAGCTTGAACATGTCAAGCTCGGCTCATTCGGCTCGTATATCACCCCTACACCCATGTCAAGCTCGGCTCATTCGAGCCAAGCTTGAACATGTCAAGCTTGAACACCATCTTTTTCCATCTCATCGTCTGTCTCAAACACAAGCTTCCCCTTCAACCTAAGAGATCTTTTAATCTCAGGATCAAAAGACAAAGCCAATGAATAAGAAGATCTAGTTTGAACCATACAAAGACACAAAAGACTCAAAGTAAAGAGTAATTGAAAGAGATAAAGAAAAGCAATCTCCTTTCTTCTCCACCGGCAACGACGCCAAGAATTTGGTGCGGGACGAACTTTGTTGGCACTTTCTCCCTTTGCCAAATAGTAATAATATTAAAACTTAAAACACACAAATATATTAGGCAACCAATCACTTGATAAACCAAATAACTACTAGTATAACGATGAAGTCCAGTGACGAACCCACGGGGAGAGGCGATTTCCTATTCAATAACTCTAAGCAAATACTCTTATAGAAAAGAAATGATTCGTAACAGGTATCAAAGATGTAAAAGTAACCAGATTTATGATTGCAAAGTAAATCGATATCTAAGTAGAAAGAACACTGCACGTGCAATTGTCTGACAATGGTTGGAATTCATGGTGATAATGCATATTTTATATGGTCATTTATAGGTAGTCTTAGGTGTATTAAGTATTCATATTGCATGCTTAATAAGCTTATTCATAATCTTGGTCATTTGGTATTCGAAGTTTGAAATCTATGGGTTTTAGTGTTTATTTGTAGGTTATAAGATCCGGCCTCGAAAGGTGGAGAAAGAATGGAGCAAAATGGACAAAAAAGAGCTAAGAAACAAGAGCGGTAATGGAGAATCTAATTCATTCACCACTTTAGATTAGACATATTCTCAATAGGTTTGGAGAATCTAGGGTTTTTTTGCCGACACCTTTGGCATATATTAGACATATTTCTCAGTAGGTTTGGAGAATCTAATTCATTCACCACTTTAGATTAAGAACGCTTTAGAGGATTTAAGGTTGAGATATCCAAGGTACGTCATGAATACCTAGGCTTCTCGTGATTTTTTCTTCAATTCAAAACTTGGTTGGTGGATCGTGAGACTTGATTTCTATATTATTCCCATGTTTATTTCATTGTCCTTGCGCTGATTTATGTTGTTAGTTTTATTTTGATTCGCGTCTTTGTAGAAATGCATCATGCTAGGGTTTCAATTGATTCGCGAGAATAATTAGACCTTTTGTAGCAAGCATAATTGAGTGATTTCACAAGGATGATCTTGATTGTGTAGGGCAATGACAGTTTGGGCGACTGGTGTGGTGCAGAATGTCGTTACCTTTCCACAACACCAAAAAGAGTAACCCAAACCAACAACTCAACTAGTAACCTAGTAACTAGTATAGTGGAATAGTAAGGGGTCGATCCCACAGAGAGAATACATTTCCAGTCTATCAAATCGCTATCGGAACAGAACAATATCAGGAAGTGATTGAATATCAAGACAAACAAACTCAGCAAACGTAACAATGGTAAATTGGTGATAATTATGAATGTTGAGATAGTTTCCCCTACAATTCATCAACAATGGTTATGTATTTGATCCTTGACTTTATCTATCTTTCCTTGTTTGATTCATCTAATGGTGGATCACTCCAACCCTAAGCAATGCAACAATAACAATCGCACAAACAACCAAAGATAGGGGAACAACCCCCTAACCCTAATCGGTATAATTGATAAAGTGGAATTGTCCTACACATCCAATCGATGCTTTCAAGGGATCAATCAGTTATGTTGCGCTACTAATCCAATTAACTTGCAACGGTTAATTAAACCTTTAGCAAGAAAGCAAATTCCATCAAGGTGGCCAATCAAGAGGGAATGTATGAAATCAATCAATAACAAACAAATACATTGAATAAATCAAAGTTAGAATAGATAGAAATTAAGTCTCACAAATCATATAACCATGTCTGTGAATTGCAGGCGAAACAAAAGAGGTTTAGTTCCTCATGGAAAACCTTCCTCTTAATATCTTCATATGAGTTCTCTCTAAAAAGGTTTCAACAAGTAAAAGAGTTCTCTCTCAAAAGTCATCCGAAATTATATTAAATACATAACCCTAATAAGTTTCCAAAAGACGGAATAGAAATCCCGTAATGACACGGGTCGCAGGCGTCGTGCTTTAGGTGGCGAGCGTCGTTTCATCAGTAGCCATATTCTTCAATTTGTGCATTTCAAATCCAAGTTATTTTCCTCCACGCCTCTTCCTAGCCTCCTTCATATGTTTCCTAAGGTTCCTAGCTCTCCAAACTCATCCTTGGCAAGCCATAGACTCGTTCTTCCAGCGTCGGGACATAAATCTACAGAAAAGCATAAAAAGAGCGTAGATTCCACACTTGCAAGAATCAACACTAAAGACTCGAATTACTCAAATAAACATGAAATAAGCTATCCTAGAATCATTAAAAACTACCTATAATACCTATATAAAATACGCATTATCAATCTCTCCCATACTTAAGGTTCGCTAGTCCTCGAGCGACCAATAAAAGCAACCTATACCTACAAATTCATCAAGCATGCCATAGCCATACAAAAAAAACTAGAAAACAAACTTTGAAGGAACATAGGATCAAAGTGACAAACATTGTTTGCATGTATCTAATGATCGGAGCATGTGGAAGCATAAATCATCCAACCTTACCAGGAACATGTGTTTCACTCAAACTCTCATGTGTTTAGGCTTTAAATAACATCTCTCAACTCAACCCAAAATGCACTAAGCTCATAGAAATTGACAACAATATAATCAAACCTCCATTGAAATGCCATTACTTGCAGAAAACAATAAAAATAAATGACTTGGCTCTAGACGAATTGATACGGGGTTAGCCGTAGGATGGCCCGATCTTCGATAATCAAGACTCAAAGACAAGAACGGAAGCAAACGACTCAAGAACAACAAACAAAGACTCAATATCGACTAAACGGAATAAAAACGCAGCAACTCTAGACTCGATTAAAAATAATAGAAAGACCGATAGATGGGTGATTCGAACTAAAATAGAACGAGGCAAAGACCTCAGGCCTCCTAAGAGGGTAGGAACTAAATACCAACGACTATAAAGCCCGTCTCTACAACCTTACATAACCAAGCGGACAACTTGGAGGCACAAGGAGGGGACTTGTGATTACCAGGATTACCAAGCCCTCGCGAGGTTGACGAACTCAAAGCAAACCAAGCAGGATCTATAACCAATAGTTGCAATCGACGAGCCACGCTTCGAGTCGATTGACTTTCTCTCAATTGTGTTTCACACAAACTGAAATTTCATTCATGAAAAGACGTCTGTTCTCTACAATGGAAGGATCAGCCGTCTACTTATAACCCTAAGGCTGATTTTTAATGAAAATAATAAATAAAAGATTAATTAAAATAAACACCTAAATTACCTAAAATAACATAAGTAACGAAAGTTACTAAAAATAACAAAGTTGTTCCAACACTTAGAATAATTCCCGTCAAAACAGTAATAGCTTGGAAAGATGGTGATTTTCGGCCAAGCTCCATGTCAAATATGGAAAACTATTCTACAGAAAAGTTGTAGATCTCTTCGTCCTCGTTCTGACAAGGTATGGCACGATCCAATCCGATTAATATTGAATCCGTACGACTCATTTTACTGAGATGTCGAAAAGCTGTCAAACTGCTGAACGAATCTAATAACGAACGACCATCAAGCTTGCACATTTGGACCTTCTCCCATGGTGGAGCCTTCTTCTTCCTCTTTAGGATGACTTCATTCTCGTGAGATCGAATCATAGGTCCATCCTCAAGTATAGGTGTGTCCGAAGGTGTCTTGGATGGTCCCGTATCACAAATTGTGTGGTCGCCTCTACGTCCAGCATGCCGAATGAAAGGTGCTTGGTCACCCTCAAGGTGTCTCATCCTCGTCAACATCTCCAAAGAGATGCGAGACTCTCCGTCCATAGGCACCAAATTTGTAACTCTCACTCTGCAGTGCACAACTATTAGTGTAATCAATCCTCCAAAGCCGATAGTCCTGGTATCCCTATGAGCTCCTTCTACTAGCATATCAGCATAGACGTCGAAAAACAATCGCAGCCAATCAGGAGTCACCTCCGCCTCGGGAGTCAAACAATACATCGTCGCCCATGCCTTCATAGAAACCTTGTTAAGCTCGTTCTGCCCGAAGAAGGTGTTGTTCAGCCCCTTGTGGTAGGGTCTATGTCCAGGGTGGGTGATGTTGTAGTTGTAGTTCTCGCCCCCACGGATCGAAGTGGCACCAGTAACTGCCTGCCAAGTCGCCGTCAGCGTGGGACTCATCATCATCTGACGCCTCTAGTTTGGAGTGGGAAGGCGAGTGATACCTAACTATCGTCTAAGATGTGCAAACGTCCTCAAGTGTGTTCGTCTCATAACAGTAAACTGAATCTGCTCTCAATCTTCAAAAACAACTAAAGTTGCCAGAAACTCTCTTATCAAATCCAGGTAGGTCAGCTCATGCATGACAATATAATTCCCGATGCCCCCATTCTTGAGAAGGGTAGCACAAGGTTCTGCTAGACCTAAAGCGTCTAAGGTCGGATAATCGAAAAACTTGGTCGTTGAGTATTTTCTACGGCTAAGTTCATTCCACTTCCTAATCTGATCCCCACACAACGTACTCGGAGCAATCATGTTCGGAAATGAAGTCATGGTGATGAAATAAAGAGGAGGAACGAACAAACTTATAAAATCTGACGAAGAAAGTCGAGTTCTGGTGAGGCGGCTCGGTTCTCCACAAACAAACCCTCCTTCGACGTCAGAACGTGCCCTTTTCCGCCTCCTTGCTTCACGAAAAAGTGATATAAGGCCTTGGGAAAGTGTATTTTGAACTCAAAGTGGCCGGAAGTGGTGGTTTGTGATTTTGGTGAATTTTCAAAGTGAACGAAATCGTGAACCGAGGGCGTGTATTCGTAGATCGGGGTGTGTAGAGGATTCCGACCCGTCCATGGAGGATTCAACCAATTTCTTGATGGAGCAAATAGGGCAATTACGTGAGATGGTGAATCAAAATGGGGAAGCAATTATTCGACTCTCTCAAACATTGAAGGAGTTGGCAGTTGAGCAATGTTCTATTCCTCAAATTGATGAAAGCCAAGATGCAAGCAACGATAATGAAGAAGAGCATCTAGTGGTTATCGACACAAAATCTCAGGAGAAGTCCCTAGAGATTGAGTATGTTTCGATGCTCCCTCCATTCGTAGAAATCATCCCCAACTCGCCTATCAAGGAGCCAAGTCCGAAAGCAATTTCTATGGTTCCCGAACAAGAAACTGGCACTTTTTGCAAATTGGGAGATTTTGGTGAATATCTCAATCCATGGAGCCACTACTTCAAGAAACCAACAACAGAACTGTGTTGGTGGTCCTACATTTGTTTCATCTTTAGTGTGCATGAAGGGTAAGTTGGTGATGGTTCTCATTGCTATATTTTTAATAAACAATTGTTTCATCTTTAGTGTGCATTCAAATATCGATTGGGCACGAGAGTTTGATTTGCTTTTGAGGGCGTTGACGATGTCTGCTTGAGTCTTGAATGAGTGGATGAATAAACTGTCGAGCCAACTACCTTAACCAAAGGCGTTGCTTGGGAGGCAACCCAAGGTCGTTAGATTTAGATTCTATTAATTGCATTAAGTTATTTTTAGTTTTGGATTTTTGTTTGTTCTCATGGGGTACTAACATCGTAGGGGTGAAAAGACGAGGAGAATAGGACAAAGAGGAAAGGCCGCCCCACGGCCAGGAAAGCCTCCCCGCGGCTAGGCGATGGACTCAGCCGCCCCGCGGCCAGGAAAGTCGCCCCGCAGCTTCTGACGGGACTAACATTTTTTCTTCCTCACTTCCCACATTACCTATTACCACCGCAGCGAACAAGTCAATTTTTCTTTCTTTCCTTCATATTTTTATCTTTTGCTGTCTTTTATCTCATTGAGGACAATGCCTGATTTAAGTGTGGGGGGAAGAATCGCGTGGTATGATAGGATTGCATGTTTATTTTTAGTTTGCACTTTTATTTTGGTTATTAGTTTATATTGCATATCAGCATGTTAGTCTTTAAAAAAAATCCCAAAAAAAAAATAAAAATCAGTTATTTATAAATTGCATGCATTGTTAGGATTAGGTCTTATTTCCCCATATGGATACCGTTTGTCCTCTATTCTATCTATATTGAGATTTATGCCACTTGAGGTGCTTGGATTGTTGAAACCTTCGATATATGTTTTCTATAACATTTGGTGAACATGATTGCTTAATGATTGAGCACATAAGATCTTGGAATTTTGGATGATCTTGAAGTTCTAGACATGACATGGTGAGCTTATTTTGGCCTATTCAGGACTGCACTTGATTTAGTCCTCTTGCTTGTTGAGTGTACTCTCTTCAATTGCTTTCTCTTTGGCTTGCATTTAGATATCTTTTTCAAGGCTGCATATTATAATTTTTGCACATGACTTAAATATGATTGAGGCACCTTTATTAGCCCTATTTGACTCTATTCCCGCCTTGCATATTATCCTCTGCTTGAAGCCAAGTTGAGCCTAATTGCCTATTCTTTTATAGCTCCACAAGATTTTTCCATAGCCAATTATAGCCTGACCCCATCCGGGAATTAGGAATGGTTGGTGAATATTTATATTGTGGATGATGGTTTTTAGTGGTGGATTGTATGTTTAAGGTATCCTTATGGGATGTTTGATTCTTGCTAGTAGTTATTCATTACTTGGGACCTAATATGGAATTGAGTTGAGTGTATGCTTAAAGCCTAAACACATGAGAGAGAGAGAGAGAGAGAGACATATTTTCCCTTCTGAGGTTAGATTGATGAGCATACAAGCTACTTGATCGTTCATATACATGTTATGATGTTGTTGTGCCTTATTCATGTTTGCACTTGCTTTTATGTTGCTTTTGATAAGGTTAAGTTTTGAAGGAATCTCCTATGGGATGCATTGATTTATATCTATTCTTCATTTGCTTAAGGACAAACAAGAGCTTAAGTGTGGGGGAGTTTGATCACGCATATTTTAGATAGGCATTATATCTAGTTTTAGGTGCATTAAAGTTTCCATATTGCATTTGTTTTGTCTAATTTACATTGTTTTGCATTTGAGTATTCGAGTTTGGAATCTATGATGTTTTCTGTTTATTCTGCAGTTATACAATCCGAGCTTAAAAGGATGTTTGACAGATCTAGAAGAGCTGTTTTTGAGCATAAAAGAGGATAAGGAAAGATCATCAAGGGAGCTAAGGAGAACAAAGTCGAAGACAAAGAATAATCGTGGAGCCAGAGTAGCGGCACTCACCGGTTTCACAGTCTTCAGCAAACCCGATTTTGTCCGGATATATTTTAATTAGTTTATTATTATTTTACTCTCTAGGGTTTTGAGCCGTCACTTTTAGGCTATAAGGCTATTATTTTCAGTAGTTTTGAGAGGGTGAACATTGAGAGAGAGAGAGAGAGAAAGAGAGAGACAATTTACAACAACTTTTCCATTGATTGTTTTAGTAGACTATGAGTTGCTAAACTCATAGTTTCGCTTGTGATTCGAAGACATGGTTGGTTGAATTGGGATGATTTGATTTCATATTATTATTCATGTGTTATTTCATTATCCTTGTTCTTTATTGTTAAGTATTTGCACATGTTCTCTCTAGACTGATCATCTTGACAGAAATTGCATATATGCTAGTGATTCCTTTTGAAAGATTGGTAATCCATGGTAGCAAGCAATGGGAAATTGATCCCGTGAAAGCATCACTTGTCTCTGCAAGATAATGACTGTTGGTTAAATATTGATTTCTATCAAAATAGGGTTAAGATATTTGCACTCTTTTGACATTCAAATCGCATTGAGATTTGATCTTGCTAATTGGCCAAGTACTATTGTAATTCATGTTATTATATGTTGTATTTCATAAAGTGTAAGTGATTGGTAAGCCTGTGAGGGATATCGATATATCTAAACCAAGTCGGAATAACCATTGATATCAATTGCTTTGCACTGATTTGAGAATAACAATGAAATCATTCCAAGGATTATGAACCTCAACTTTTGTCAACAATTGCAGGTGAAGCATTTTCTCATACTATTATTATTTTGGAACCATTACTACTTTTACTTATTTGTTTTATTTTATTTTTCTCACCTTTATTGTTATTTGTTTTGAATCACCATAAAAATAACGAATCAGTCTTCTCTGTGGGTTCGACTCCTACTTGTCTACTATACTAATCTTTTGTTTGGCTTGAGTTAGGATATTATTTGCATTTGGGACCAGGGTCAACTACACATCACTCTTGTCGCTTCACCAGCATGTGATGACGAGAAGTTTGAACTCTATCCATGAGGTAGAGATTCATATGAGCTTTCGTTGAGGTCATTGAAGAAGTCATCTACTGTTAATTGCAAAAAATCTAGGGGTTCGTATGAATTGTATGGATATTGCATTGCTTTCCAAGTTTGGTTTTTACTTGTTTCTTAATTCTGTGTCAGCAGTCCTTATTTTATGTCACCATATATGAACGCTTACTATTTTGTGTGTCCCCCCCCCCCTTTGTGTTTACTAGTCTAGGATAATGGATGTCTTTCCGGCATTGGCTGATAAATTTGACTGCAATTTCAAGATGAGGGCTAGATATCCTTATTTTTTGGATTGGCAATGTGATTTTAGGCATCTTTACGATGAGGCTGCTGAGTTATTTGATGGTGATTTGGTAAGATAACTTACGTCATTTAGATTTTCAAATTTGATAGTTTACATGTGATTACACGTTTTATTAATTTTATTTTTAATGTATATGATAGACATCGATGTTCCTTAATTGTGGTGAGTTTGCAAGAACACAAGGATGATGTATATTAAAGAAGAGGTTGATGAAGTAGTTTATCAGATTGCTGACCCTGTGTTTTCTCAACCGGAGAGTCATACTCTGTATTAGTGGAATCATATGCGTAAGTATGCATATGAATATAAGTTTTTACACAGAAAGGATTCGGAGGTTGAATTATTTGGAACGCTTGATGTTGGTGTGGATGAAGGAAATGATGGGAAGAAACCGACTGACATAAAGAAGCCACCGAAGAGGAAAAATGCGCAAACAGGTAAGCCTTCGAAGATGAAAAAAAAGGGGCATGTACTGATATTCCATTGAAGAGGGGTCCTGTGAGGAAGGGTCATTCTGCAGGTACCCCAAGAAAAAAGGGGCATGTACTGATATTCCATTCAAGGTAGTGATGATGTTGACACACAGGCTGATGAACCCAGGCTGAAGGTGGCGATGATGCTGACAAGCACGGTGATGGTAGTACGCTTGATGACATCTATGGTGCTTACTCAGCTCTTACACATGCGTCCCCTACGTTTGCCCCTTTATTTGATAGGAAAGGAAGTGATATTAATGATGCAGACACAGACATTCCAGGAAAGAATGTTGATGCTGATGACATCCAGCAGGGAGTGCTTGGTATGTGTGTTGACGCTGATGATGACAGTGATGATCAAAATGTTGACACAACGATCGGATCTGGCAAAGATGCCAAAATCGATGATGTTGCTGATAAAGATGCCAAGGGTGATGGTGGTGTTGGAATTGGAGAGTCGTCTCCCAATGTTGATGCTAAAAATGATGGAATGGAAGAGGTGCCTCCCATAGTAGATGTTACTGCTAACACCAATTCTAATCCTGGGTGGGTCAATGATATATTCAGGCGGCTTGAAAAGCTGGAAGAGCTGCATGCACGTATAGATGAGTTGGCTTCCCGCATTGATGAGATTGAGAAACACATTCAAAGAGTTGTTGACATTGTGGGAATGGTTGTTGACATGATGGATAAGTACAACTCACTAGAGAACAGGTTTACACTGCATGAGTCAATGGTTGCAAGGTCGCAGTCATCTGTGAACATTGATCATGGTCATGGCTGCAGAAAAGTTGTGAATGATGTTGTTGCTGGCATCAAGATGAATGTGATTGTTAAGGATGTGGGTGATGAGAACGTAGCTGAGTTGGATGCACGTGACGAAGGTAAATCATCTATCTCATCTGTTGTTGCGAATGAGGGAGCTGAGGCTCCATCAACTGAACTCCCAAATGTGATTGTTAAGGATGTAGTTGAAGACTTTGTCATTCCTGTCACTTTGGTTGAAGAGCAGAGGACATCAGGATTTGAGTCAGGTCATTTTGTTGTTGATCTAGGCTGTGATTCTGATTTGATGTCTATGGAGGAAAAAAGTGATGAGTTTAAGGACAGTTGATAATGCATATATTAAATAAGCATTATAGGCATTTTTAGGCTAGTTAGGTTGCATTTAGTTTTTAATTTGTAGTTAAATTGCATCTTGTGATTATTTTTGGAATAATTCGGATTCTGCAGAAAATTGTGGTTATATTGCATAGATGGATTCGAAGACCATTGAGAGATGCAATATCTTGGAGAGGAGATGCAAAGACATTGGAATGGAATACACGAAGCAAAGACTTGAAGAGAGGAAAAAAGTAAGAGTGCTCTCGGCTTCTGGTAGTGAGAGATGCAGCGGGGAGCACATGCAGCGACCGTAGCCAGCATGTCTCTTCCGCCATAAGGAGCTGGAGCAGTGGGTTACTTTCAGCACGCGTGCAGCGGCCGCAGCACCTATGTCGCGGTCACTGCATTGGTCATCGGAGCGTCGCGTTTTATTTAATTGAAACCATAGTTATTGTTATCTAGTTTTTGACCGGCTTAGACTTTTTAAGGCCGATTTTACTTATTTTCAATTCACTTCTTTTCTATTCCACGTTATATCAGACAATTAGAGATTGAGCGATGTTTTCCATGAGGAACTAAACTCCTCTGTTCTGCCTATAATTTAAAGCTTTATTTGGATTGATTGTGAGTTTTTAATTCTCGCTCCTTAATTCCGGTATTGAATGCTTTGACTTCTTTGTGCTTTAAGTGCTTGATTGTTTTATTCTATCTAGCCCGCGCAACTAGTTAGAACCAATTCAATTGCTAAGGTTTTGTAGATTCCTGATTGTGAACCTTAACCCAAGTAGCAAACTTGTCCCTTTAGGGCAGATTGAACTAAGTGGATAAGTAAGAAGTTGGATGTGTTGTTAAATCCCTTTTTAGGGACTACAAATACCTTGGCTAATATCTGAACTTCAAGCTATCAATTGGGTTAAATCCTTCTTTATGGGATGTTAGATTGATAAGGGTTTCTAGGACTGATTGGACTAGTAACTATATTAGGTTGGGGCAAGGACATTCATAGGAAACTTAATAGGACGAGAAGAAGTTACAAGGATCGTTTCAACCATATAAAGTTGAAAATTGTAGGTAGAACTGCTTCTCACAATTCACTAGTACAAAAAACCAATTTTATCACGGCTCATTTTAGGTTTTTATCACGGGTTTGAACCGTGATAAAATGTTCCGCGATAATAGAGAAAATGGTACAGAACCGTGATAAATAATGCATTTTATCACGGTTGTTAACCGTGATAAAAAGGATTGTCAATCCGTGCTAAAATGAGGTTGAATGCATAACCATAGTTTTACATCACGGTTACAACTGTGATATATACCCTAATAACCGTGATATATACTTCAATTTGGCGTGCGTATAATAGAATTATCTATTACGGTTACCCAATATAACCGAGATATAAAACAATTTTTTTTAATAAAAAAATGGGTTCATAAAGAACCGGTTCAGTCAACCGAACCGGTTCTTTATGAACCCATTTTTTATATCCAGTCGTTTCGACAAAATAGAAGTATCAAGAGAGCATTTAGGAGAGATGAGAAGCAAATGTAAATCAAAATTTATTTCAAAATTGATGGATGTACAAACTATCAGTTCAAATGAATAACTCCATTGAGTAGCTAATCAACCCTTCTACAAATAAGTATAAACAATATTCAGCAATACAAGTACAACCCACAGAAATTCTAGGACATAGGTTCTTTGTTGGCACATTCCTATCTATCAACTACCATAAACTCTTTCGCAACAACAGACATATCTCCTTCAGCGAATCCAAAATCAATTATCATTGTTCCTTGCTTAAAAATGCTTTGATCTTCTTGGTAGCTAGTACTTGTCATATAGTTAAAACCCAATTGCACAAGCTTCTTAAGAGACGAGAATAATGCTCAATTGATGGTTGAAATTTCCAAAAAAGAATGGAAGAGTATCTAAACTTACAACTCTTCCCTACTTGTTTAAAGCTTTCAATGTGTTGAAGGTTTCCATGTATTCCTGTTGTTCTGAACTTACAACTCATTCCCTACTTTCAAATTTTCATCTTTCGAACCCGTTTCTGCTAGCCAAGTGATGATGGAGGTTCTACTAATCTTCCAGACCTGCTCCCAAAATTAAACAAATGGTGGTCAAATGACTACGAAAGTATAAGCATCTTTGTATATGAAAAATTCCAACTAGAAGACACATACTTTCATTTCTAGTCCCGTTTACTGACTTTTTCCCATGCTTCAGACTGCAGAGTAAAGAATCATGTTATTTACATATTGTGTAAGATTTCAAAGACTTGAACCAGAAAAAAAAGATTGGGAAAAAGTCTGAACTATCACTATAAAAATTTATAGAAGCTGGAGTGAATGAATGATGTTCTTGGTTTAGTTAAATAGTTTAAAATATAAATTGCAAAAGGGGTTATAATTTATAGAGCAGTCAGTAGATGCACTTTTAACAATGTGTCATTTAATCATTTCAGTGTGATGACAAAGAAATCTAATGTGGAGAAGTTATAAAATCAAAAGTGCACTGAGGCTGAATCCCATACCTTGGGTGCACTGAGCCTTCATGTTGTGATGACCCCTCAACCTCCTTGTTCTGATTGGGTGGACTGACTTTCATCAATAACATGTAAAAAAACATTGATCACAAATTATAAATTTTAATGAATGAAAGTTGGGGAATGAGTAGTACTAATTTCAACAGGCATCCCTCAAATACTACTAGTTGAAAACAGAAAAATCCACTTTTTCTATTTATTTATAGTTTTTCACTAGCATCTTTAGACATTACAGTTCAATAGACTAGCTACAACACAATGTACCAACAGCTGAATGCTGATGTTTTGGCAAAGGTGTTGTAGGCTCAAGAAACTCATCTAGTTTTCCACGCTGATAACAAACCATAGCCATTGAGGTAGTGGAGCCATTATTTAAACTAACAACACCAAACATAAGGAAATGGCATTCAAGTAAAATTGTTCAATAGCTTCTACAATAGAGTGGACTCAACTGAGTGATAAACATAAAGAAATGGCTTAAGCATACCTGTTTGTGAGGATGAGTGCCTTTGAAAGGAGACTACGAAATCTGCAGATTATAGAGTTACAGAAAAGTAAGCTCACAAAACCACCTGTACCTGATTCATGGAAACATAAACATGACATTTGCTTATGTACACTTTGCGACCAGCAACAAGTTCTAGTACTTCTTCAAATGGTACCTTCATTCAGACATTCACCATATAAGATTTGGTAAGTCGTGTGATGATAACTACAAAATTAGAATGCCATTTGCTCAACATAGGTGAACGAAAAGTTCTCATCAGGAATTAATTAATAGTATTAAAAAGGTATCCTATATACAACTCAAAAAGTGCATCTATAATCGAATTCCCATGATCAACAATAGATTCAGTCACTTGCAATTAATATCATGTTTAAAATTCAGCGAACAAGGTTCTTTCTTGGAGAGTACTTATTACATCCACAATTGAGCAAAAAATGTGATTATGAGTAACCAATGGAATAGCTGTTCAATTGAGAAGAGAGAACAAGAGAAAGTGAAAGCTATGCTGCATTAAAACCATATATATTCAAATTTTTAGGACAATTACCATGGAAGATACGTAGCATATTGCAACCTTATAATAGCAAGGGACGTGATACAAGATTACAAGGCCACAAAAGTATGAAGGGCTAACAGAGAGAGAATACACACTACACACCATTAAAGCAAATGTAATAAAACACCAAGACAGCTAGAAGTGTACTTTTTTATTTGTGGAAACAACCACAATCGAAGCTATATCAACAGGGTTGCAGCAGAATGGAAACTACCCCTAAATTAAACGTAGAGATTTATCATATCACCCCTTCATCACCTTATCGGTATTTTTATCAGTGCAAATAAGCTACTTATTGGCAATTACCGCATTGTGTTGGAGTAAAAAATAAGCATTGTTTGAACCCTCTAGCAAGTGTCTCGATCACAATTGATCTTGTTCGTCAAATTTATAGTGGCTTTGATCAAATTGTTAAGATGCCCAAAGACGAAAGCAAAGGCTAAGGGTAGATGGATGAGTAAATAGGATCTGTCATTCATTTGACTAACATCAATTTATGAATTGGCCAAAAACAAGACCTTTTACCTCTTGATGGATGGCATATATAGCTTCATCAACGCCTACATCAACCCTTCAATTTTTAGCCTTCCATTTTTTATTGGAAGATGAAAATCATCATGGCATCATCCAGAGGCAAAGATCCCTCCAAGGAGTACTCACGGTCATCAAGTTCAATCTAGAAATTAAATGCATAACCTAAAATCATTTTTAATCTGAGAAACTACTTATTTGAATTTGAAGAGGAAAGAATTTGAATCAACCCTAATTGAATTTTCACGGAACCGAATCGTTAAAATCAGATAAGATTAGAGAAAACTGTATAGAAAAGGAGGAAAACAAACCTGCAGAAGCTCTCGGCGTCTTCGACTGGCAGCAACACAAATTAATCACAATCAATTGGAATGTGTAATTTGCCGAAGGAAAAGTTCTGAGGCAATGCCTGGAAAAGTTCTGAGGCGAAGGAATGTGTAATTTGCCGAAGGAAAAGTTCTGAGGCGATCCCTGGAAATTAATCACAAAAACCCTAGAAATAAAATTAGGGCGATGAGAAATTGAGAAGGGAATCAAACCTTTGAACGTTTAGATGTTATTGAGAGGTGACCATGATGAATCGCTGAAGAGGTCGGGAAGAGATGGAGGCGCGATGGTGGTTCTGACAAAGGGATTGAACGGAGGAGAGAGGCGAAGTGGCTGTGTTGTCGGCGTGGCTTCTTAAATCTCACTGATTATCATCACCGGCGACGACCTCATTATCGACGAAATCCCGGGCTCCCTCCTCGGAGTCCTTCTCGTTGAACTTCCATCGCAGGTCCGCAGAAGAGTTTTAGGGAAATTAGGAAGGAGAAGGGTTGAAGAGACGGCAGCAATGGGGAGGAGAACATCCCAGACGCACGAACAATGGCAATTTCGTAAATAAGAAATAGCACATGCAGAGGTTGGGGGCAAAACGGTAAGTCAACTTTGTGGCAAAGTCTGCCTTTTATATACGGAGTAAATATGTTGCATCTTTTTTATCACGGTTAAATTTAAAACCGAGATAAAAAAAACCCTAATCTTACCTATTAAGACAAAACTGATAGAACCGTGATATTTGTTGTGTGATAAAATGGGGTTTTTGTTCTAGTGATTGTTTGAATCGAAACCAGTTATATATTCTTGCTTTCATCAATCTGCTTTGAGGAAAGGCGGATCTTTTACACTCATAAAACCCCCCATTTGGTTATTTAATTGGCACTTAAATCATACTTGAGAAACAAATCTACCTGTGGATCGACCTTTTACTTATTGTTGTACTAGTCATATGTTTGAGTTTTACTTTGACGGATCAACGACAAGTTTTCCCTCCATCAAATTTGGTGCCGTTGCCGGGGATTTTTATCGATTCTTGTGTGTTTTTGGTGCTAATTTTTGGTGTGGACCGTCTTATATGGTCCGTACCCGTGCTACTAATTCTTCTTTGTTGCCATTTGATTCAGAGATCGAAAGGACCCTTTCTTCCTTAAGGCGAGAAACTCGTGATCACTTTCGCGAGTTACCTTTTGATCAAGGAGAAAACATTGCAGAGATGGATAACGAAGCGGACCGCACTCTTAGGGAGCTTTCTGCTCCTGACTTTGCACAGCGACCCCTGTCAATCCAATTCTCTGCGCTTGGGGGAAGGAGTCAACTTTGAGCTGAAATCTAGGGTAATTCATCTTCTACTCAAGTTCCATGGGTTGAGTGGGGAGGACCCCCACAAGCATCTATCTGAGTTCCATACTGTGGTAGTTGGGATGAAACCTAAGAACGTTACTGAGGATAAAATCAAGCTGAGAGCCTTTCCCTTCTCTTTGAAGGATGAGGCGAATGAATGGTTCTTCTATCTACCTCCTGGGACTATATCGACTTGGTTTGAGATGAAGAGAGTCTTTCTGTAGAAGTACTTCCCTGCTACTAAGCTTAATGCCTTGAAAAGGGCAATCAGCAGCATCGAGCAGTACGCTACAGAGTCTATTCATGACTACTTTGAGCGCTTCAAGAAACTCTGCGCTAGCTGCCCATGCCATGGCTTCTCTTAGAAGAATTTGGTCTTATTTCTATTCAATGGGCTTACTGATGATGAGCACAAAACTGTGAATTCCTGTTGTGGGGGAAACATGCTGAATAAGACGCCGGCTTCATCTTGGGATGTGTTTAAGGAGCTCTCTAAGGGTTCTAGACAGTTCAACAAGAGCACTCGTGCTAGGGGTGTACTTTCTGTTGATGCGCTTGTGGCTGCACTTCAGACTGATATGGCAGAGGTGAAGGCAATGATCAAGAAGTTGGTAATCGATAGAAAGCCTCAACAGTTGAAGGCATGTGGAATCTGTAATGAATTCACTCATCCTATGGTCATGTGCCTGCTTCTGCAAGAACCTTACATAGAGTTGAATGTCTTTGGGAACATCGCTCTACAAAGGCCAAGACAAGGCAATTTTGGAAATCCTGGGTACTTCAACAATAAAAATTACAATCGAGGCTATCAGTAGGGCTATGGGAACTACCAAGCCCCTTTCAATCAGCAAGGGGGGGCAACAGGGAAGGCCCCAACAACAATTTGAACCTCGACAAGGAGGCCAACCGCAAGCGAATGAGGCTATTGAGGATCCTCTACAGACACTGTCATGGTTAGTCTTGAAGGTTGAGAAACAATAATCGGATCGGATTACAAACTTGGAAAATCAAATGAGTCAGCTCATTCAAGTCTTAGTTCGAAGGAGGCAAACAATTCAGGGAAGCTTCCATCACAAACGATTACGAATCCTAAGGAGAACGTCAGTGTTGTAACACTTAGGAGTGGCAAGGAACTGATTGTCACACCTCAAAAGGACGACGACGAGATTATGGATGAAGAAATAGAGGTGGTGGACGAAGAGGATGGCCGCTGCATAGTGCGGCAGGCACCGCACATATGCAGCGGTCATGGCAATGTAGAGGAGCAATGGCCGCAGCACCCATGCTGCGGCCGTAGCACTGTCCTAGACGGGTCCCTAGTTCCAGGTACGTCTAATTCTAATTCTTCTCTCATTCCTTCTTCTTCTTCTTCTCATCCTCTTTCGTCCTTACCTCTGGAGAGTCCAAAACCGGTTCCACCCTTTCCGGAAGCCCTGAAGGATACACGAAGGTATGAGAACGATAAGGAGATACTTGAGACGTTCAGTAAGTGTGAGGTAAACATTCCTTTTCTTAAGTTGATTAAAAGCATTCCTAGATATGCTAAATTTTTTAAAGAACTTTGCACTATCAAGCGGAACCAGAAGCCGAAAGGTAAGCAAAAGGTAAAGGTAAGCGAACATGTCACTGCTCTGTTTCAGAAGCGTTTGCTTGAGAAGTGTAGTGATCCTGGTATGTTTACAATTCCATGTGTGATAGGTGATACTAAATTTGACAAAGCCATGTTAGATCTAAGAGCATCTATTAATGTCTTGCCTTCTCATGTTTATCATGCATTGGGATTGGGACCTTTGAATGATACTCGGGTAGTAATTCAACTTGCTGATCGATCTACTATCTACCCGAAAGAGATTGTTGAGGATGTCTTGGTTATGGTTGACAACTTGATATTGCCTGCTGACTTCTTTGTGATTGATATGGGTCCTGGTAACAATGAAGGCCCTATTCTGTTGGGCAAACCTTTTCTGAAAACTGTTAGGATCAAGATAGATGTCTATTCAGGGTCTCTTACTACGGAATTTAATGGTCAAAGAGTTGAGTATAATATCTATGATTCCATAAAATTTCAATCTGGTGATCCTTCTTTGTGCTTTATGGATGTCATTGATACTATAGCCCAAGATTGCTTTGATTTGGAGTGTGTTAATGAGATGGAGGTCGCTTTACATCCCCCTATAGATGAAATTTCGAGAGATTATGCTTTGTCATCTAATCTGCAGGAGGCTGTATTGGCTTTGGACCATCGATAACCCACCTATGTGCCACCAAGGGGAGAGCGCATCGAGTTGACCATGCCAAGTGAAAAGCTTCTCCCATCCATTGTCCAGGCTCCTGATATCGAATGGAAACAATTCCCTAGTCACCTTAAATATACTTTTCTTGGTGAGAATGATACTTTGTCTGTCATTATTTCTAACAAACTCACTTTTGAGCAGGAGGAGCGGTTGGTGACTGTTCCGAAGGAGAACAAGGAAGCGTTAGGATGGACGATTGCAGACATTAAGGGCATCAGTTCCACCCTCTACATGCACAAAATACTTCTGGAGGATGATGCCAAGCCATCTAGGCAACCTCAGCGGAGACTCAACCCGCCGATGATGGAAGTGGTAAAGAAGGAGGTGTTGAAGCTCCTTCAAGCAGGTATATATTATCTTTCCCATATCTGATAGCAAGTGGGTGAGTCCCACTTAGGTTTTTCCTAAGAAGGGGGGTATCACTGCCGTTGAGAATCAGGATGGTGAGTTGGTCCCTAGCAGGGTCCAAACTGGATGGAGGGCCTGTATTGATTATCGCAAGCTGAACGCGATAACTCGCAAAGACCACTTTCCTTTACCCTTTATTGATCAGATGCTCGAGCGTCTTTCTGGTCGCACTTTTTATTTCTTCTTAGATGTCTACTTGGGATATTTTCAGGTACCCATAGCACCGGAGGATCAAGAGAAGACGACATTTACATGCCCCTTTGGCACTTTTGCATATCGTAGAATGTCTTTTGGTTTATGTAACGCACTTGAGACCTTCCAACGGTGTATGGTGAGCATATTTTTTGAGTATGTAGAGCATTTCATAGAGGTATTCATGGATGACTTTACTATGTATGGAGATGACTTTGATACTTGCTTGCACCATTTTTCACTTGTGCTTAGGCGGTGTGTAGACACCAACTTAGTTCTTAATTCTGAAAAGTGTCATTTTATGGTTGAGCAAGGCATTGTTTTGGGTCATATTGTGTCTAGCAGGGGTCTTGAGGTGGACAAGGCTAAGATTGATGTCATTTAGTCTCTGCCTTACCCCACCAATGTGCACGAGATTCATTCCTTTTTAGGTCATGCAGGGTTCTATCGCAGGTTTATTAAGGATTTTTCTAAGATTTCTACACCTCTTTATGATTTACTCAAGAAGGAAGTAGCTTTTGACTTTGATGACAGGTGTAGAGCAGCCTTTGATGAGCTAAGAGGTCGCCTGACTAGCGCCTCTATAATTCAGGCACCCATATGGTCTCAATCCTTTAAGATTATGTGTGATGCCAGCGACTATACAGTGGGTGCTGTCTTGGGACAGAAGGGATGAAGGAGTTCTCATGTCATCTACTATGCCTCCATGACTTTGAATGGAGCGCAAAGGAACTACTCAACCACTCAGAAAGAGCTTATGGTCGTGGTCTTTGCACTGGAGAAGTTTCGCTCCTAACTTCTAGGAGCTAAGGTAATTATCTTCATTGATCACGCTGCTCTTCGCTATTTTTTAACTAAAAAAAGAAGCAAAACCTAGATTGATTCGATGGATCTTGCTCTTGAGCGAATTTGACATCGAAATTAAAGCTAAGAAAGGTGCAGAGAACTTAGTAGCGGACCACCTCAGCAAACTTGTCCAGGGAGAGGACAAGCCGGAGGATCAAAGACCCATTCACGGTTAGTTCCCTGACGATACGCTATTTTCTGTAACTAATTAACCTTTCGTTCATGCAGCTACAGGAAACCACGGAGAGTGTAGCGGCCACCGCCTGCTGCCCAATCGTCCACTTTGCCTCCTCTTGATGAGGTAAGTCCCTATGATCCTGGATTGTTGATGGGTGTCCATACTCCTCGACCTCGGTTTGCCAAGTGGTGAATTTCTTGGTCATTAGGGAATTCCCACCTAATTTCACGAAAGCTCAAAAGGACAGAATTCGACACGACTCTCGCTTCTATGCTTGGGATAACCCCTACCTTTGGAAACATTGTGCTGATCAGGCAATTAGGAGGTGTCTGCCAGACAATGAGGTACAATCTATCCTTACTTTTTGTCATGCTCATTAATGTGGAGGCCACTTTGGTCCTCAAAAGACTGCTAGGAAAGTTTTAGAACCAGGTTTCTTTTAGCCTTACATGTTTAGAGATGCTAATGCTTTCTATAGATCTTGCGATAGATATCAAAGGGTTGGGAACATATCCGCTAGAAATGAAATGCCACAAACTAAGATTATATTCTGTGAATTTTTTTTATGTTTGGGGTGTTGATGTTATGGGTCTCTTTCCTAGTTCTTTTAGGAATATCTATATTTTGGTTGCGGTGGACTATGTCTCCAAGTCGGTGGAGGCAAAGGCCATCAAAACTAATGATTCCAGAGTTGTTGCAGATTTCCTTAAGGACACAATTTTCGCAAAATTTTGGATGCATAAGGCGCTGATTAGTGATAGAGGGACACATTTCTGCAATAGGACCATCAGTGCCCTGTTAAGGAAATATCATGTCACGCAGAGAGTGTCCACTGCTTATCATCTTCAGAGCAATGGTCAAGCGGAGATATCAAATCGGGAGACTAAGACCATTCTGGAGAAAATGGTGGCACCTAACAGGAAGGATTGGAGTCTAAGACTGAATGATGCTCTATGGGTCTATCGGACGACCTATAAGACTCCCATTGGTATGTCCCCTTATCGAATTATTTTTGGAAAGGCTTGTCATCTTCCCGTGGAACTTCAGCATAAGGCATACTGGGCTGTAAAGAGTTGCAATATGGAGGATGAATGAAGTTGATAAGTTCAGGAAGCTTCAATTGCAAGAGCTAGAGGAATTGCGCTTGGATGCCTATGACAACACACTAATCTATAGAGAGAAGATAAGGGCTTAGCATGACAAACATATCCTACGGAAGGAGCTAAAGATATGAGACAAGGTTCTCCTATATCAATCACGCATGAAACTTTTCCCTGGAAAGCTTCGATCAAAGTGGGAAGGGCCTTACACTATTTCAAGGATATTCTCCCATGGAGCGATTGAACTCTATGACCCTAAGTCTCATGAGCTCTTTAAGGTCAATGGTCATAGAGTTAAGCTATACTTTGAGAACATCCCCCCAAAATGAAGAAGAGGAGTTGGTGCTTGCTGAACCAACCAATTAGGCCACTCAAGGGCCATTACATCGAGCCAACGACTTGAAACAAATGCGCTTCTCATGAGGCAACACGAGGTAAGTTTTTCTTAACTTTTCATTTAATCATCCTTAGGTAGTTTTTCTTGTTGTTTTGCTTTTGTTTTGCTTGGAATTCTGATTAACAACACATGAAGAAGCGGAGTTGGAAATCGAGAAAAATGGGAAAGAGAGTTGCATACCACATATGATGTGGCCGCTGCACACCGCCGCGGCCGCCGCAGCCGACCCGCATCAAATCACCCTTGCAGCGGTCACCGCATATATGCAGCGGTCGTCGCATCGGCCTCCCGTGACCTTTTTCTCCCCTTTTTCTGAAATTCTAAAAAAAAACGAGGACCACACTTTTGTCTAACCCTACCACCTCTTTTATAAACTCCTGCCGTCATCCCCTCTCTATCACCATTACCATCTTCACCTTCAACCCCAAAACTCCAATCACCATTACCATCACCATCTGCCTCTCTCTCTCTCTCTCTCTCTCTCTCTCTCTCTCTCTCTCTCTCTCTCTCTCTCTCTCTCTCTCTCTCTCTCTCTCGCAGGACCCGACCTTCACCGCCACGCACAACTGTCCTCACTCCTTTCTACACACCGAAGGCACCTCGGATCCTTTCAGATCCGTCATTCGCGAAATCGGAGAAGGAAGTCACCGGTGCAGATCCGCTCTACTCGCCACGAATCCGCCGCCAACCTCCTCTGTCGCGGGCGCCGCATACTGTCGCGGCCGCCGCCTTCGCCCACGTCGCTATGTTTGCTTCCGGTTGGCCTTTTGGTAGTTTATTTGTGGTTGGTTGTCTATTGGATGTTATTGTAGGGTGTGTTTGGTTGCTTTGCTTAGTGTTGGATTAGGGTTATGATTTGTTGGTTTGGAGGATTTGGTTTGGTTGATTACTTGTTACGGATTTAAGCTTTGTGTTGGTATGTGCCTCTGATTTGGTTAATTGTTGCTTGTTGAGGGTTTGAGATGTATTGAATATGGTTTGTCGGTTGTGAAACCTATCTAGGACACAGAGGAAGATTTATGATAGTTTTGATTTGAAGAAATTCATGCAAACGAAATTCTTCGATATTCCGACAATGCAGAGGTTGGGGATGCTAGAGGTCACTCAGCAGATGCTTACTCATGGGGGCTTAAGAGCTTTTCTGAATTATTGTGCCCCCACCTATTCTGAAATGGTCAAGGAGTTTATAGCTACGCTGGATATGTCTGATGATCTCATTCGTTTCAATCTGTTGGACCAGAGATATTCTTGCACCTTTGCCCATTTGCAGGCAACTTTTGGTATTACTCAGGAGCCCACTGAGGATTGGGCTGCCCATGCACCAGATCAGTAGATACACAATTTTTGGTATGCAGCTATGGGCTCCGCTTTTGATGGACATCGAGGAGAGTATAACTATAAGTTTGTCCATCCATTCCTGAGGTTGGTTCACAAGGTCCTGGCAATGGCTTTCAGTGGTCAGGGCGATGTGAACAAGGTGCCATCTGGAGACTTACCCTGGTTGTGGAGCTTTTCTCCCCAATCCCATATCATTCCGGACTGGGTTGAGATATTTCTGGACCGTTGTCTAAGGATTCAGCGGAAGACGGCGGGTAGAGTGGGGCTAGGAGGCATGATCAGTCTGATCGCCCGACATTTCATTGATCACACACAGAGCGGTGTCCCTATATATGGAGGGTGTACTTACACAGATGATCAGCTGAGGATGGCCTACTTGCTTGAAGGCTCTGTGGTGACTGGTTTTATTTGGAAGGCAGGACCTAGGGGAGTCCACTGATTGAGGCTACCTAGGTTCCTTCCTTATGGCCATACTAATGATACCTTCTACCTTTTGGCTGATGAGGATGATGATGCTGTTGTTGATGAGGAGCAGTTGCTGGCTCTTCTGCGGGGCCTAGTTCTTCATCTGATGATTCTGCCTTCTGCGACCATATGTTCACACAGTTGCATCAGATGTCTCTGCATCAGGACTCCTTCGAGTTTAAACTTAGCGACATCGATCGAAGTGTCAGAGAGATGTCCTACAACATTGACCAGATGAGGAGGGAGCAGGATTATTACTTTCGCCAGAAGTACCCGCACCTTCCACCTTAACCACTGTCTCACCAATGAATGGTCAATTTCCTTTCCCTTCACCCTGATTATATTTCATTTACTTTTGTTGTCTTTACTGTTACATTGATTACAATGAAAACTTTAAGTGTGGGGGAGAGGAATTCTGTATATATAGTGCATATAGGAGATCATATATAAATTTCTGCACCATGTTTAATTTCTATAATCTTTTTTATTAAATTTTTTTGTCTACTTTCGTATTAAAAAAATTCAAAAATCCAAAAACATCATGCATTGCATCCATATGTGTTATTCAAATACCCATCTGACTTAGTTTGTCCTCTAATTTAAATTTCCGCATGATCATATAAATCCCATGGAGTTCTGGATGTTTTGGCCTTGTCTATATTCTTGTTTTGTGGAACATGAGCTAGAAAATATAATTGAACATGTATGATTGAGCTAAAGTATGATTGAAATCCTATGAACATGACCCTTGTGAGAATGTTTATCCTTAGTTGGTATCATTTATAATTGTTTTGCTCAATTGTGTGATTTACTCTCCTTGTGTTGCTACCTCTTGGCATTGACTTCAGTATCTATTTTTCAAGACTGACTCACATGATTGTTGCTTGCGGAGTTTATGTTTATAGTTTGAGTCTTTTGTTTGAATTTGTGCATATTTAGTGAAATAAGGTGGCAATGGTTGATGCACTTAGTAACCGGGTCTATGGGTATGGTTCGCGCAAAACAGTGTTGAAAACTATCCACTAGGAAAGAAAGCTTGATCATTGAGTAACCGGGTTCATTCATGACACCCATGTTTGCAACTCGCGTCAAAAGATGTTCAAGTGGACTTCAATTTAGTAGGTTGAGGTGTTGCATCAAGGACATTTGCTTCGTCTTCTGTCAGCACTGGATGTATTGTTTCATCATATGCCAATTTTGAAGCCTCATTTGTGTAAAAACTAGCAACAAAATTTGATACATTTGCCTTAACGGTAGTGATGGATGATAGAGCATGTACACAAGGGATCTGCTCTCTATATAAAAAAAACTTGCAAGTGCATGTATGTAATGGCAGGTCGACTATTGCATAAGACCCTTGCCCTTTGGCCTCAAATTTGTATTCATTCATCCTCTCAACTCTATATGCTCCAACTTACTCTTGTAGTTTCCTAATCACATCGAGTATGGTTGGTGGTAACCGGTCTTGATTTTTAAATGCCTTTTCCCTCTGCTCTTGAAACCATGTTGTGAGCTTCTCTCTAGCAAAATTCAGTAGTACAACAATGGGATAATATCTTCTTCCCCAAGAAAATGGCATTTACACTTTCTGCATTATTCGATGTCATCATGTTGTATCGGTTGCATGTTGCATGTGTCCTAGCCCGCTTTTTAACCCTCGCTGACAGCTTGGGGCAACTTTCCTTTATGCGGTCAAAATAGGTGTTGAAGTCCCTAGTAGTGTAACTATCTGCTGTTCGCTTAAACCAGCTTGTCATATATCTTTTCTTGAAGGTGGCCCTAATGTTTTGCTGCAAGTGCCACCTATATATGCAATGGGTTGCGTTTGGGTAAACCAATGCAATTGCTCTTGCAATGCTCCCATGTCTATCAAACATGAACACTAAATCATTGGATGAAGGTACAACCTTCAGAAGCTGACAAAAAAAACCATTCCCAAGAGTTGTTATTTTCTGTATCAACAGTACCAAATGCAAGGGGTTAAATATTCATGTTTGCATCTTGCGTAACTGCTCCAAGCAATGTTCCTTTACAATTATCAGTTAAAAATGTATCATATATAACCACAACCTGTCAAAGAAGGAAGGAGATTTGTGCGATGACAATGAAATAATGAAAAGGGAGTAAGGAGACTGTGTGCTGACATTGATAATGCCATACCTTTTTTTTAAACAGGGAATGCTTGAATGCATTGTCCAGATAATAAGAATAAGTATTTAAACCTATCAGCATTGTCAGTTGAAATCAATGCCACGGTTCCATCATTTTTCTCCATAATCATGTGGCAAAACGATGGCAAGTCAGCAAAATTTGATTTAGTTGGTCCCTTTGTCCTCTTTCCTGGGCAATTTTTGCCGACTTACATGTTGTCCAATAACTAATGGGCATCTTTTTTTCTATTCTCAGTTTATCCATTATCTGTTTTGAATTGAATCTGTTGTTAACACTGTGTAATTAGACGTATATTAGAATTAATACAATAAAAAAAAGGGAGAATTGAACTGAAATTTTGTTTGTTAACACCACACTCACCTTGGTTGAATGATGCTTGCAACCACTGAGCAAGGGGCTTTCATGCAATTTTTTTTTCTAACATCCCATGTGCATGTGTGTATATGATTGTATACTCACACCTCATAACAAGTTGGGGAAATAGTCTTTACATGTAATTTCCATCCACATTTAGCATCCGCACAATGCACCCTAAAATACTTGGGCTCTGATTTTTTTAACTCGAAAACGAAATATTTCTGCTACTGATGATATATGCAAAGCATGCTTTACTGCTTGCTTCGATTCAATGGTTTTTCCAACGTACACGATCTTCGATGAGGTGTTATTGAAACTATACATGCTAGAGGTGTCATCATGATAATCTTCTAGTGTTTTTATCTCTACTGCGCATTGAAGAATGTAGGCTTCTCCCGATGTCAGCATCAGAATTGTTGTCACTATCATCTTCCATATCAGCTAACACCACACTCTTCATTTTGGCATAAACAATCAATGCCAATCTATTTTCTTCAATGACATAGCCATTTAAACCAAATCATTGCCTACTCTACTTGTCCTCTGTGTCAGGAATGGGAAGTGGTTATGTTTGTATGCTGACACACAACTCAACAAAAAAATTTACACCATCTAGTGCGGATATATCTAGAAACTCTGGCAAATCAGCATCACATTCAACTTTAAGTGGGGCTTTCACCGCTTTGTACGAGTGAAAATGGCTGAATTGCAATTCAATTGTACTGTCTACATTGAATCTATTGCACACCATTCCTTTTAAGTCATGTAGTATGGTTGGATCATCCAACATAAACACCGTTGAGGTAGTGTCTCCAACGGCAGTTGGACCCGTGTCAGCAAATATCCATATCCCACCATATACAATCCCTACAATATAAGAGCAAAAGCATTGTTTGTGCAAAAGCTTTTGCCATGTGTCGAGCCAAGAATTTTTCCTGCATTTTTTAATCGGTTATTTTATTTTTTCTTTCCTTCTCTCCTTCTTTCTTTCTTGCGGGTGCTTCTCTCCCACGATCTCTTTCCTTTTTCTACCCACCGTCACCGCTATCTTTCTCTGGGCGGAAGTGGTGCTGCCTAGTGATTGATATTGGTTGTAGATGAATGATTTTGTGAAGTAAGCAGTAACTTATTGTTAACCTTCTCCTCTAGAAGGGAATCAGGAAATTTAAATTGAGATTGAGGCTATCGATATTGAAATTGAGATTGAGACTATAGTCTTCTACGGAAAAGAAAACTGAAGGAAATGAGTGATTTTTATCCATATCCTAATTTAGTTTTCTCCGGCCAAATCAATCTTCCCTGAGTTGTGTATTGCACAGTTGCAAACGGAGATTCAAAAGTTGCAGGATGAGGACAAGATTAGGACTAGAAGGGTCATCGTCTAGAAGGGTTATCGCCCTCATCCTCTATCAGGTCAAGTCATCTCCCCTCTTTCCTAACATTACAAACCTATCAGTTCGTCAATCTATTGCTTTTCTATCTATCTCTTCCTTGAATTGGTAAATAAAGAGCGGCCATTCCGGGGTTGGAACCGGGGACCTCTAGGTACTACCCACAGGTCCTTTCCGGTGAGCCATTCCGGAATGGTTCTGTCTATCTCTTCCAATTCAATGAAATGTACTGATTTTTTGTGACAAAGGGTTTGTTTTTATGTAGGAATATAGAATTCCGTCTGGAAGCTTATGCATATCTTTTGTACTGATTTGGAATCTACAGGTACAAGCTTATACACAACTCAGGGGAGATTGATTTTGTGAAGATGTTAAATGTTAAAAATCAGTACAATTCAATAACGTTTGTATCTGACTGCTATTGCACTACACTAGTATGTAGGAATATGGAATTTCATCGGCAGACCAGGATATGCGTATCTTTTGATTTTATTATTATTGTTCATTCTACCTAAGTTTGGTCTTGCTGATCTTCATGCTTACATTCCTAAGATTCTTTCCTAGGTGTGGGAATCTATGGTTTTGGCTTAATATATTGAACAAATCGCCTATGTTTCCTAGGCATGCTGAGGTTTCATGCTTTAGTAAAATGACCTAATCAAAAATATGAGAATTTACTTCATTTGATAAGATTTTTTTATTCACTTCGCATTCTGAATGGAGATCCTTATACTGGCTTGATGTGTCTGATGATCCAAGTACTTAAACGAAGACCTGTTTAAAGGTATCTAAAGCTCAACATGTTAAAGGTTTATAAAAAATGTCTCTCACTTTAATTACTCACAACTACCAGTGTGGCTGATAGGTTTGAGTAAAATCAGAAGTAATAATGTCAACAGGATCAAAATGCTTGAGTGCAGTAGAGTGGTTTAGTCTAGGATTCATTGAGCGTTCAGGCTATGGTTTAGGTTTCAATTTGGGGTTTAGCCGTTTAGGTTGCGAATTAGAGGGTTTTAATTTGTGGTTTAGTCTACGATATTCATTGGGTCAGACTTCCAAATCATGGCTCAACTTAGAAGAAACAAGATAGGATGATAGAAATGGCAGGATGGTAGTAAAAGGAAAAGTAATGTAAGAAATGAGAACAGCTTGGAAATCGCAATTCCAATTATTGTAGTGCTATATTCAATGATTCTAAATTTTTAATGGGTTGTTATAAAGCATTTGGTTGATTTTTTTTCAGGCTGAAATTCAACTTAATCTTCAAAAAAGGAGGGGATTTGGTGTCTTGTCAGTTTTGCAGCCAAAATTTAGTGGTGTGCTGGTTGAAGCTCTAGATGTTGCTGCTAGATGGAGAAGGGATGTGGTTTCACAGATGGGTCAATCTCTCGAAGCATCTCTGTAGTTGAAAGCATTGGTCTGTCTTCTTCTTGGCTGCATTGAAGCAGTAAGTCGTAAAATTTTGTGTAGATTCTATAGAAATCATAATGATTCAGTTTCTAAGTTCTAATTGAGTTTTGGTTTCTATATTTATTGTCTGATGGAAAGTGCTGTAGAATTGTCCATTTTCATTGAGGTCCAAACTCAAAACAAAACGAATACAATCCCATTCAAATCCAAACTCACGGGCCTTTTTATTGCATGTACTACGAACTAAAGTTCATTTTATCTTGCATCAGTTTATTAAGGTTATCTACTAACATCCTTTATTAGGTTAAATTAATGAAAACCACACCTATTCCTACAAAAATAAACAAATAATTCAGTTTTAAAAAAGATTATCTTTCCTTCCTGATTTTGTAAATGTTTGTCTTGCATCAGTTTATTAAGGTTATCTACTATCAACTCAAGTATGGAATTCAAAAGGACTGTGAGAAGAACAGTGGATATGAATCATGGTTTTCGGTTGATAGTCTCTTATGTACTCTTTGCAAGGTACTTTGTAGATTACTAGAAACAATGTTTCCGTTTATGCAATTAGATTAGCCATTTTCTTTTTTTGTTGATTAGTGATAGGATTTTGGATATATTGTTTTTCCTAGAATGAGCATTTGTGAACTGTGAAGTAACTTCACTAAGATCATTGGTTGTTTTGACAAGTTCTCCTTGCTTTGCAAAAATATAGTTGCAGTTGCAAAGGCAAGGTTAAGAAGTTAAGGCATTGTTTTGACAATGTGGTTTTTGCAGGATTTCTTCTCCTTGATCAATGAGGCTTCAATAATGTTGATAGTGATCTTCTGACATGGGTACGTCTAATTTTACCACATAAGTTTCTTCCCTATTTTTCTCTTTTCTTAGCTTGAGGGGATGGAATGTAGAGCTCAAATGGAAAGAGCAGTTAGAAGACATTGAGAAGCAGTCTGGAGATATATTTTCTACCGTGTACCCGTCCTAGGCTCAGTTCTTATTTCAAGAAGTAATGCTTTATGTTTGAACTTAAATCTTAGGTTATTTATAGAGTATAGTTGCCAGTTTGAATGTCCTAATGATAGAAAAGAAATTACCATTTGTGTTTTGTACAGTTAAGATAGCTTTGTGATAGTGTTACTTGCTTCAATGGAATATGATAATCCCAGGTATCTTTGATTGACTGATTTTTCAATCAATTGAAACTTTTGCATTGGTTAAGAATTAAATTAAGTGCAAAGATAACAAATATAAGACCTAGAAACTACATACTACATAAGAGTTGCCACTATAACCTCACTAAAAGCTGATGAAGAATTATAGACTTACAACAAATCTTTGGACATCCCTCAGAAAGTGTCTTTTTTTTTGCTGTTGGAGATTAGCTCTTTCGATCAAACTTAAAGATGGTCAGCTAAAGGCATGACTCGTGAGCAATTTTGCAGCTGAATTAATTGTTGTTGCTGCTGGAATAGATGTACAACAGCTGTTCAGAGTGCTAAAATAGAGCTTTTGTTGTCGCCTGCTGCACAAAAAGGGATGGAGGGGACATGATACAAGGGATGGAGAAGAGAAAGGAAAAGCAAGTAGATTAGAAAAATTAGCCACAAACTTAACCACAACCTCCACAAAATCAATGCAGCGTGAATAAGAACTGAAACAAAAAATGGAAAACATGGAGGGAAGGGTATGAAGTGTAGGAGGAACTCCTTTCAGGCTATGTAGGGACTTGAAGATGAGGAGGTTTCTCTCGCTTCAGTTTAAAAGTGGTTGTTCATGTGCAGCTAAGGAGCTCTCAGTGCAAAGCACCTCCGAGTTTCCGATACGGGCTATTTGTGAGGGTGGTTCGACTCCTGTGGATGGTAGAATTGCTCCTATCGGGAATGGATTTGATGTCGTGTATAACTTAAGAAAAATAAATAAAGAGCCAAATTGTCGGCGAGGGTGCTACTTGATTCAGACGATGAGGAAACCACAAGTGGCTATGATGCCTTGAGGGTGCACTCGGACGGGGCTGCTCTGGGGCGCGTCTTCTTGATGATTGGTTCCCATGAGACTTCCGTGCAACGGGTGGAGAGTGCTATGGAGATAAAATTGTTTCATATAGGGCCTAATTATTGTAGTATGCTAATTATTTTTGGGTAGGTTGGCACTGCGTGGCTTTGAAGCAAATTGGATAGTAAGATGAGTTGAGTATTTACGTATTATAGTGGGGGCTATGGGTAGGTTGGGTTATTTATTTTCGTTGCTCCAAATGCACTCTGATCAGATGAGCTAAATCCATGCGGGTGGGTTGTTTCTTTTTGTGGGATGACCTTGTGTGGTCTCTCCTTTTCAAACGGCTAGGCTCTTGACTATTCAAGGGGTTAAACCGTCGAGAATGGTAGGTTTTACCATCCCAAAATATTCTATTTTCGATTATTCAAGGGGTTAAAGAGGTGACAAATCACAAAAGTTATTATTGATGAACTTGAATACATTATCTTACTGATTTTTCTTGAATCCTTTGCTACATGATTCACCAAATTAGATCATATCTTTGATATAATCGGATTATATAATATTTGAACATTATGTATTTGAAAATCACATAAAATAACATTATATAATTTTTTATAATCCCGTGCGTCACGCGCGGGTACACATTACAAGTATGGAAGCGTTAGCCTATATATGAAAGATATTGGAATTGCTAGCTATCCGGATATGAAAGTAGGCTCCTTCAGATGCGAAGATTTATTTGGATTCAGCATAAGGAATTAATGAAGTGATATTTTAGCTTAATTTTTCAAGCGGATTCCCTTTTAGTAATAGTAATGAAGCATGCGGTGGGAATGTCAATTGAAGGAAATTATGTTGGTCGTTGAATTTTTACTTGCATTGCCTCAACAAAGAAGGATCTTCATTTAAAGATTTGGAAGAAATTCAACTGAAGCTCGTCGAGGAAATGTGTCAACAAATGAATCACTTTAAGATCCATTCAAATCTCAACACTATTAAAAAATTATCAAATAGCTACGGCTTTTAGCCACCAACTTTTGATGTCCCTGCGTTCGTGGCTAATAGCCATGACAAAGACGACGAATTTATGACGCCGCTGAATTTCTTCCAAACGAATACTATGTTTTATACATTATTTAAAACGCATTGATTAATATGATAACATCTAAAAAACAATACAAGTGTACTTAGATTAATTTTAAAAATCTCGTGCGTTGCGCACGGGGTATAGACTAGTTGTAATCACATGAGGTGCCATCTATTTGTGACCTATCAATACAATCCGGAAAATATATAAATCAATGCTACAATCGATCTAGAATAGAGTAGTAACACAGGCAAATTCAAGTCATCTGTACAAAATATGAATTCGATTAAAACTACAACAAACGAATTCGATTAATACATGATCTACAATACAGTCTAATAACTAATACAGATTCGAGTGTTGCAATAAGATATAAAACGGTAATTACGTATGAATTCTAGTTCAGGAACAAACTAGAAAACGAGAGTTCAGAAACCGTATGAATGCTGACATAAAAACGACAATCCATTACCGATTCGCCGTTAGATGAGTATAAAACAGAGAACCAGAAGAAGATCGATGTTGGAGACGAGAGAATGATCAATATGGGAGAAGATAGGATAATCGATTTCGGTGTTAGCAAAAAAACGCGCTTTGAAGAGGATGGACATATTGCCAAATATTTCAATAACGTAGACAGTTTGCTAATATGATCTATTTATGGACAGTTTACTAACCCTGAAAATTTGGACTTGAATAACATGCACTCATTTTAATTGATTTTTGTGAGTGGTCGCGGACAAGGTGGCTCATCTTCGGCATCAACTCGATGACGACTCACCCTTGCATCATTCCGAGCTCTAGGCTCTCGTCCAAAAGGACGCTCTTGGTGGTGGATCAGTAGGGTTTGACACGCCCCAAATCCTCTCCTTGTATAAAAAAAACCCAAAAATTTCATGAGGTACCCCTGAGGTATCGCTTAATTCATGCGGTGACCAATTGTTTTACACCTTTCACGTGGTACCCCTGAGTAGAGATGGCAAGTCGGTCGTTCGGGTTGGGTTCAGGTCAGGCTTGCTCGGGTCGAGTCACTGACGGGTCGGGTCAGTTCGGGTAAAATTTATAGTCGGGTACTGGTCGGGTCGGGTTCGGTTATAATGAATTTTAGATTGGTTGGGTTTCGGGTTAGATCGGGTCATGCCCATTCGGGTTCGGGTCAAAGCGGGTCGGGCTCGTTCGGGTTTCGGGTCAAGAGGCGGGTCGGTCTCATTTGAGTTTCGAATCAAAGTGGGTATAGTTTGTTTGAGTTTTTGGTCGAATCATATTCGATCCATTTGGATAATTAGGTTGATTTTGACTCGGTTGAATACTTAAATATGTAATTTACTTAAAATAAATGATTTTAACTCGGTTGAATACCTGAATATGTAATTTTGACTCGGTTAAATACACTCATTGTGATTGACTCATCGGTTGTCGACCAATATTAAAAAAAGTCATAATCGAAAATTCGGTATTCGGCAACATCGTCCTTTTTTAAACATTTAAACCAATTGATCGGTGTTATAATTAAATCAAATTAATTGTACCTTTAGGGTTTAACCTTATTTTAACTAGCAAGTTGAAAATGGGCTTATTTGTTGTTTGAATATATCATTGGCCCATTTCATTTTCAATGCACATTACATTTTTAGCTTTTGACCCATTAGTTTTTTTTCCATTATTATTATTAGTTTTTAATAAATCTAGATATAAATAATTAATTCCATCAAAATATAATAATATAGATAAAAATAAAATAACAAACACAAAATTATTGATTTAGATATAAATAATTCTTTCCACCAAAAAATAATCATATGTATCATAATTCATACAAATTATGGAATATGGACAAATAGAATAACTATAAATATGAAATCTAATAGAATTATTATACTTGTATTTATAAAAAGAAATCCATTTATAAAAACAAAAAACTACTAGAATTAATAGAACTATTAACACTAATAGTCTAATAGAAGGATATGTTGTTGGGTTGCACGCTATATCATCTGCAGCGATTAATGAACTTTTAGCATTTCTGACTCGTAGTATGCATCGATGTTTTGATGTATGGCGGTTCACTTACTTGACTCATTGACTTATCCGCTTATCTATTGATTTTACTTGGGTTCTTATTCATATGATAACAATTAACAAAAATAATTGGTATTTTATATGTTAAAAGTATAATCATAAACTTGTGTTAAAATAAAAAACCATTTAACATTCAAGCACTAAAATGTTGATGTTAAATAACCATTTCAAGTCGGGTCGGGTCGGGTCGGGTTGAGAGTCGGGTCGGTTTTGGGTCGGGTCGGTTTATCTGTGTTCGGGTCTGTTTCAAGTCGGCTCTGGTTCGGGTTATGGATGACTCCATATTTTTGGGTTTCAGTCGGGTTCAGGTTCGGGTGAGTCGGGTCGGGTTTTCGGGTCGGGTCAGATTTTGCCAGCTCTACCTCTGAGGTAGCGAGTTTTTTTGCGTCGTGCCCTTTAGCATTTGTTTTCACCAAGCTCCGTTAGTTTCTTTAAAAAAAGGAAATTGATATAAATTAAATAAAGAAGAACATGGGAGAAGATACGATGCGGGAAGGGGAACCAGGCGCGGCCACAAATCGACGACGAGGAAGACCCTCTGCACGCCGGCCCCGGTGGTTTTGATTGGAGGGGCATGACAATGACGAGGTGCTCCATCGGCTTCTCGACGAAGAGGTATGTCTTCTCTCCGTTTTTGCCCCTTTAAAAAAAATTAGGGTTTAATGTGACCATATTTATGGAAGAATTGCTTCATTACGGTTGGTTAAATTTGCTGCAACATGATTGATTCTTAATTCTTTAATGGTTGTCCATGTGAATTTGTGGAAGAATTTAGTGGTTGTGTTCATAATAGTGGTTCTTCAATTTTGCAAATTTGTGAGAAATTTTATTGTCACTGCTTGGGTAAATTAATTTGGTGAGATTTGATTGGATGTAATAATTGTAGGCCATTGAAGATTGTAGGTTTTTCAAATGGTGTAAGCACGAGATGTCAACTTCAGGTCAGGTATACTATTGGTTGCTAACATCAACGATGAATTCAAGACAAAAGCGAATACACTATCAGAGAAGATTGCGAAGCTGAGTGAGAAGAAGACAATGTTGGGCATGAAGGTGAATAAACTAGAATCAGAAAATTGGAGCTTGAAAATTGTTGCTGCTGTCAAAAACTTTTGTTGTTGTAAATTCAACTTGAAGAATGCTGTAAATTTTGCTTATGAATTGATGGAAATATAGCTTATAAGTTGCTGTAAATTCAGCATATAAGCTGTTGTCATTAGTTTGTAAAATTTATTTCAGAAACTATTGCCGCTTTCAGAAACGTTTGTTGCTATAAATTGACCTTCAATAATGATGTAACTTCAGCTTATAAATTTTTGTAAATACAACTTATAAATTGCTGTAAATACAACTTATAAGTTGTTGTAAAATCAGCTTATCAACCAAATGTTGTCATTAGTTTGTAAAATTTATTTTCAGAAACTGTTGCTGATGTGAGAAACGTTTGCTGTTGTAAATTTAGCTTGAATAATGTTGTAAATACAAGTTATAATTTGTTGTAAATTCAGCATATAAGATTCTATAAATTTATCAACCAAATTAACCAAATGTGCTAGTAGAGTTACTGTAAATTCAACATATAATCAAGTTAAGATCAAAAGCCCAAAAAACATGTCATCGTAAATTGATCAGCTATTGCATTTATATCCATAGAGTACATGTCTCATCATAAATACCTCAAAAAGCAATATAAACATTTCTCTAATTCGTAAATGAAGTGATATCCTCGGCCCTATTGGTTGCTGAAACTCAGTAGACTCATGCATCGGTTCCATTATGACAGCAGCAACTACATTATTTTTGTTGCTGAATTTTACCTGACTTCTTGAAGCAGTACAAATGTTGATGACTCATTGTGACATTAAGGACAACATGAAGGTGCCATTTGAGGGTCCTATCACTCGTGAAAGGGCCAAGAAGATTCAAGATGCAACTAGAGCACTTCTTGTCCGTTATCAAGGAACGATGGAGCAAGGGTTCAGGCCACCCTGGATCACTTTGCTCAAGACTAGACCCCATGCACAGGAATTTAGCTTGCGTCCACAAACGAAGCTCATGAAGACTCGTCAACACCCTCCTTGACAAGACATTCATTCGGCACTATATGGGTACTCGACACCCACATGTGTCACTCGGGGCCCAAGCCCATGTCGAGTGGACCTATAGCCCATGTCGAGTACTCCTTGTGGTGGGCCGGTTTACCTATGTTATTTATGTTAGATATATTTTATGCAATTTAGGATATAATGTGGAAAGAATTATATCTCATCTAGATAGAGTTCTTGTCCACCAAGTTGTTATTTCTCTATCCTTAGTTAGTTTGCTTTATCTTAGGAATGAACTATCTGTCTTTAGATATTTTATTTATCTTTACCTATCCAAAGCTCTATCTTTTGCAAAGATAGAATTGGTATGTTTTCTATTTATTCTGAGCCAGGTTTATGCAAGTTCTTTACTCTCTTGATTCATTATGTTGAGTGATTATTTTCGTGCCTTATTTTTCACCATTGCCCCTGCATAAAGTTTCTATTTTCATTATTCAACCCTAAAATTTGTCACTTTATTTATGTTTATTTTCTTGTTGGATCTATAATTTGGAAGATATTGAGTTTTTGGTTGCAAGTTTTGATTTGTATTCCTTGATTGCTACATATCATGCCTATGAATGTGATTCTTGGATTAAAGTATGGTTATGAACTTGCACCACTAAAGAACCCTAATTTTCCAGATTTGATGCATATTTCCCTTATTTTTTTTATTTTTGTTTTAAATTTTTGTTATCAATTTATGTCGCCATTCCAGCCCCTGCATACTGCGACAGTAGCTAGTAAAAAAAAAGTCGAGAGCAATTCTTACAAAAAAAGAAAAAGAATAGCATACCTTTACATTGTTTGAGTTAGTGACTCTTGCATTTGTTATTTCTTTTCTTTCGCTACTACAATTGATGATCTATTTGATTTCAAGCATCTCAAAGAACCGTACTTGTGTGATTTTGTGTTGTGCCGACACAGGAGCCTTGGTCACACCCATCTTTCTTTGAACCGTGTTGCAACCGTCAGATAATAGTTGACGGAGTGTGTGCACTTGATTGCCCTTGTGATTGCATTGATATTACTACCATCTTGCTGATTTTCGTGCATCACATTGAATCTCTTACTTCATACACATTAGATGCTTGTTCATACTTGCTATCCTTGTTATCCGAGTTGTGGCTGATTTTATTTGCAATTTGATCATTACTTGCTATCTTCAATATTGCATAATTCTGTGTCCAGGAGAAATTGCTTGAACATTGTGCCTTGTTTACCCACCTAATTGATTTCTAAAACTTAATCACTCTTAGAATCAAAAGGGCTTGCATTACTTGGTTTCTGGTCTTTGCTCCGTTTACTTGTTGCTCTTTTGATATTGTAGGAACATGTTTACCAACAAAAACGAACACAGCTCTTCCCCTCCCCCCACCTGGCATCCTTTCTGATGCCAATATGAGGTTCATCATTCAAGCCTATACGAGGGCTGCAGTGGACCAACTGATAACCGTTCTCGATGTCCGTGATACTCGTTGGGAGAAGCGTTTTACCGATGCTATGGCCCAACAACGCGCCCAGATTAATACCCATGCAGTCTCCGAGGTAATGCGACACCTCGAAGAGAACAAACGGAATGAGGCTTCTAGTTCTACTCCTCCTAGAGGTAAGCCACCCCCTTCTGGTCAAATGCATTTTAAACTTAAGTCTGCAACTCCTAATCCTTTTTCCGGTGAGAATGACGACAATGATCCGTTATCATCTTTTAACGGGCAACAACAACATAAGGAGCAACATCATTGTCAACACCGTCAACACCATCAACACCGGACTCATGCGAAACCTTTGTTCATTAGAACTAATTGGGATGACAGGCGTAGCAATGTTGATCTGAATGACACGCCACATCTGGAGGACGCTTACCAAGAGGTAGATGCTAATCGTGATGATATTCCTAACCCCAATTTTGGTCGTCCTAGATTTGATAATGCACAGGCTATCCAACGGCGAGATGTTAATATTAAATTAGATACTTTTGATAGCGCTAATGAAACAGAAAGGTTGGAGGTTGTTACTTTACACTTGACAGGTATGGCTCGCTCTTGGTGGTTTCGCACTCGTGAAATCTATCGTCTTCAAGGTAAGCAACCTGTTGAAGCTTGGCCTCAACTGCGCTATTTAATGAAGAAGAGACACGTGATAGAGTAGTACACAGAGACAATGAGGATGCGTTTGGCTTCATGTCGACAGGGATCTCGCTCCCCTGTGGAATATAGAGATGAGCTCGAACGCCTCACTCATATGGCTAATATTTATCTTACTGAACATGATTTATGTACTCAGTTTCTTGCTGGTCTTAATATTTCTATTAAAAATCCTTTATCTATTCATTCTATAAGAGACATTAACACTTTAACTCACAAAGTGCAGCTTCTATATGAGCAACGGCAACATTAGAGGGCTAGGACCAAGCAATCTTCACAAGGTTGCAGGTTTGTTCCTTTTGCTTCTAACCCTTGTATGCAAAAAAATGCAGTTTCCAAATCACCTAAACAGGGTTTTCAAGTCGAAACTAAAAGAGTTGTTGCACCTTCCAAAGAACGCACCAAAGATATCCGCTGCTTCACTTGTGGTGGTTCTGGACATGTCTCTCGCGATTGCCCTCAGAAAAGGAAGGTCATTCTCAATGATTTAGGAGACCATTACTATGAGGAGGAGACTGTTGAGGAACCCCTAATTTTGAGTGAAGTGGAGGAGGACACGGCTCAGGATCACAATGAGGAGATCGATCCTTCAGACTTTCAGGACGCTCTCTGTCTTGTCAATCGCCGAGTCCTACACATTCAAGAGGCTCCCATGGCTGATCAAAGGGAGAACATCTTACACACCAAGTGTGTGGTACGCGATGCTACCTTGAACGTCATCATCGATGGAGGAAGTTGCTACAACCTCATCAAATAAAAGGTAGGTTATTTCTTACACTTACTTGACTACTACTCCTAGAGCTACTCACTATGGATTAAATGCCATTATTGATGATGGATCTGATATTATGGTAACTAAACAATGCTTGGTTTCTATTTCTATTGGTTCCTATCATGATAAGATTTTATGTGATGTTGCTAGGATGGATTGTAGTCATATTTTGCTTGGTCGTCCTTGGTTATATGATCGTTTTGTTATTCATGATGGTCATGCAAATACATATTCCTTCACTTTTGATGGGAGGAGAGTTACTCTCCTACCTTTGTCTCCTCAAGCTGTTTTGAAGGAACAAGTTCACAAGAGTCAACAACAGGACGCTCAGAAGGAGGCCCAGAAGAAGGCAGCTAGCCATGAGCCACCCTCTAAGGCCACCCCTCACCCCACGGCCCCGGCTCCCAGTGCTACCCCGCCTTCCTCTTCTACACCATCGGCCATGTCTTCTTCAGCTTCCTCTTCTACCTCGCTAAAGGGTACTGTTGAGCACCGATCTCTTGTGTCTCAGCCTCAGCAACAGACTATCACTTGGAATGCTCATCGACCTCATATCATATTGGTAACGAAAGAGGTATTGCTTAATGTTGTGGATTTGGGTCATATTCTTGCACTTATTGCTGCTCTTCTGCAGGATTATGTGCTTCCAGCTGAGCTACCACAAGGCTTGCCACCCATTAGAGGGATTGAGCATCAGATTGACTTCATCCCTGGCGCAGCCTTGCCGAATTGCGCCGCTTACAAAGCTAGCCATGAGGAAACAAAGGAGTTGCAACGACAAGTCACTGAGCTTATGGACAAAGGCTTTGTTCGCAAGAGCCTTAGCCCATGCGTTGTTCCTGTGATCTTGGTACCCAAAAAGGATGGCTCTTGGCGCATATGTGTTGATTGCCGGGCAATCAACCAAATTACGGTTAAGTATCGTCACCCTATTCCTCGTTTAGATGATATGTTTGATGAACTCTATGGTGCTTGCATCTTTTCTAAACTTGATTTTAGAAGTGGTTATCATCAAATTAGGATGAAATAGGGAGAGGAATGGAAAACGGCTTTTAAAACTAAGTATGGCTTATATCAATGGTTAGTAATGCCTTTTGGATTAACTAATGCTCCTTCTACTTTTATGAGGCTTATGAACCATGTGCTTAGACGCTACTTAGGGAAATTTGTCGTTGTCTATTTTTATGATATTTTAATCTATAGTAAGAACCTGCATGATCATTTAAGTCACTTAAAGTTGGTTTTTGATTGTCTTAGAAAAGAGAAATTGTATGCCAATTTGAAAAAGTGTTCTTTTGCTTCCGAATCTACTATTTTTCTTGGATTTGTTGTTTCTGCATCTGGTTTGAAAGTAGATGAGGAGAAGGTTCGAGTGATACATGAGTGGTCCCGACCGCACACTCCCACCCATGTCCGCTCATTCTTGGGCCTTGCTGGCTTATATCGACGCTTTGTCAAAGACTTCAGCACTATTGCCGCCCCACTACATGAGCTGACAAAGAAAGATGTGACGTTTCGCTGGAAAGACTCACATTAGAGGGCATTCAATGCTCTCAAGGATTGACTCACACATGCCCTAGTGCTGCAACTACCTAACTTCACACAACTGTTCGAGCTCGAGTGTGATGCTTTTCTGCAAAATAGGCGCCCTATTGCCTATTTCAGCGAGAAGTTGGGCCCCGCTGAGCTCAACTATTCTACCTACAACAAGGAGCTGTTCGCGCTTATTCGATGTTTACAAACTTGGCAGCACTACCTTTGGCCTAAGGAGTTTGTGATTCATTCGGATCATGAAGCTCTGAAGTACCTCAAAGGTCAGACAGTCCTCAACCGATGCCTTTCTCGAAGGGTGGAGTTCTTAGAGACCTTTTTCTATATGGTTCACCACAAAAGGGAAAGAATAACATGGTAGCCGACGCTCTATCACGCAGGTATGTCCTCTTGAACCATATGGATGCACATGTTTTGGGATTTGCGTTACTTAAGGAATTGTATGTTTCTGATAGTTTCCTTAAGACTACATATGCTCATTGTCTGTCCAAAGGTGAATTTGATTCCTACTTCCTTGATAATGGTTATTTGTTTAAGATGGGCAAGCTTTGTATCCCATCTTCATCTATTAGAAGACTTTTAACTTAGGAAGTACATTGTAAAGGCTCGGAATTTCAAATCCTAAATTTCTAGAAAAAGGAAATTAAAAATGAACTTAAACTAAATTTAAAACTCATTTAGCGGATTCCGACTGAAATATAAAATTTGGCGAACAACTTATGTCCTTTTACCTCGAAAATTCAAAATAATTATCGGATGGCGATATCCTATTCGATTTTTTAAAAAAAATCTAATTGATCGAGAAAGCGAGAGTCGGAGAAACTAACATTCGAGGACTAATTGCAGGGTTCAAGATTCGCATATTCAAAATTTAATTCCGGGTATTGGTTTAACCAAATTCATACTCCACCTCACACTCACCCACTTCCTCCTACCTTACCCTGCAGCAACCCTCTTCACATTTGACTTTCAATTCCATACCCCCACCTTTTTCTTCCTTGTGAGGCTGCAGAGGAACCCATCCCTCTCCACATTTCAAAAAAAAAAAAAACTAAACACACCTAACTTCTTATCCCCCTTTTCCGTGACTTCCGTGAGGAAGGTTGCTCCTCTCTCCATTGCTCCACCACCACCCAGCAGCCTCCACTTGAGCCATCACCGAGCTCCTTCTTGAGCGCCATCGCAACCAGCGGCACCCTGAGCCTCCCGAGCGACCTTGAGCGCCCTCTTGAGCACACCTCCACCACACCATCACCTCCGGCCACCACTCCACCACCTGTCGAGCACCCCTGTCCTATTCGAGACCGGAGCCTCCCAACATTCTCCTCCTCCTTGTTCGGACTGAACATCAACCTCGTTTCTCCCTCTTCTCACCGAGCAGCAACCGCATCTCCATTGTCTTCCTCGACGCCAACGAGCCCGATGAAGCCGCGCCAGCACCAGTCTCCCATGTCTCGCATCTCCAAGGTCGGTTTTCCTCCTTTGTTCTCGATTCCCACTAGAAACCTTGTAAAGGCCTCACCTTTAACCTTCCCCATCCCCTCCTAGACAGATTTCGGCGAGAATCGGCCACGTCGCAGTCGAACGAAGCTCCGAGCATCTCCGGCGAGCCTCACATCCGAATCTAAACACCTCGGTGAGAACCTCTCTTCCTCCCCTTTCCTTGTCTGATTCCATGTTGATTGGTGCCGGGTAGGTGGTCGGAGCAGGTTGTTGTCGCCGGCAAGCTCCTCCTCTTCTCTTTCCTTTTCATGTTTGTCAAACAAAATGTTGGGGAGGAAGGTGAACTGCTTGATTTTGTGTAATCTGTTTTATTTAAACAAAATCGGTTCGGCTATATTTTTTTAAACCAAAATCCGGTTCGGGTTGGTCAATTAAAAGGTCAGATTTCAATGGTGTGGATTTGGGTCTATTTTGATCGGCTGGATCCGAATTTCTTTAAAGAAAAGGGAGAGAAATACTTGGGCCTATTTTTACCAAATAAATCTGATTTTGGGTAATTTTAACAAAAGCTCGATTTTATTAAATAAACATGGTTGGAGGTTTAAAGGATTGGAATATATTTTATGAAAAGTGTTTAATAAAGGGTATTTAAAATATCATAAAATATTAATTTAATTTAATGAATAATTGAAAAGGAATTTTAGCGAATATTTTCAAGGGTTGAAATTCTTAGCTATTTAACTGGGATTTTGAAACGGTTTTGAAACTAATTTGGGAATAAGGCTTACTCGATGACTAACTAGCATGATAATATGATCGTTTGACTAACGCTATGATATGTGTGACTAATAGCAGGATATTGTGGTGATTTTTAGAAGAGATTAAACATTTTATACTTATGAGGATGATGATATAATTATCCTTATAGAAATTATGAGTATGAAATCAGAATATGCGAATTTGGCTAAATATGATATGGATGTTATCTTAAGTTGATAAGTGATGTTGTTCATGATGAACTCAAAGTATGGTCGGTGTGAGCTTGCTTATTTATCTGCTTGTATGAGTGTGTAATATATGTGATCAGAAAAGCTATAGCAATATACTCAGTATATTCTCGTTATTAAATTAGGTGATATTATGTGATCGTGACTACTGTGTTGGATTCTTCTTCTGCTGATCTTTTAGCCAGGTAAGTACCTCCGGGGCTTACTCAGTAACCAGTACCTCCTGCCTGAAGTGTCATATAATATGTAGGTGTTGCATATGCATAAAAGCATGTCATGTAGTATCATGCTTATGACTTGCACTTACGAATGAGCATTCTTATTTTGTATGTGTTTGAATACAAAATGGCCGTTATCTGTGAGTCCTAGAGTCCTTGCTAGGGTCATAGGGCAAACCCAACTTCATTGGGTGTTGTTCTCCTCGAGTCATTTATATATATCACGAGATACGAGATGGGCATGAGATATGATATGATGATGAGATTTGATATGCTGTAACATCGAACTGGCCAGTCTCCACCCTATTTGGAAGAGGGGTGGTGGTAGAAGAGGGATATACCACTAGGTATTATTTGTTAAGGCCTTACTTAATATTATGCGTATATGAATTAGGAGCATGATAATGTGGTTAATATTTCAGTACTGCATGAAGGCATCCTTTATTCTAGGTATAGGCGTATTATATGTCCTCAGCGCGGTCAGAGGACCCGCGAGCGGACTCTTGGCCTGACTTGGTGGTATAGTTTCAGGTACCCAATACACTGCTTGATTTTGTGTTGTTATGACGGGGTCTATTCATATGGCGGAGAGTGAGTGTTTGAAACCTGACTTCACCAGATTCATGCTTTTGGGATTTCTCCCTACTTATACTCTGTTTTGACCCGGCTCTGTCGTGGCACTAGTTGTATCATTTTCAGAAATTATGCCCTTTGCATGATAAAGGATTCCCGCGTTGTAGACTTAGGACAGGTACAGGGGTTTACCCCGGGGTCTCCAACGGACCTTCTGGATTTGGGTGCGAAATCCCACTTTAAACTACACATCTTCGATTTCAAACCCTTAGCCTGCACTCGGGGCGAAAGATCCCAACGAGGGGTTTCATCCCTCGAAACATAACTCGGGAATCATAATCCCGAGCCGTTACAAAGGTGGTATCAGAGCTGAGGTTTTGCAATCCGAGCACAATAGGTAGAAGAGGTTTTGAAAATCGCCCAATGTTTTCAAATTGTTTTGGAAAATATTTTATAAAGGGAAAAATGAATTTAATTGGACTTAAAACCTAAAATGAATAAAGGGGAAACAATCTCGTGGGTGGAGACCCAAGCGGTAGACATTCCTTATGGATGTAGAATTCGGGGAACGGTAGGCAAAATACTAGCTTTTATTTACATATGGGCCTAGAAGACTCTAAGGAACACCACGGAGGTTGGAGTGTTGAGTTAGAAGGTCGTGAGGTTTTTGCCCTTCCGGTCAGTCGTCCCTCGAAGGACGGCATAGATCGTCTCTATGCTTACGTTTATATATATACATATATGCAATTGGGCCCGAGGGCGATCCTCCTCGAAGAGGATCATATTAATCTTGTTGATTGCTTCCGTGATGAGTGCTCTATTGTGCTTAGGATAGCGAACTAATCAGTATTCATTGACTTGAATCATGTGTTGAATAACTGTGGAAACGGGATAGTGGGAGAAAACTTTGTTCTTATGTAATCGGAATTCCTTTCTTGTCGGAATAGCCTTGCAATAATTCAAACACCCTGATCGTTCTGACTCCGTCTTCTTCCCCCACCAAAACATCTAGGCATGTTAGCAAGGGTCGAGAAGCATCCTTTCTCCCTGTTTCGAGTCTTGTTTCGTATCCCACCATTGATGCTTTTATCGAGTCTCGTACTTGTGGTTGGGGTCTTTCATGGGAAATTTGGGTCAGTCAACTAAATACCTTCGGAAATCATGTCGGGTGTGAGGGTTACCTGAGTATGTTAGTGGGGGTGAGGATTTAAATCGTTTCGAGATAGAAGTGAGTTGTCTTATGGAGTCGGCCCTTTCGATCCACGTAATGGCCAACCACGTCTTCTTGCCACAAGAGTCTAAACACGACTTCTACCCTCACCTCTCAGAAACGGGGTGGTGAGTCGGTGATTGTCCTTAGAGAATTCTGTCAAGTTATAATGATAGCCTCCTTTACTACAAAAAAAAAAAAAAAAAATTGGCTTCGGCAAAAAACCGTGGCAAAAGGCATTCAAGGGGTGGCAAAAGGGATCTAGCTTCGGCTTAGCTACGGCAAATAGGGGGGTGGCGAATTGTGGGGTGGCAAAATTTGGTAGCTTCGGCAAATAGCCGTAGCTAGAAAATTTGCGACAGCTGAGCGACGGCAAGCTGCCGTAGCTAAGTGTGGGGGGAAATTAAAAAAAAACTGCTTTTTATGCCGAATTCTTTAGACCCGGGCTATAAAGTCCAATATTTAAAAAATAATAATAAACAAAGTTTACATATATAATAAAATTTTATTAATTATACAAAATTTACATAAATAATAAAACATACATGAGCCTGTATTTTCACATGTTACCCTCAATGAAATCAGAAAGAGCTAACAAATACATGAAACTTAGTGAACTGAACTTTTCTATGATTAATCAGAATCAATATATAGACAAGAACCTACTGATGAATAGGTCCCAAGGAAGTAAGCTGAAACCAAGGCACGCTCACAAAGTTTAATAGCTCTATGAAGCTCCGTCAGATGACTGTATTTTGGTTGCCTAAGCATACCTATAAATCTACAATAAGAAGCATAGTTGACGAGAGGGTTTCTCGACCAAATAAATTTATAGTCAAGACCCCCGCTATAGTATAGGGGAGTCAGGTTCGTCCTCAGGAGAGAAGTCAGCGGTTCTAGGTTTAGTGTATTTTGGGGTTCAGGGATAGCGGGAAGAGGTGATGAGGGTGGTTTCGACGTCGGCTAAGAGTTGGTCGATGTCGAGGGATGGAGAGAGAATGGTGGTTTGATATCGAGTAGAATATGTGCCGAATAAAAATAATAAAATAAAAAAAATAAAGATGCGAACTTCCAAGGTTAGGGATCATCACAACAATAAACATATGTGTAGATCATAAATCACATAAAGATGCATGCTTTATATCAAAGAATCGACTTTCGCAAATTCCAACAATTTAGGTGATAGAGGCTCTCGCATAAAAACCTAATTTGTTTCTACCTTTTCTTAATTAGGATTAGTCGGCTCTCGCAAATAAACCCTAATTACTATCCAATCCATAATAAGATCACTTTCGCTTCAATATCATGAATAAGGAATTTCCTCAACTCTCGCAAAGGATTAAGCACATAGGTAGATGATGATAAAGACATATAAATTCATGGATTTATAAATCAAACACACATATCTATGTTGGGATCACCCCAACCCTAGAAGAAGGAAATTAGAAACAAACCATAATAAAAGAAATTAACATTAACATTAAATAAACTAAAACTTACAACCGTTCGTCTCCTTCTTTCTCCTTCTCTCTCCTCTCTCTCTCTCTCCTCTCCCGCCTTCTCGCTCTCTCTCTCCTCTCTCCTCTCCCGCCTTCTCGCTCTCTCTCTCCTCTCTCCTTACGCCCGAAGACGGCTTTGCTTGAATGAATGAAAATCAGCCCCCTAAGGCTTTATTTATAGGCTTCAATCCCTCTCTAATTAGGAAAGAATAATCTATCTATATCTATATCTATTTATCTACTTTATTAAGATAAAAACATGGAAATAAATAATTAAATCTAAAAGGAAATAAAGCTAATGTGTGGATTTAATCCTCCATGGAGTTGATAGATCTTGATAGAATTTGATCTCGAACATATCTCCATCGACTTCGGAATAGAAACTTAACAAGATATTCGGATAGCTCAGAATCCGTCACTGAGACGTCCTCGATATCGAGTAGGAGTCCTCGATATCGACTAGCATTTTCTTCGTCTTGTGCTCAGCAACTCCATGTCGGCCAACAGGACACATGTCGACTTGGGTTGTCCTCGATATCGAGTAAAGTTACTCGATATCGACTAACTTCTGCTCGGCTTCCCAGTGCTCAGCTTCGTCGATCTCGGCTCTGGACATGGAAATCGACCAAGTATTTTACTCGATATCGACTAATTCTTTTCGATATCGACTAACCTGCTCCAGCTCCCTGCTTCCTTGTCGATTTCTGGGGTCTTTACTCGATTTGGGCTTGGTCGATATCGACTAACATTCCTCGATATCGAGTAAATCTCTCAGCTTTCTGCTCTGTTCTTGAAATGCACTTTCCCGAGTCCTCGTTCGTCAGATTGACGCATATGACCATTTGTTGGAAAGCTCTTTCCGAGGGCTACAACTCTCATGAAGACATTAAAGCTTGATTCTGTTGTTGCAGGAGGATGGTCAAGTATGAAATAAATATAAAGTATAGATCAGACTGACTTCCCTGTCTCAGCAAATGAATACAAGACTTCCTCCCGTTGTAGTAAGAGAAAATCAGGATCGAATCCACGAGGAAGCACGTCAGAAGTTCTCAGGTAGCAACAGGACTCACAGACAAAGAAAGACGGCAACACAGAAACAAAGGGGCAGAAACAGAAATAAAAACAGAAAAGAACAAACAAAAGCAAGGATCAAAACGAAAACAGAAAAGGCAAAGCAAAGCAGAAACAAAAGCGAGGACACAGAAGCTACTCGATCTCGAGTAACAGTCCTCTATATCGACAAAGAACAGTGATGAAAACAGAAAACAGAAACGAAAGCAATCAACTCGAGGCAGACAAATCAACTCGATCTCGACCACACCTACTCGAGATCGACAAGGGCAAGTCGACAGAAAATAGAAAGTGAAAATCGACGACAACAGAAGAAAACTCAACTCGAGATAGACCAGACTCTACTCGAGATCGACAAGGCTGTACTCGATCTCGACAAAGCTCTCCTCTGTATCGACTAGAATGCAAAAAACTTAAATTGCAAATTCGAAACTAAAACTCAGATTTTTGACGAAAATAACTCAATATAATAAAAGACTTCCAAAGCCAGGGTATCAACGCCACAACGATAACCATGCAAAGTAACACATAAAGGCATAAAAGATCATGCTTTCCATCAAATAACTTTCGTTATTAACAAATAGGCATATAGAGGCTTTCGCATAAACCCTAATTGTTACTAACCCTTTTTCACATAATTAACCCAAGTTGCATTAAGATCACTTTCGCTTCAATAATACAAACAAGGATCACCTTCAACTCTCGCAAAAGAATCATGCTCATAGGGATAGAAGATGAATTGCATAACAAGACCTGACCTTTACCGCATCACCTCACATGGCCACCGTCGGGCTCACCCCAGCCCCAGAAGTGGGTGGACTACTCGCTCTTCATCATCAAGAAAGACATTAAATAACAAAAGAAACTAACTTGCATTAATTTAAATAAAGAAAGCTTACAACCGACAAGACAAATCCGCTTTCGCCTCTCCACCTTGCTTGCTACAAACTCTCTCTCTCTATCCTACTTACTTGAATTGATTTGTGTCTTGGAATCGGAATGAATGAAAAACCAGCCCCTAGGGCTTTATTTATAGCCTTCTATTCCTTGCTAATCAATGATAGAATCTTCTATCTATATCTATAATTATATCTAATTTGCTAAAAGATAAATAAAATGCTTTAAGGAAATAAATCAACAAGGAAAAGATAATTCTAAAGTGGGTAAGTCTTCATGTCTTGATAGATCTTGCTTCCTTGGATAGAATTGATCAACTTTGGATAGAATCTTCCTCCTTCGGCCCCAAGGAATCCCAACTCTAATCGGACAGCTCTTCGTCGACGCGTTCCCTGGAATCCAGTCTACTCGACATCGACAAGGGCTTCGTCGACCTCGACAAGGATTGTTCGTCGACTGGACTTTCTCGGGCGACTCTGCTCGACAGGCTCGGATCTGGGTTCCTGGTCTCGTCGATCTCGACCAGACGTCCTCTAGATCGACTAGGGTTGGTCGAGGATGGCTCTCTATGGTGATGTCGAGGACTCCTCCTCGGCAAGGACTTAGACTGACGCTGGATGGCTCGTCGATCTCGACCAGGGCTTGTCGAGATCGAGTAGGGTTGCTCGGCATCCTCGTCCTCGGCTTCTCGGGCAGCTCCTCTCTTTGTCGACTCCAGGTGTGGCACTGGGTTTCGTCGATCTCGACTAGGGCTTTGTCGAGATCGAGTTGGGTTCCGGAGCTGGGTTGGTCTGGCTCTCGACGTTGCTCCTGATCGACAAGGCTGGCTCGGACATGCTCGTCGAGATCGAGTAGGAGCTACTCGAGATCGAGTAGCCTGGTTTCTCGGCTCGATTCGACTGGTTCCGTTGCTGCTTCGACCTTGGACTTCTGTAGCTGTCTTCCGAGCTGTTCCGTCCTTCCTTAGAATTGCTGTAAAATGCCTCGAATTCTGCGAATTAAACAGAAACTGGTGTAGATTCCATAATTTGGCAAATAAACATAAACTACATAGGTTCTGTACTATCTTAGCCCAAATGTATGAAATGTATGCAGAAATCGATATAAAAGTTACTGTAAAACATGGCAGATTCAGCTCACAACAAACACCCCATACTTAAGCTTGCTTGTCCTCAAGCAATACTTTTATTTGTCATTCAGGGGAAGAATTCAAACTCTCAACATCTTAGATTCATTCTCATATGACCCTGCAATCAATTACCATCCTCGAAAAGGTACTAGTGTCACAGATCCATGCATGTGCAAATATATAAGAGCAACATCTACTCACAAAAGGAGGGTTATGCACAAATAATTTTTATGTGACAAAGCAACAATAATCAAGAGGACTTTAATTAAGCTCATGAAGGAGTAGATTGGTAAAAGGCTAAAGGTGGGCAATTTTTGGCAATGTGGTGCTAATGATCCGGGGAAATGGAGTATTTCCAAACTGAATTTCCACATTCCTTCTCTTTAAGATTCATCACCTTTCATAATGCTTTTTATCCATAATATTGCTTTTACCTCTCTAACCTCAGCACTGCCTTCTCGCGAGTCGCAAACATGGGTGTCATGAATGGCCCCGGATACTTAGTGCTTTGGACTCCTCACCTGGTGTCCCATCTCGCCAAACTATTATCTCAGCGAGCAGGGTCGATCTTTGATCGGATTTTCTTTCACTCATTAAATTTTCCATATATTTCAAATAATTCCGCCAAACTCCAATAATGATAACAATCACACAAACACCATATAACAATCTCCATAATGTAACATCATTCTCAACATAATCCCCGGATAAGGTAAAGAATGGGCAAATATTTAGATCATGTGGAGCAATAATTGAAATAAGGCATATTATGGCTTTTGTGATGCATAAGCATAGGTAAGGCTAGGATTATAAACAATGAGCATTATATGGAAATATAAAGTCCTCCATCCTCTTATCATGCAACATGTCAAAAGTAATTTCAAACTTTATCTCCTTTCATGGTTTTCAAGAAATAATTGCACTTCATTGTGACTTCCCTTTACTAGGCAATTTCATGCTATATCTCTAATGAATCCAATTTTGCATCGTCGAGTTCAATATAAGCTTCCATGACATTAATCAAAATTTTCAATGGGGGTCATTTTTTCAAACTTCGGAAAATATGCATATATAAGCACATAAATCAATAATGCATTCCAAAATAGCCATGTAGCAATTCAAAGAAATAAATTCTAAATATGTATAAATAATGTCAAATATGTCAAATATGCATAAAGTAAGCCCTTCCTCCACCCCATACTTAAACATTACAGTGTCCTCACTGTATAAAAACAAGGGTAAAGAAAGAAACTCACCAGACAGATGTGCAGAGCCTCATATTTTCGAATGGAAGCACCTCCTGGGCCGAGTATGACTTGGGTCTATCCATAGACCTGAAAATGTAGAGGACATATACCCACAATAGAAACAACAAAAACCAAAGAAATGTTCAAAACCCAAAACAAGCAAAAACAATGTCCAAAAAGAATGTCCTAAAAAAAATCTATGTACAAGCTCTAGATTTTATAGTCGCTAGGCCGACTTTTCCATTTAGCTCAAGGTGGCATTTGCAGGGCCCATGTAGCCTGGGCCTCAAATAAAACTCCATTCTTGTCCATCAGCTGCAATCCTCTAGAATGGATCTTGTTCACCACGAACGGTCCCATCCGCTTCTTGTTGAATTTGTTGGGAAACCAATGATCCTTTGATTTAGAGACATAGAGCTTGTCTCCAACTTCATATTCTTTAGGCTCATCATTGGAAATCCTACATAAGCGCACATACCAAGGCAAACCTCTCCCATGTATAGATAAATATTTAATGGAAATAGGAGAAGAAAGATCCATACCTTGGCTTACCTTCGCAGAGACGGAATCGGGGACCACTGTGTTTGGTCGATCTCGACTAGGGCTAGTCGATCTCGACGAGACTGCAGGTTCTGGTGGTGATCGGCTCGCAGATGCAGAAGTCGACGAAGGACAGGTCTTGTCGACCTCGAGTAGCCTACTCGATATCGAGTAGGGCTCCGCTCCTGGTGGTTCCAGCGTCGAGGAGGCAGGGGCTGGGCTCCCCGAGTGGTGGTCGATCTCGAGTAGGGTTCTGCTTCTGTCTGGCGGTTCGACGAGGCTGGTGCTGGTGGAGTCTCCTTGGTCTGGTCGAGGTCGACTAGGGTCCTCGATGTCGAGGAGTCTTGGTCGATCTTGACCCCATACTTAGTTCCTGTCAAGGCATCCGAAAAATAATTAATCCATAACGACTTACCTTGATCTGTGTCGATTGGATTTTCTGTGTTCTCTTTGAGGATTGCCATGATCTCCTCCACTTGGGCCTCCATGTCCCTCTTTTCCAGCTCCTCAGGGGTCATATTTCTGACCTTGGGTTCCCCGCAGGTGATGTAGCCAGCTGAGATAGATTTGACCTCTTCCATTGGTCCTGTATGCCTTTCAGTTTTATTAAAGGAATACTCAATTACCTCATCGCTGATGTTGAAGTTGAGCACTCCTTTCCTTACGCTTATGTTGGCATCCACCGTCACCAAGAAGGGTCTTCCTAAAATAATTGGACAAGCAGGATCTTCTTGCATATCAACAACTAAAAAATCAGCAGGGACGAAGAATTTACCTACTTGTACTGGAACATTATCCACCATGCCTGTTGGAATGACCACCGTGTTGTTGGCCATGTAAAGTCTGGCATCCACAGGCTCTAGGGCACCTATCTTAATCTTGGACCAAATTGTTAAAGGCATTATACTCACACTAGCTCCAAGATCACATAAGGCATTAATTTTGTATGGACCAAACCCAATAGTTATAGCAAACTTACCTGGATCCGGCCTCTTCTCCAGTATGTCCAAGTGGCTGCATTCCTCTGTGATTTCAGCCATCGATCGCTTTTTGCTCAGAATCTCCTTCAGGAACTTGACATAAGAAGGCATTTCATTGAGAGCTTCTGTGAAGGGGATGGTGACGTTGAGTTTCTGAAGCATCTTGATGAAGCGCTGAAACTTTTTCTCTGCCGGGTCCTTTAAAGATTTTGTGGGGAAAGGCAGCTTCTTTTTCTGAGTCGGAGCCAGAACAGACGTCGGAGGTGCTGCAGGCTGCTCTATGTCGACCAGGGGCTCCTCGACATCGACTACAGTCTTGTCGATCTCGACTAGATTTGGTGCTGTCGAGTTGCTGTGTGGTGCAGACGAGGACTCTGGAAGTTTCTCTTCGACATCGAGTAGGCCCTCCTCGAGGTCGACTAGGACCTGGTCGATGTTGACTTGCTGTTCCTTGTTCTGCTGCTTTCCGACCTCTGGCTCTTGTAATTGATGGCCGCTTCTGAGTTTTACAGCAGCGATGTTTCCAGTCTTTCCCTTAGGATTTGGTTCTGAAGATCCAGGGAGCGCACCTGACTGTCTGGGGATTCCTGCTGCTAGTTGACCAATCTGTGTATCAACTGATTTTCTCCATATATCAATTTCCCCAAGCCTAGAGTTGACACCTTGCATCTGAGTATAGACGGAGTTGAAGGATTGCCTAGTTTTTGAGTGGTTCCTCCGTATTTCCTCCAGGACTGTTTGTATATCATCCTTTTTCTGGTCCCTTTTCGGATGTCCTGGAGCTCTGTAGGGCGGGGGGTTCCTAGGGACACCTTGGTTCCATTGTGGTTGCTGAAACCTTTGGTCCCCCATGTAGCGATTAGGACCCCCTGCGTAAGCTACCTCCTCTTGGTGTTCTGCCAGCCTGACTTGCTCGGTGTGTAGGCACTCAGGAGTGGTGTGCCATTGCGATCCGCATTCTATGCAAGGCTGGTTGACAGAGAGATACTTCACTTGCTTAAGGAGCTTTTTATTCTGGTCTCTGTAGTACTGCTCCCTTACATCAGGATCGATCTCTTTAGGAGGATCATAGAGGGGCATGGATGGTGCTGGCCTGGCGTACGGGTTCTCTTCATAGGTTGCAGTAGACCCATACTTGTTGTCATAGGTGGTAAGCTTCTCTAGCACACCCCACGCGTCACTTGGCGGCATTGTCAGATACTCATAGCGAGTATAATGGTTGATTCTGTCCTTAGTGACTTGATCAAGAGAGTTGAAGAAGATCTCCTGAATGACCTAGGGTGGCTGTCCATGAGTAGGGCAAGATCGCAGAAGTTCCTTGTAGCGCTCCCATGCCTTTGCCAGTGGTTCCCCTTGCTTCTGTTTGAAGGCGGTGATTTTCTGGCGGAGATGTGCTGTTTTGGCGGGTGGGAAGAATTTGTTCAGAAACTCTTGCTCTACTTGGGCCCAGGTTGTGAGTGACTTTGGTTTCAGCCCTTCCAGCCATTTCAGTGCAGGCCCAGCGAGAGACCAGCGAAAAGCTTCCATCTTGACATATTCCAAAGTTGTACCTTCAGCAAGAGTACGGCATATGTCAGCAAAGTTTGTAATATGTTCAAGAGGACACTCATTAAATCTACCATAAAAGGCATTATTTTTAAGCTCTATAAGAAATTGAGTGCGAATTTCAAAAGAGTTATCAGGGATAAGAATCGCCGATTCAGGCACGACGAGAGTTGGGTGCATGTAGTCCTCTGCCGTGGTTGGGTATTGGGCAAGCTCAGCATGTGCTTGTTCCCTTGCTGCTTTCTCAGCGGCGATAGCAGCATCTTTAGCGGTCAATTCCCTGGTAAGCCTAGCGATCAGATGTTCCTGTGTCTCCGCAGCTGCCATGGCTCTTTGCAGTTTAGCTCTGATGTGTAGAAGGCGCTCTGGTTCGTCTAAGCCGTCAAACTCAGGTGGTTGACCAGAACGGCGTATACACCTGTAATTTGACTCAAAGAAAAAGTGAGAACTGACTACCTAAGGCGCGATTGATAGCTTCCCCGGCAACGGCGCCAATTTGTTGTTGCAGGAGGATGGTCAAGTATGAAATAAATATAAAGTATAGATCAGAGTGACTTCCCTGTCTCAGCAAATGAATACAAGACTTCCTCCCGTTGTAGTAAGAGAAAATCAGGATCGAATCCACGAGAAAGCACGTCAGCAGTTCTCAGGTAGCAACAGGTCTCACAGACAAAGCAGCAGAAAGACGGCAACACAGAAACAAAGGGGCTGAAACAGAAATAAAAACAGAAAAGAACAAACAAAAGCAGGGATCAAAACGAAAACAGAAAAGGCAAAGCAAAGCAGAAACAAAAGCGAGGACACAGAAGCTACTCGATCTCGAGTAACAGTCCTCTATATCGACAAAGAACAGTGATGAAAACAGAAAACAGAAACGAAAGCAATCAACTCGAGGCAGACAAATCAACTCGATCTCGACCACACCTACTCGAGATCGACAAGGGCAAGTCGACAGAAAATAGAAAGTGAAAATCGACGACAACAGAAGAAAACTCAACTCGAGATAGACCAGACTCTACTCGAGATCGACAAGGCTGTACTCGATCTCGACAAAGCTCTCCTCTGTATCGACTAGAATGCAGAAAACTTAAATTGCAAATTCGAAACTAAAACTCAGATTTTTGACGAAAATAACTCAATATAATAAAAGACTTCCAAAGCCAGGGTATCAACGCCACAACGATAACCATGCAAAGTAACACATAAAGGCATAAAAGATCATGCTTTCCATCAAATAACTTTCGTTATTAACAAATAGGCATATAGAGGCTTTCGCATAAACCCTAATTGTTACTAACCCTTTTTCACATAATTAACCCAAGTTGCATTAAGATCACTTTCGCTTCAATAATACAAACAAGGATCACCTTCAACTCTCGCAAAAGAATCATGCTCATAGGGATAGAAGATGAATTGCATAACAAGACCTGACCTTTACCGCATCACCTCACATGGCCACCGTCGGGCTCACCCCAGCCCCAGAAGTGGGTGGACTACTCGCTCTTCATCATCAAGAAAGACATTAAATAACAAAAGAAACTAACTTGCATTAATTTAAATAAAGAAAGCTTACAACCGACAAGACAAATCCGCTTTCGCCTCTCCACCTTGCTTGCTACAAACTCTCTCTCTCTATCCTACTTACTTGAATTGATTTGTGTCTTGGAATTGGAATGAATGAAAAACCAGCCCCTAGGGCTTTATTTATAGCCTTCTATTCCTTGCTAATCAAGGATAGAATCTTCTATCTATATCTATAATTATATCTAATTTGCTAAAAGATAAATAAAATGCTTTAAGGAAATAAATCAACAAGGAAAAGATAATTCTAAAGTGGGTAAGTCTTCATGTCTTGATAGATCTTGCTTCCTTGGATAGAATTGATCAACTTTGGATAGAATCTTCCTCCTTCGGCCCCAAGGAATCCCAACTCTACTCGGACAGCTCTTCGTCGACGCGTTCCTGGAATCCAGTCTACTCGACATCGACAAGGGCTTCGTCGACCTCGACAAGGATTGTTCGTCGACTGGACTTTCTCGGGCGACTCTGCTCGACAGGCTCGGATCTGGGTTCCTGGTCTCGTCGATCTCGACCAGACGTCCTCGAGATCGACTAGGGTTGGTCGAGGATGGCTCTCTGTGGTGATGTCGAGGACTCCTCCTCGGCAAGGACTTAGACTGACGCTGGATGGCTCGTCGATCTCGACCAAGGCTTGTCGAGATCGAGTAGGGTTGCTCGGCATCCTCGTCCTCGGCTTCTCGGGCAGCTCCTCTCTTTGTCGACTCTAGGTGTGGCACTGGGTTTCGTCGATCTCGACTAGGGCTTTGTCGAGATCGAGTTGGGTTCTGGAGCTGGGTTGGTCTGGCTCTTGACGTTGCTCCTGATCGACAAGGCTGGCTCGGACATGCTCGTCGAGATCGAGTAGGAGCTACTCGAGATCGAGTAGCCTGGTTTCTCGGCTCGATTCGACTGGTTCCGTTGCTGCTTCGACCTTGGACTTCTGTAGCTGTCTTCCGAGCTGTTCCGTCCTTCCTTAGAATTGCTGTAAAATGCCTCGAATTCTGCGAATTAAACAGAAACTGGTGTAGATTCCATAATTTGGCAAATAAACATAAACTACATAGGTTCTGTACTATCTTAGCCCAAATGTATGAAATGTATGCAAAAATCGATATAAAAGTTACTGTAAAACATGGCAGATTCAGCTCACAACAGATTCAGAATGAAGAATGGTGAAAAATGGCCCTTTTCTCCAGCTGCACCATTCTTAGCTTCTCCATGAGTTTCCTTTAAGCTCCAAAGTGCGTCCGATTTCTGCGAAATATAACAAAAACTTGTGTAGACCTCCATATATTGCAAATAAACATATACTACACGTATTTTGTATTATTTTAACCCAAATGTATAATATACACGCAGAAATTGATATAAAAGTAGATGTAAAACATGGCAAATTAGGCTCACAACAAACACCCCATACTTAAGCTTGCTTGTCCTCAAGCAATACTTTTAATTGTCATTCAGGGGAAGAAATCAAAACTCTCAACATATTAGATTCATTGCCATATGTCCCTGCAATCAATTACCATCCTCGAAAAGGTACTAGTGTCACAAATCCATGCAGGTGCAATTTAAAAAAGCAACATCTACTCACAAAAGGAGGGTTATGCAAAACGATTTATATGTGACAAAGCAACAATAATCAAGAGGACTTTAATTTAAGCTCAATAAGGAATAGATTGGTAAAGGGCTAAAGGTAGGCAATTTTTTGCAATGTGGTGCTAATAATCCGGGGAAATGGAGTATTTCCAAACTTTTCATACCACATTTCTTCTTCATAAGAATCATCAACTTTCTCTCTTTTGCTCAATGCTTTTTTTCAATATAATGCTTTTACCTCTCTAACCTTAGCATTGCCTTCTCGCGAGTCGCAAACATGGGTGCCATGAATGGCCCCGGATACTTAGTGCTTCGGACTCCTCACATTGTTGTCCCATCCTGCGGAACTATTATCTCAACGCAGGCAGGGTCGATCTACCTTTATCTCTTGAGGTGATCGGATTTTCTTTGAGTCATTACATTTTCCATATATTTCAAATATTCTTGCCAAACTCCAATAATGGTAACAACAACACAAACACCATATAATAATCTCCATAATATAAAATCATTCTCAACATAATCCCCGGATAGGAAATAAGGTAAAGAATGGCAATATTTAGAATATGTGGAGCAATATATGAAATGAGGCATATTATGGCTTTTGTGATGCATAAGCATAGGTAAGGCTAGGATTATAAACATATGAGCATTATATGAAAATATAAAGTCCTCCGTCCTCTTATCATGCAACATGTCAAAAGCAATATCAAATTTTACCTCCTTTCATGGTTTTCATCAAAATATGCATTTCCTTGTGACTTCCCTTTACTAGGCAATTTCATGCTATATCTCTAATAAATCCAATTTTGCATCGTTGAGTTCAATAAAGCTTCCATGACATTAATCAAAAAATTTCAATGGGGGTCATTTTTTTCAAACTTTGGAAAACATGCATATAAGCACATAAATCGATAATAAATTCCAAAATAGCCATGTATAAGCAATTCAAGAAATAAACTAAAAAATATGCACATATAATGTCGAATAAAATAGAATATGCATAAAGTAAGCCCTTCCCCCACCCCATACTTAAACATTACAGTGTCCTCACTATATAAGGGTAAAGAAAGAAACTCACTAGACAGGCGTGCAGATCGTCGGGAATCGAGTGAAAATGCTGTTGGGCCGAGTCCGATTTTAGCTTGCTTCTATCCCCATGGACCTGAAAAATATAGAAGACATATACCCACAATAGAAAAACTAAAAGGTTCAAAACCAAAAACAAAAAGCAACAATGTCCAAAAAAAGTCCCAAAAAATAAATATCTATTTACAAGCTCTAGATTTTATAGTCGCTAGGCCGACTTTCTCCATTAAGCATTAGCCTGGCTCATCTTTGTCCGGAGGTATAGGTGGATCTGGTGGTTCCTCCGGTGGTGGGAAGCGTGGGATGTCATCCGGGGGCATCATGTGAAGAAGCTTAAACCTCCCCGAGTGAACGCTTCATGGCTTCACCCATTCATCTTCCTGGGCTCCAGTTGGCATGCATAAAGGAAGATATAAAGAAAATATACATACCTCATCATCATACCTCTTCCGCTTCATATGTTGATTTGTTTGCGTATCTCCACCACAGCAAAACAGTGGAGTGGGAAGAGATATTTCCACCTCATCATGCAGAGCTTCATGCCACTTTGCTAGGACCCCATACTTGAATATGAACATCGGTTGCTCAAAATCATCAGGGATAGCCTTCACTTTGTAAGGTAAAAGCGATCTTGGAATGCCTTGGGCAACAATGTCCAACTTCTTCTCTTCTAGTGCTTCTTCTTCTTGTGGTCCTTCAAATGGTTTTTCAAAGATAGATTGCAAAAGTGGAATCGAGATCGGGGAAGGACATACCTGGGTTTCTGTAATGTGGTCGACGTCGACTATGGGGTAGTCGACATCGATTGGCGTTGTTGCTCTCATGTACCGTGGGAGTACCCATTGTTCGTTCTAATCTTCTTCTTCCTCATCACTTACCATAGCTTCAATTTCCTCATAAGAAGGAGGCTCTAATCCTTCAGAACGATAGGAAGCCTCAAGTCTTCGGACTAAGTCCTCCAGCCGAGCTATTTCCCTTAATCGTGCCTCCTCCACCGCGATCCTATTCCTCCGTCTCAAATCTTGAGACCATTCTTCCCATGCAGGATTCCCTTCGACAAAGTCTTCCATCTTTGTACCTAAGCTTTGAAATCACAATCAAGAACACAAATTAGTAGCAAAAGCTTGGCACCCAGTTGGTACCGGTGAGGTAGGTGGTGGTAGGGTATGTGATAGGGTAAGAAAAAGGGATGGACTTTTCTGAACCTTAAACACAATTAAACTAGGCGCGATTGATATCTCCCCGGCAACGGCGCCAATTTGACGAGAGGGTTTCTCAACCAAATAAATTTATAGTCCAAACCCCCGCTATAGTATAGGGGAGTCAGGTTCGTCCTCAGGAGAGAAGTCAGCGGTTCTAGGTTTAGTGTGTTTTGGGGTTCAGGGATAGCGGGAAGAGGTGATGAGGGTGGTTTCTACGTCGGCTAAGAGTTGCTCGATGTCGAGGGATGGAGAGAGAATGGTGGTTTGATATCGAGTAGAATATGTGCCGAATAAAAATAATAAAATAAAACAAATAAAGATGCGAACTTCAAAGGTTAGGGATCACCACAACAATAAACATATGTGTAGATCATAAATCACATAAAGATGCATGCTTTATATCAAAGAATCGGCGATCGCAAATTCCAACAATTTAGGTGATAGAGGCTCTCGCATAAAAACATAATTTGTTTCTACCTTTTCTTAATTAGGATTAGTCGGCTCTCGCAAATAAACCCTAATTACTATCCAATTTATAATAAGATCATTTTCGCTTCAATATCATGAATAAGGAATTTCCTCAACTCTCGCAAAGGATTAAGCACATAGGTAGATGATGATAAAGACATATAAATTCATGGATTTATAAATCAAACACACATATCTATGTTGGGATCACCCCAACCCTAGAAGAATGAAATTAGAAACAAACCATAATAAAACAAATTAACTTTAACATAAAATAAACTAAAACTTACAACCGTTCGTCTCCTTCCTTCTCCTTCTCTCTCCTCTCTCTCTCTCTCTCCTCTCCCGCCTTCTCGCTCTCTCTCCTCTCTCCTCTCCCGCCTTCTCGCTCTCTCTCTCTCCTCTCTCCTTACGCACGAAGACGGCTTTGCTTGAATGAATGAAAATCAGCCCCCTAAGGTTTTATTTATAGGCTTCAATCCCTCTCTAATTAGGAAAGAATAATCTATCTATATCTATATCTATTTATCTACTTTATTAAGATAAAAACATGGAAATAAATAATTAAATCTAAAAGGAAATAAAGCTAATGTGTGGATTTAATCCTCCATGGAGTTGATAGATCTTGATAGAATTTGATCTCGAAAATATCTCCATCAGCTTCGGGATAGAAACTTAATAAGATATTCGGATAGCTCGGAATCCGCCACTGAGACGTCCTCGATATCGAGTAGGAGTCCTCGATATCGACTAGCGTTTTCTTCGTCTTGTGCTCAGCAACTCCATGTCGGCCAACAGGACACATGTCGACTTAGGTTGTCCTCGATATCGAGTAAAGTTACTCGATATCGACTAACTTCTGCTCGGCTTCCCAGTGCTCAGCTTCGTCGATCTCGGCTCTGGACATGGAAATCGACCAAGTGTTTTACTCGATATCGACTAATTCTTGTCGATATCGACTAACCTGCTCCATCTCCCTGCTTCCTTGTCGATTTCTGGGGTCTTTACTCGATTTGGGCTTGGTCGATATCGACTAACATTCCTCGATATCGAGTAAATCTCTCAGCTTTCTGCTCTGTTCTTGAAACGCACTATCCCGAGTCCTCGTTCGTCGGATTGATGCATATGACCATGCGTTGGAAAGCTCTTTCCGAGGGCTACAACTCTCATGAAGATATTAAAGCTTGATTCAGAATGAAGAATGGTGAAAAATGGCCTTTTTCTCCAGCTGCACCATTCTTAGCTTCTCCATGAGTTTCCTTTAAGCTCCAAAGTGCGTCCGATTTCTGCGAAATATAACAAAAACTTGTGTAGACCTCCATTTTCTGCAAATAAACATATACTACACATATTTTGTATTATTTTAACCCAAATGTATGAAATGCAAGCAGAAATCGATATAAAAGTAGATGTAAAACATGGCAAATAGGCTCACAACAATAGTTAAGTTCACTGGTAGGAGAAAAAGAGATATCGCAATTCCACTCAGTACAAACATAAGGATCAACCTTAGATGAGTATATAATCCAACTTTCTGGATAGGAGTTCAAAACTAACTAAGCAATTCAAACTAAAAAGTGACAGGAGTTCAAAAGTAAGCAATTAATTTGCTACTTGGCATAGAAAAAAAATACCAAATCAAGGCATCAAATTACTCAAGAAGATAGCTGGAACTATTAAATTACTCTAGAATACAAATATATGAGGTTAGAAGACAAACATCTCAAGGATGATGCCAAGTGAGCATCACACTACCATGCTGTAGGTATTTAGTTTGGCACAGTAAACTACAATATCAAGACATCAAATTACTCAAGAATATAGCTATAAGTACTTAAAATAAGAAAGGTAGAAGTTATACTTTCACTCTTCAACAATGCAGAAGTTATACTTTCACTCTTTAACAATGCAGGATTCTAAGCAACACAAAACATTTTACCTCATTTTCAAAAATCAAAGCATGGCATTGTTTAGTTAACCGTTGTCTTTCAGATAGGTTGCCAAGATAGTCAAGAGTCTCCAGGCCCTCTACGCTCACTTCACTGCAAAATAAATATTAACTTTTGGTAAAAATTCAGTAAAAAGGAATAAACCTGTATTTCAAGATTTGAGGAATCTCAAGTTCCAACCCAATATCATGAAAGAAACATCTTTCTCCATATACTTACAATGAGATGGCATTTTTTTTTCTGTTTTGGATAAACTGGATGAGATGAGAAATCATTGAAATAGACTTAATATTAAGAACATCCCATCCCTATGATTCTAGCATCCTCCTTGCTTTTAAAGCATGATACAAAGTTTTGAGATCCGAAAGACTACACTGCACACAAAAAAATGTTACAGAATCCAATAAGCATTTTTTTCAAATAAAGTTAAATAGCACATAGAAAACATAATTTCTTCTTAAATTATGCGTGCTAACTCACCCAACACGAATCTCAGCTTCAGCATAGGTCCTTACACTGTTCTCTCGAAGAAGCAACGATTTCCTAAGAATCTGCAAACAACATTCAGAGTAAGGCAAACAATTCTAATGGTAACAAAGACCATAAAATATAACAGAATTGTTTCAAGGGAAAAGAATAGGCAAGCACTTACAAATAGAGAAAAAAATAAAGAGAAAGGTGATAGAAGTATACCATATGTGCAAGTCCTTAACACAAGTTAAAATATCGAGCTTTGGAGCTCGGGGATGGCACCAAGACGCCACAAGTAGGGGCAGTAGCAGAATACCCAACTGACTAGTAAGCTAATGCAAGTATAAAAGATACAACAAGAAAAACAAATATTCATTTTAAATGTTCATGAAGATTAAAGAGTAAGCAACTGTCTACCTAGGTAATTTTGAAAGAAAGATTCTTGTCTCAGGGAATGAAAAAAAACAGACAGAAGAGAAGAATATTTGAGGTTTCAAAAACTGAAATAAGCAGATTTATATAAGTTATTATTAGTCCAGGTCAAGTTGCAGACAAGCAATCAGCCAACATTCAAGGACAGGAGAGTAGTTACGTTATCCTATGTTCTAAAATATAAACGAGCAAATCAATGGAGAAGAACTATGAATCATACCATCATATATATTGTAATACAGAGCATGCACAAATGAACCATCCAAAATTAATTGCTACAATCAAACATTATAAGACACTTAAACCAAAGATAGTGAATGCGTATTGACATCTCAATCTCAGGAGCATTTGGATTCCCAACCATGGTGGATTCTGCCGCCTGCTTTCTCCTAGCAAGTCGAGACTTGCGACGAGCCCCGAGCGTTCCTGTTTTGACAGCCTTGTCGATTGCAGAGTATGCTTCTGCAATCAGTTTCTCAATCGGGAGAATTTCCTCGGCTTGTGCCTCTTGACACTGTGTTGATAGGTTGACCAATTAATCCTAGCAATGGTTGTTGTTGTCTCGATGATGCACCATAATCACCTTGATCTAAAAGATTAAAATTTAAAAGAAAAGGCAACAGAAGAACATTGGATTTAATACCTCTTAAAAAAAGAAATGTGCCCACAGAAAGGTAAACATTGCTAAACAACTATTACAACAAGGCAAGTCCTAACAATAAACCTGTAATCTTAACGATTTCTTTGTGACCAAAAAATAGAGGTATGAGCTTAGGCTAAAGCACAAACAAAACTTGTTAAATTCTGACCTTCATTGGTCAAGTATAACAGCACAATTAGAGGTGGCGTAGGGTTCAAATCCATAGTGAAATCAATGATATAATCTATTCGTTTTCCTATATTACTCCCACTAAATCGATTGAAGATCTGAAAACTTCAAAAAAATGAAGTCGTAGAGTTCAAATCCAGGAACGAAATTATAAAAAGGGTAAGATCTAGTGAAATCACCTGCTCAATCCGCCTCTCGACTCCTCTTGTCTGAACTCAGTCATTGTCGAAGGATCTTGAGGACACGGGAACCCTAGCACTGTCCATCTCTCTCAGATCTCTTCCCGATTCGGAGAAGTCAGCACACGAGAATTAACCCGGACACACGAACGGAGTCCTCTCCTTCCCAAGAACGGAGTCCTCTCCTTCCCACGAACGGAGTCCTCTCCTTCCCACGAACGGAGTCACGACCAGCCAGCCGCCCCAAGGTCGGCCATGGATGGATCTGAAAATCAAGAAGAAGATGGATGAGTAGAGATTCAGAGAAGTGAGCGAGAGAGAAGAAGGATTCAAATCTGAAAGTTTATTTTTTAGATCTGAAAATGAGGAAGGCCTTTGGTGTGCCGGCGATTTTAGGCTAGGGTTTAGGTTTTCTTTCCTTTTTTTAAATAAAAACACACGGAGTACTTATTTAGCAACGGGGACTTCATCGGGGTAGCAAATATTAGAAAAATTAACTTCGGAAAGCTCATTGCCATTGCTATGGCATGGCAAAAGGGTGGCAATTGCCACGGCTGACCCATGCCGAAGCTAACTAGCGTTGCAAATTTCATTATTTTTTGTAGTGTTGTGATTTCATGACATGCTGTATTGGTATAATTTAGCATGACTTACCTGGAACCTTGCATGTTTGCACTTATGAGTGGATGTATGTGTCGTATGTATTGAATTCCCATGATTACTGTCTCCTTATGAACTAGGTCCATGATAGTGTGCCCAACTCTCGTTGCATGTTTAACACGTGAATCAGATGACTTAGCATGCCAAGATTAACCTAATTGGACCTCATTGATTGTGTACATGTTTAACGAGTATTGCTAGTATCATGTAAGACATATACCTCCCAGTTATAGGCCCTCATATGATTGTGTGACGTCCTAGTCTTACTATGCAAAAATGGATGTATGTGATGAGATAATTGCTATACCAAACCTGCATGAACTGACCATACCCTTACCATGATTTCTAGGATACATCTTAGCATGATTTCCGTAGTATTATGACTTACTTAATTGTGTATCTAAATGAGTGATAAGTCGTGCATATGATATCCTATGATGTTTGCTAGATCTTGCATAACTTATGCCATATATGTCCCATGTCAGTTTGTGCATACATATTCTTAGTCTGTCAAGCATGATTTGTGAATGAAATGATAGGTTGCTAACTTGTTCTGCGCACATATAAAGATGATTATATGAACATGTTATGAATGCATAAATCGATATTTCTTGAGATAGGTGCATACTAGTATGACATAATGTGATGATATCTTTTGATTTTTATGTGTTTGTGTGCCACAATTATAAGGGCATCGTTGTAACTCTCGGGTTGGGATCTTCTCCTTGGTCTCGTCTTCCCTAGTCCTAGTCCATGTCTGAACTCTTAAGGAAACTGTGTTGTCCGCCCTTGTCTCTCCCCTATCTCCGTAACTTCTAACCCTTATGATTCTTCGATGAGCACCGATATGCAAGAAAGGACCGACGACCAAGTGGCACCGGAGCGGCGCAACGGAAGTGTGATGGGTCCATGACCCCTAGGCCCTAGGAACAACGTCACCGATGGCAAACAAGACGAATATGCTTCAAAGATGACAATCGTGAACAGGGTCCTCCCAGCTGACACGAGGAAGAGCATTCTTAATTCAAACCGTGGATTCTTGTATACTAATCGGAATTGATGTTGTGTGATAGGCCTAGAACTGACATAATTGAATGTGTGATGACGGATGTGCTTAACTGGTAGCAATGATTGCCTCACTAACTTGTTTCTATGATGATCTGCCTTGGTGCTTGGTATACTGACTTGCTGGTGAGTAGGGTATGGGTTATATGCCTGGTGGTGCTTCTTCTTGGGCATGAGTCGAGAGATTCTTCGGTAAGCTAGGTCGGAAAGTGGCAGGTAGGGTTGAGGTCTTTGGATGTGGTCTTTGGTAGTGTGAGATGGAGTACAAGAAGTATGTATTAACTTAGGTATAGAACTGAATGAGTCAGGACTGGTAGTGGGTCGTGGGATTCTCATATGAGCTTCTAGGTAGGTCTAAGTTAAAGGTGGAAGTATGGGCAGATAGTGTGTGAGGGTATAGGTAGTTTGTATAGTTCTAGAGGTGGCTAGATAGGCTAGGAGTGGTTGATAAGTTCTTGTAGTGGAAGTGCTATTAGACGGGTTGGTGCGCTAAGGGTGGTGTAAAGGTAGTCTAGGAGCGGAGTTTGGGCAACGTAAGGATGATCGAATAAGGAATGTGTGAGGAATCGTAGAATTTGGGACTAGGATGTATGTGCTGTGATTGGGAGCACTTTTTGGTAAAGGATGGCTTTGGAGAATTGCCAAGGATGAGTAGTATAGGGTTTCTTGGGAAATCATCGATCATGGGGATTAATTCATTCATATCAGGACTATAGGTGAGATGTGTAATTGGGGTCGTTTAGGTGAGATTGGTAATGTGTGGCGAAGTTGTGAGTGGAGGATTCTAGATGCGTTGTCGTAAGATTCTAGTATAGGGAAGGAATCGAGACTGATGTGTGGAAATTTTTTTGGTTATGAAAGTATTTAAGGATGTGAGTTGAACCTTCGAGAAAAGGTTGGCTGCTAGCCGAGAATGTTAATAAGGTTACTTGTAGAGCTAATTGCTTGAGGTTCAAGATAGGGAGATTCTGAGTATGGATTTGGGAACATGCGGAATCGTGAAAGCTAGTTGAAGTAGAGGATGTTGGGAATTCTATAGGTTGGAGAATTGTGTGAGATTGGTAAGATTTCAGTGACGTGGGTAACTCGGATTAGAAAGGAATAGATTGCCCTTGGGATTAGTGACCGATGGATAGAGGCTTTAGGCCTAAGGCATTGTGGTTAAGTAGTGGTAGCATGAGGCGAGTTAGGAAAGTGAAGAGATAAGGAACTAGATTATGCCGGCTTGAGGAGTCGTGATTGGTTCAAGTTTCGTGAGATTCGGAATGGGATAAGTAGGTAGAATCTGTGGCTAGTCCTTGAGTATATATGTGGGTGATGAGGAACTTGGTAACTCGCGGTTATGCGTTAAGAGTAGACGATTCTCGGTGTTAGAGGTTGTCGGGAGTAGGCGGTTAAGTAGATTATAGCGAGGTAAGGTTCTTGAGGTACGAGAATGGCTTAGAGGGTGAACCCTTGTTGGTAATGTCGAGGATATAATGATGAGAATGTCATGTGTGAGATGATTAGTATGATTTAGATTCTTAGAGGTCGATGGTTAGTGAGAGTGGTCAGTGGTGCGTGGAATATGATCAGGTTAGCAAGGTGATTCGAGATATCTCTTTAAGGTTGATGTTCAGGCGGGGTCTTGAGAGCCTAGAAAGAGTAAGCGAGATTGTTAAGAGGCGTCTAGATCAATCATGAGAGTGGTTTAGTTGAGGACTTGGAATTTCTCTTAGAGGGTAAAGATGGGACTGATAGAGGACCCCTAGGGAAAGGACGTGCTATATATGGAGTCTTGGTAGTAGATCGAGTTGTTCAGCTTGTCGGAATGAGAGAATTTTATGATTTGGGAACTCCGAGAGATAGTTTTAAATGGTCGAATGGAAGGTAGGACTTTAGATCGGGAAGTCGAAGTGGATTGAGTTGGTAGACCTCGGTGAATTTGATTTTAATTAATGCAAGAGTTGATGGGTAGTGGTCGTGTCTTGTCATGATTGGTAGTTATAGGCAGGTTCTCTTGAGGATGTGATCTAGCGTATGCTTTACTTAGGGCTGTATGTGGTGCGAATTCTATGCTATAGATGATGTTGATTCTATGATGTATTATCGTTGAAAATAGTGAACTGTTAGTACTAACATAGTTATCCCCTGAACTCGATGGAATACTAGTGTATGGAAGTACTTGTTTGCCTCTAATGCGATGACGTTTGGCAGTAGCTTGAGTATGATGTGTTTACCTGATTGTTATGATGTGCTTATCTGTTTGATATGACGTGCTTGTCTAATTGATATGGTGTGTAACTTCTGTGAGATGATGTGATAAATCCCACCATGAACGATACGATGCTAGATATGTTATGGTATGTGACTGTCCGTGACATGAGTACGACCTGGTTATGGATATGTGATACGATGGCTATGTTGAATAATTGCTATGATATATGATGCCTTGAATTGGAATTGCTAGGATTATAGAATCGAATTGATGAGATTTGATTCTGACTTGGAACCTAGGAAGGGAATATGGGATTAGCCCTTAGAGGTAAATGATTCCACCTCTTGAGATTTGAAAATTTCTTGATTGACGTCGGGTTAGGGAATTTTGAATGGTGTTTTAAAAGGACTGAGTTGGATTTAGAGAAATCGAACGCGATTTATAACTTAAATGATTTTGAGACCAAACCTTTTCAAACTAAGGACCCTCTTGAAATTTTCTAACCGAGCTTGCATTATGACGCCCACGGAGTGGATACATGCATTTTATAAGGGCCCTTATAGACTACATGCTAAGACCTAGTGGAGATGCTGTAATGCTTTTCGAGTTATGATATAGCCGGGAAGTCAGAGTAAGGATGTGGTAGGGGCCCATATTACATTCTTGCTACGATCTATTGGAGATATTATGATTATGACAACCGTACTGTGAGGATCTCATAGGGGCACTTATGAGGTGCTTACGGGATCAATGGCATGATCCTTGGACTCACCAATTTTAAACTTCATCCCCTATTTTAAGATTATTTTAGTCTCGGGGACGAGACTTATTTTTAGAGGTGGATGGTGTAAAGGCTCGGAATTTCAAATCCTAAATTTCTGGAAAAAGGAAATTAAAAATGAACTTAAACTAAATTTAAAACTCATTTAGCGGATTCCGGGTGAAATATAAAATTTGGCGAACAATTTCTGTCCTTTTACCTCAAAAATTCAAAATAATTATCGGATGGCGATATCCTTTTCGATTTTTTTAAAAAAAATCTAATTGATCGAGAAAGCGAGAGTCGGAGAAACTAACATTCGAGGACTAATTGCAGGGTTCAAGATTCGCGTATTCAAAATTTAATTCCGGGTATTGGTTTAACCAAATTCATACTCCACCTCACACTCACCCACTCCCTCCTACCTTACCCTGCAGCAACCCTCTTCACATTTGACTTTTAATTCCATACCCCCACCTTTTTCTTCCTTGTGAGTCTACAGAGGAACCCATCCCTCTCCACATTTCAAAAAAAAAAACTAAACACACCTAACTTCTTATCCCCCTTTTCCGTGACTTCCATGAGCAAGGTTGCTCCTCTCTCCATTGCTCCACCACCACCCCGCAGCCTCCACCCGAACCATCTTCGAGCTCCTCCTTGAGCGCCATCGCCACCAGCAGCACCCTGAGCCTCCCGAGCGACTTTGAGCGCCCTCCTGAGCACACCTCCACCACACCATCACCTCCGGCCACCACTCCACCACCCGTCGAGCACCCCTGTCCTATTCGAGACCGGAGCCTCCCAACATTCTCCTCCTCCTTGTTCGGACTGAACATCAGCCTCGTTTCTCCCCTTCTCTCCGAGCAGCAACTGCATCTCCATCGTCTTCCTCGACGCCGACGAGCCCGATGAAGCCGCGCCAGCACCAGTCTCCCATGTCTCGCATCTCCAAGGTTGGTTTTCCTCCTTTGTTCTCGATTCTCACTAGAAACCTTGTAAAGGCCTCAGCTTTAACCTTCCCCATCCCCTCCTAGACAGATTCCGGTGAGAATCGGCCCCGTTGCAGTCGAACGAAGCTCCGAGCATCTCCGGCGAGCCTCACATCCAAATCTAAACACCTCGGTGAGAACCTCTCTTCCTCCCCTTTCCTTGTCCGATTCCATGTTCATTGGTGCCGGGTAGGTGGTCGGAGAAGGTTGTTGTCGCCGGCAAGCTCCTCCCCTTCTCTTTCCTTTTCCAGTTTGTCGAACAGAATGTTGGGGAGGAAGGTGAACAGTAGCGGCAGGTGGTTTTCTGTTTTATTTAAACAAAACCGTTTCGGCTCTATTTTTTTAAACCAAAATCCGGTTTGGGTTGGTCAATTAAAAGGTCAGATTTCAATGGTGTGGATTTGGGTCTATTTTGATACGCTGGATCCGAATTTCTTTTAAGAAAGGGGAGAGAAATACTTGGGCCTATTTTTACTAAATAAATCTGATTTTGGGTAATTTTAGCAAAAGCTCGGTTTTATTAAATAAACATGGTTGGAGTTTTAAAGGATTGGAATATATTTTATGAAAAGTGTTTAATAAAGGGTATTTAAAATATAATATAATATAATATTAATTTAATTTAATGAATAATTGAAAAGGAATTTTAGCGAGTATTTTCAAGGGTCGAAATTCTTAGCTATTTAAATGGGATTTTGAAACGGTTTTGAAAGTAATTTGGGAATAAGGCTTACTCGATGACTAACTAGCATGATAATATGATCGTTTGACTAACGGTATGATATGTGTGACTAATAGCATGATATTGTGGTGATTTTTAGAAGAGATTAAACGTTTGATACTTATGAGGATGATGATATAATTATCCTTATAGAAATTATGAGTATGAAATCAGAATATGCGAATTTGGCTAAATATGATATGGAGGTTATCTTAAGTTGATAAGTGATGTTGTTCATGATGAACTCAAAGTATGGTTGGTGTGAGCTTGCTTATTTATCTGCTTGTATGAGTGTGTAATATATGTGATCAGAAAAGCTATAGTAGTATACTCAGTATATTCTCGTGTTATTAAATTAGGTGATATAATGTGATCGTGACTACTGTGTGCTGGATTCCTCTTTTGCTGGTCTTTTAGCCAGGTAAGTACCTCCGGGGCTTACTCAGTAACCAGTACCTCCTACCTGATGTGTCATATAGTATGTAGGTGTTGCATATGCATAAAAGCATGCCATGTAGTATCATGCTTAGGACTTGCACTTACGAATGAACATTCTTATTCTGTATGCGTCTGAATACAGAACGACCGTTATCTGTGAGTCCTAGAGTCCTTGCTAGGGTCATAGGGCAAACCTAGCTTCATTGGGTGTTGTCCTCCTCGAGTCATTTATATATATCACGAGATATGAGATGGACATGAGATATGATATGATGATGAGATTTGATATGTTGTAATATCGGATTGGCCATTCTACACCCTATCTGGAAGAGGGGTGGTGGTAGAAGAGGGATATACCACTTGGTATTATTTGTTAAGGCCTTACTTAATATTATGCGTATATGAATTAGGAGCATGATAATGTTGTTAATATTTCAGTACTGCATGAAGGCATCCTTTATTCTAGGTATAGGTGTATTATATGTCCTCAACGCGGTCAGAGGACCCGCGGGCAGACTCTTGGCCTGACTTGGTGGTATAGTTTCAAGTACCTGATACACTGCTTGATTTTGTGCTGTTATGACGGGGTCTATTCATATGGCGGAGAGTGAATGTTTGAAACCTGACTTCACCAGATTCATGCTTTTGGGATTTCTCCCTACTTATACTCTGTTTTGACCCGGCTCTGTCGTGGCACTAGTTGTATCATTTTCAGAACTTATGCCCTTTGCATGATAAAGGATTCTCGCATTGTAGACTTAGGACATGTACAGGGGTTTACCCCGGGGTCTCCAACGGACCTTTCGGATTTGGGTGCGAAATCCCACTTTAAACTACACATCTTCGATTTCAAACCTTCAACATGTACTCGGGGCGCAAGATCCCAACGAGGGGTTTCATCCCCCGAAACGTAACTCGGTAATCATAATCTCGGGCCGTTACATACATGAATCTAGAGGACATGGAGGATTTGAAAAGACATTAGCTGGATTAAAGGAACATTACTTTTGGCCTAAAATGACTTATTATTTGCTGATATTTGTCAAAAGTTGTGTTACATGTGCTAAAGCCAAATCGGAAGCTAATGCAAACGGCTTGTATCAACCCCTACCTATTTCGAATGCACCCTGGGAAGATGTTTCTATGGATTTTATTATTGTTGGCTTGCCTAGAACTTTTAAGGGTCATGATTCCATATTTGTGGTAGTGGACAGATTTTTCAAAATGGCTCATTTTATACCTTGTCACAAAACAGATGATGCTATTCATGTTGCTATGTTGTTCTTTAAAGATGTTGTTCGCTTACATGGATTGCCATTTTCTATTGTGTCTGATCGTGATTCTAAATTTTTTAGTTGCTTTTGGAAAACTTTATGGTCTAAGTTGGGTACTAAGCTATTATTCTCTACATCATGTCACCCTCAAACTAATGGCCAAACTGAGGTTACTAATAGAACTCTTGAGGCTCTCCTGAGAGTCATGTTGCGTACTAACCTTCGGAGGTGGGAAGACTGCCTACCATTTGTTGAGTTTGCTTATAACAGGTCTAGACACTCAGTAACAAAGAAGACTCCTTTTAAGGTTGTCTATGGGCGCAATCCACTTACGTCTGTAGATATGATGCCTCACCCAATGAAGGAGAAGGAGAGCATGGATGCAGATAAGCAAGTGCACTTCATAAAGCGCTTGCATGAGCGAACCAAGGCGCGGCTGGAAAGGAAAAGCGCTCAGTACAAGGCGGTGGAGGACAAGCATTACAAGGATCTACAGTTCAACGTTGGTGACCTTGTATGGCTGCATCTTAGGAAGGAAAGGTTTCCGCAACAACTTAAATCTAAGCTGGATCCCAGGGGAGATGGACGATTTCGAGTGGCTTAAAAGATGGGACCCAATGCTTACAAGCTAGATTTCCCTGCCGACAAGTACAACGTGCATTCCACCTTCAACGTCGTCGATCTATCCTTGTTCGTGCTTGACGATGACTCTGACGACGATTTGAGGACAAATCAAACTCAAGTGGAGAAGAATGATGCAGTACAAATGTGGATGACTCCTGTGACATTGAGGACAACATGAAGGTGCCATTTGACGGTCCTATCACTCGTGCAAGGGCCAAGAAGATTCAAGAGACGCAACTAGAGCACTTCTTGTCTGTTGCCAAGGAACGAGGGAGCAAGGTTTCAGGCCACCCTGGATCACTTTGCTCAAGACTAGACCACCTGCACAGGAATTGATCTTGTGTCAACATTTATAAAGAGCCGTTTCAGAATTTAAGCCAAAATTTGATAAAAATTCAACCATTTCAGAATCAATGATATCCATGTACATAATACTTGATTCGAGATACTGATTTCACCTAACCAATTTGCTAATTTCACATAACCAATTTCCTAAATCAATAACTATCAATTTCTTAACAAATTCGGCAAAGTCGAGAACCCTAAACCCCAACATGACACAACCATTAAATTCTTCTACAAATTCGAAGAAGGGGCAAAATTAGAGAACCAATGGTGTAGAAGCAACCTTGCAGCAGCAACATTAACGATCTGCATAGTCGAAAAAGGCTTAAATTGGACATATTTGTTGGAATCTCACCATCTTCACTAGGTCACCCTCTTTGCCGAGGTCTGACTGTGCAGCAGCACCGCCTCATTCGCCAGGAGTCTGCCACCACCACCGACGTCGGCGACGCCCTCCGCCTTCGTTGCGTCGCCCTCGTTCGCCCTTCCTCTGGTCGTTCTTCATTCGAGCTGTGTTCGCCCTTTGACCTGTGTTCGCCCAACACTCCTTTTTCTAATTCTAATTCTAATTCAACCGACTTTTTTTCTAATTTAACGGAACTGTTAACAAAAAGGGGAGAAGGGTATGAGGTGAAAGGATTCTAAAGCTCAGGATTACCACGTGAAAGGTGTAAAACAATTAATCACTACGTGAATTAAGTGATATACCTCGTGAAATTTCCAAAAAAAATTGAGTGCGAAATCCACAACGGCGTGCCCATTTCGTCGTTGCGGTTTGAAAATTGGGGTAATTAACCGATTTGGGGATAGCAGAGTATGGGAACGCTTCAACCGTTTGAAATTCAGATTGCCTTCGTTCGCATCGACGAACAACAGTCTTAAATCAGGGATTCAGAGAGACATGGAGGGCGGTCAACACGCCGGTCAACGGGGCGACAGATCTACCGACGCGGGCAAAGCCATGATTGCGATCATCTGTGGCACGCTGGTTTACTACCACTGCGCTTTCCACAACTCCACTCTCGTATCTTTAATTTCCGATGTCTTCATCGTCATCCTCTGCTCTCTCGCCATCCTCGGTCTCCTCTTCCGCCAGTTGAACATCTCGTACTCTCTCTCTCTCTCTCTCTCTCTCTCTCTCTCTCTCTCTCTCTCTCTCTCTCTCTCTCTCTCTCTTCGATTTTTGTCCTTTGTTTTTAATTTTGATTGTATAGTTTTTTCTTTTCTGGTTCCAAATTGAGCCTTCGCGGTTGTCGATTCAGTGAAATTGTTGAGATCAATAGCCTGATAACTGTCGAATTAGTTGCTAAGGGGTTTTCGGTGTTCGGATTGGGATGACGTTTCCAGAATTGTGCATTTGGATTTGGATATTAGTGATTATCCTCCAATCTCTGGGACGAATCTTAGAATGTGACCGTGTTGGGTGTTCAATTGGAAATTAAGTTCAAAGTTTAATTCTTAATGCGTATTTGTAGGGTTCCGGTGGATCCTATGGAATGGCAGATCTCACAGGACACTGCCAATAGCATAGTTGCATCCCTAGCTAACACTGTCGGTGCTGCTGAATCTGTTTTGCGTGTTGCTGCCACTGGCCATGACAAGAGGCTCTTTTGCAAGGTACACAGTCCTTCAAGAAATAATTTCATGTGTTTGCAGGTTTAGATGTGCTCTTAATCTCTCACATCTCTGTATGATTGGGTTGAATTAGACACTGTTATGGTTTATTGCTGGACTTGCAGTTGTCTGATGTGCTCATGTAATCATGTTAATCTCCTGTTAATCTGAAAACCAGTTTCTTCAAAACATACCAAGATCCTTTACAGAAACATATAGAGTCGGCTAGTTTTCTCAAAAGCTTGTCTCTGTCATGCGCAAGTCTTCATTAGCAAGTCCAATCATGCATCAAGAATGAACTGTGTTATTTTTCACTTCAGGTGGTTATCAGTCTATACACGCTATCGGTTTTGGGCAGATCAGTCTCTGGTGTTACAGTCGCATATGTTGGTAATCAATTCATGTACCTTGCTTCATCATACTTCATGCTCAGTTTGATCTGATATTTAATGGAATTGCACAACAATTCCACTTTTTTTCGGGGTTAAAATATTTTGAATCAATCTGATGGCATCTCTGAGGTATCATAGCAAGGAAATAGAGATGGGAAAAAAAAAGGTTCTACGGTGTTTTGTTCTTAACTGCTTTTATATATTGCCCTTGTAGTCCTTGAATATATGCAGGATTGTCGTGAACATTCAACCATTGTTTTTGGCCTGATGTCAAGATGCTATTCTGAAACAGGTTTATGCGTGTTCTGTCTCTATATCCTTGCTGAGAGCTCACCGGCAATAAGCAGTCGACTATCTTGGATTCTACGTAGAAGCTTGGAGGTCCAGGATTGCGAGGAAAGTTGACACTAGGTACTATTGTGGTGTCGGTGCACTTGTTACTGTAACCATACTTGAATATTTGATTGTATTAGCATTCATAAGTTGGATTGTCAGATGTAGTACAAGCACTGTGAATAGCTCCAATGTTGTAGTTGTAGACATGGCCAACTAGGCTACAACTTATAAAGAGAGTCTTTTTTGTGGGTAGTCAGAATTCAATACTATGGCAAATTTGGGGAATTGGCAAGAACATCAATTAAGTGCCAATCTGAAAATTTCCCAAGAAGTAGAAAATACCATAAAGTACAACAAAACATGTGGTTGTAGCCTAGGGAGAACGAGGTAAGTAGGTGACATTGTTTTCAGTGTTTTTATTAACTGATACTCCGTACCTTTTACCGGATTTCTAAGGTAGTGCAATTTATGAGAAACGCCTTGCTGATCTTCTTATACACAAAGGAGTAATAAAGTACTACTAGTCTAAAACCCGTGGATTGCATGGATATATTTATTTAATTTAAATAATAATTTAGAAAAAAAAATAAAAATATAATGTTAAAAGTTAAAATTCATTAAATAAATAAAACTAATATAAGTATTATAGTATAATATTGAACGTGTGGTATTTTGCATTATAAAAAACGTGATAATAGAAATTAGTATGTACATATGATATCATAAAAATAGCAAGTATTTTAATAAACTTTTTTGGTCAATAATTTGAAGGAAAAATAACTTAAGCAACATAAGGCACTTTTAGCGAGGAAATATTTCTTTGTTGAAAAGTGATATTTCATCGGTAAAGCTATTTAGTGAGAAAATTCTTTGTTGACAAGTGATATTTCATCGGTAAAGCTATTTAGTGAGAAAATATGTTTCCCTCTTATATGATCATTGAAAGCTCGTCATAAAAATGTCTGGTTTAGAAAAATAAAAACATTTGGCAATGAAGTCAATATTTGTTGTTGTAAGTCTTTAGTGACAATGAAATTTATCATAAAAGGTAATTATATTGCCAAATAAGTCAAATGATTCCATACTAGTCGTTGAATACACATGACGACAAACTTTAATTCCTCGTAAAATTGTATATTTTCTCGTTAATGATGATATCAAGTTGGATCAATGTTATTTCACGACTTATATTTTCGTCACAAAAAAAAATTTCATTGGCGAAAATGTTGAAAGAATCGAGAATAGTCGCAAAATGTATTTAGCGATAACATAAAATGCATCACTAATATACAAGTTTTCTCGCGAACAATGGACTATAACTGCGAAATTTAACATGCAAATTAATTGACGAGGAAATTGTTTGTCATTAAAATTCATCGCTAATATATTTTTCATCGAATAATGTAGGATAGGGCGAAGAAGTTTTTCCTCGCTAAAAAACAATCTATTGGGGAGAGAATATATTTTTCTTCGTTACACACACACACACACACATATATATTTATATATATGTATATAGATATGTGTGTGTGCGTGCGCGCGTGTGTGCGCGTGTGTGCGTGTGTGTGTGTGTGTATATATATATATATATATATATATATATATATATATATATATATATATATATATATATATATATATATATATATATACATATATATATATATATACATATACATATACATATGTATATATATATATACATATACATATGTATATATTAATTAGGATAGATCATATTTACTCAAGTCTTATTGTGTATCATGTGAACAAATCCTATCCATTGATTTAGAGAAATTGAATGGCTGAGACTGTTCTATAATATTAATTAATTAAAAATTAAAATGGAAAAAACAAATCAGGACTACTCTTCCGGGCGCGTGAAACCACCCCTCCCAACCCTAACTCACAAGCGTGCCGTATGATATAAAGCAAAGAGAGAGAATGAGCGGAGCGGCGATGCAGGCGAAAGTGAAAGCGTTTCCGACTAGGATGGTGTGCAGCCATCTCCTCCGGCGAGCACTCGGGACTCCGATCCGACGATCGCCATCTCCTTCGGTCTTCAGTCGCCATCGCTCTTCTCCGGTAAGCCTTTCTCTCTCTCTTCCAAGCCATCTCCCAATTCATTGCCATCGCCCAATCGCCAGACATCCTCTCTCTCTTTCTCTCTTCCATTGAAGGTGCGATGAAGGTAGACGACGATTGCGAAGGCGGCGAGTTGTCGCCTCTAAACGATGGGAAGGCAGGGCCGGTGAAGGCAGCGCTTCCGCCGTTCTCAAACGGCGCCGGTTAGTGGCTTCTCGTCAGTCGACTATCTAGCTTCTCCGTCGGCCCAGCCGCTCCGACGGGGATTTGCCGGCATCTTGCTGTTTTCGGCTTTCGTCTCTTCGCTTGCCCAAGAAGTTCATGCCAAAGAGCCAACCACTTTGTTTTGATCGAGATCGTGCTTTACCAATACGAAGCATGTCCGTTTTGTAACAAGGTTAAAGGTAATGTCTTTGTATACTGATGCAAGTTGACATTTTATTTTGTTTAATTTGAGTGCAAGTTCCACCGTGTATTAAAGGATGAGTGATTTTTTGGGTAGTACTAATTATTCATATGCATCATCAATTTTTTGTTTCATGAGATGGGAAAAGCCAAATTATTCATATGTATCACCAATTTTGTGTTTTATGAGATGTTTTTTTTTTAAATGTTGGCTTTCACAATTGAAAGAAAAATGCACCGATACTATCGAATAATCACATGATACTATCGAATAATCCAGCGATCTCATCGAATAATTTTTAGTTATTTATTAAAATGGCATAAGTAACCGAATAATATTGTAACACCACCAAAAAATCAAGTTATACGATCGAATATTCCAGCGATACGATCGAATAATCAAGCGATATCATCGAATAATTTTTAGTTAAAAGTTAGGGCCGTTTTCGATCAGAGTCCTAGGCGATTAGAAAAATCCATCGATACCATCGCATAAACCGTCGATACGATCAAATAATCCAACGATACAATCGAATAATTTTTAGTTAAAAGTTAGGGGCCATTTTCAGAGTCCTAGAGGATTAGAAAAATCCATCGATACGATCGCATAATCCGTCAGTACAATCGAATAATCTAGCGATATTGTCGAATAATTTACAATGAAAAAAAAAGGCATGTGCACGCGCCCCGATAATGAAAAAAAGGTATGTGCACGCGCCCCAATGAAGCAAGTGAGGAAGAATATAGGTGGGTCCCACTGATTTTTAATTAAAGAAAAAATGTAAAATTGCCTATTTATCTCAGCCACCCATTTCAATCAATCAACGGCCTTGATTTGTTCACATGATACACGATAAGGGCTGAGTACAACAGAACCAACCCCTATATATATATATATATATATATATATATATATATATATATATATATATATATATATATATATATATATATATGTATATATATATGTATATATATATATATGTATATATATATATGTATATATATATATGTATATATATATGTATATATATATATATATGTATATATATATGTATATATATATATGTATATATATATATGTATATATATATATGTATATATATATATATGTATATCTGTATATATATATATATGTATATGTATATATATGTATATGTATATGTATATGTATATGTATATATATATATATGTATACATATATACATATACATATACAGAATAACTTTCTAATGCATTCACTTCTTACCATGCATTTGTGAGACCAATTTTTAGCCATAGGATTAAATTAGAATGAATGGATAAGATTAATTGTTAACTAATAAATTTTACGGAAATTTCGCCAGGTACCCCTGTGGTATTGCAATTTTCGTGAGGTATACAACTCTTTTGCATATTTCGCGTGGTACCCCTGGGGTTTTGTAATATTTCGCGTCGTGCCTTAGTTGTAAAAATCTAACAGATCATTGAACGGCGTTAGATTTTAAGCAAAAAAAAAAGCAGAACGAAGAAAGAAAGAGTCGTAGCCAATTTTCTCTCTCCGTAGAATCGTAGGTGGAAGGCATCGGAGGCGGTGGAGCTGCGGTGGCGAGGGCTGGAGAGAGAGTTCCTCTGCGCGCGAAGTTGTTTTCTACTTCGAAACACCAAGTTCTACAGGTTCTTCGTCTTCTACATCTCTTCGCTGTGTGCTGAGCTTCACATGGAAAGATTTGCTGCTGATTCCTTGCTGGGTGGAGGTAGACCAGAAGACCGGTCGGGGAGAGGAAAAATCATGGTGAATCATCGAAACGCATCGACTCCGGGGTGGAAGCTTTGGGGGGAATCGAATTGAAACGCACAACAACGAATCGAAACGATTCGAAAGCCAGAGCCGATGAAACGAGGACGTCGATGAGCAGAAGCCAGAGCCGATTTGAAAGCTCTTCCAGATCATCTACAATGGCAAAAGGGTTAATTTTTTCACCCGTTTTCCCCCATTTCCAAACAAATTCATCTCCTAATTTATGCATTCCGAATCTCCATCCATATCACCATACACTCCCAATTCAAGAACCCCCAATCAAAACCCTAACAATTGTTCTGCAAATTCCGAATTGAATCTGTCAATCAAAAGACCCAACCCCATTCTTCTCTTTGTCAATCAAATCTTTGGAAAAATCACCACTAATTAATGGAGGCCTTGCACACTTTCGTCACCGCCGAGGATGCTATCGCTGACTATGATCGATCTGCCATTTTCAATGGTTGCTCTCGCTCTATCGACATTCTCCGCTTTGGAGAAGAATTAACCTTGAACGAGCGACATAAATCGATTCCTTTAGTTTTAATGCCATTAAATTTGGTTGATTGTGGAGAACATCACCTGCGAAAGCTCATTGTGATTTAAGGTTGATTGTTCCTTTCTTTGGATTCTAATGGGATATCGATCGGAGGATTCACAAGAGGAGGATTCAACAGGGCTGAAAGTCAGAAAACCTAGGTTCACAAAAGAAGGAAGACAAAAAGCCGACCACCACAAACACTAGCGGAAGGCAAATTACAAAAAACGGGTCCGAAAACAAGATCTGTGAGGATAGATTAATGTTTTAGAAAAGGATTTCACAAGGAAATCAGAGGTTGAAGAAGGAGACTCAAGCTCTCTCTTTCTTTCTTCGTTCAAGTGAGCTTTTTTTCTTTTTCTTTTTTTTTGTTTAAAATCTAACGCCCGTTCAATGCTCTGTTAGATTTTTACCATTAAGGGCACGACGCGAAATGTTACAAAACCTCAGGGGTACCACGCGAAATATGCAAAAGAGTTGTATACCTCGTGAAAATTGCAATACCCCAGGGGTACTTGGCGAAATTTCCGTAAATTTTATTTTAAAATATATTTGTTAATAATTTAATGATTTAAATAAAAAATCAAAATATTTTCTCTCTCCAAATCTCTCAATTCCATCATTTTTGCTCCGTGACTTTTCTCCCCAAATTAAAATTACGTGACTAATTTTGTATATTCATATGAACACATGAATATATATTCATATGAATACATGAATATAATTGCCCGTTAATTATGACGTTATTTTCACAAGGAATATGGAAAGAATATTCGTTATGAATGAATATATGAATATGGAAACAACATGAATATGGATGAATATTATTCAATAACGCTTCTATGAATTAATTTTCTCTATGAATATGAAATGAAAGTAGTATATTCAAATATTCATCAAATTATAATTGCTCGTTAAAGAATATTCGTTGTGAATGAATATAGGAATATGTAAACAACACGAATTTGAATGAATATTATTCAATAACGCTTCTATGTATTAATATTCGTTATGAATATGAAAAGAAAATAGTTCAAATATTCATTAAGAATATGGAAATAAAATATGATATTCAAATATTCTTTATGAATATGGAAAGATTGAAATTTAACGTGAATCGGTCGAACCTTGATCTCTAAATAACAATATTCGAAATGAACATGGGAGTTTTGACGCTTTTTAGTTGTGAGAAACGTGAATTGTGATAAATTAGGAGAACAATTAGTGATTTGGAGAGAGAAAAGGAAATTATTTTTTTATTTTTTCTTCCATTTTTATAGGGTGTAAAGACTCGTATTTTTTGAAATAATAGAAAACAAAAAATAATAATTAATTAATAAAATAAAATAGATTTAAGTCGGAAAATTCGGATGTTTGAAAATCCTCTTATTCACCTTAAAAATCGTATTTTAAAATCTTTAAAGTGGATTCCGGCCCAATTTTGAACCTTGGAGGTAAATTCCGTCTTTTGCCCCGGGATTTTCAATTTACTCTAGATGCGACATCCTCATGATTTTGAAATAATATTTTGATAAAATTGAGATTTATTTTTGGGTATTTCAAAATTCGAGGGGATCATGTGTCTTTGTTCTACCTCTCCCTCTCATCCAAATTCTGTAGAGTCATGCCTTCTATTTGCCTTGACCGAGCAGAATTGCAGGCCATCACCTACACACACCTACCTCTACTCTCTTTTCCTATCTCCTGCACCCCTCTCTGTTTCATCTTCTGCATAACAACAAAACAATAAACAAAAAAGACACTTTCCTTCTTTTATACGTCTTCACTGCCAACCCCTCTCCCTCCTCATTTTATCTTCAAGGACTTAGACCCACAACTTCAGAAACCCATTTCCCTCAATCCTCCTCTTTAATTTGAAGCATAGACGTCACATTCTCCTCATTTTTTTTCTTATCTCCAAATCCCACACCCAACACCACCAGATCCTCCCGTCTTTCGCCCCGTTGCAGCCGCCCATCCCCAGTTCTGTCGAGCCACCGAGGTGCCTTTCTCCCCTGTTTCGCTTCCGGCAGCCTCACCACCGACACCTCCGCCTCTACTTTTCCGTAAAGCCAAGCCGAGCACCCGCATCTCGTTCCTCCTCCTCCGTCCGTTCACAACCGCAGAACCCCCCCACATCTTCCCCGATGATCAGCAGCAGCAGCCGCCGACCAGAATCCCCCCGGAGATTCCCGAGCGCAGCCTCCTCCTCGCCCTGTTTTCCGTTTCGTCGCGGTAAGGTCTCGACTCCTCTCGACCTCTCTTCTTCACCTCTTATCAACCTAAATCTTCCTCCTTTAATCTCCCGCACCTCTCCCAGGCACTCCCGGCGAGAGTCCGACCTCGACGCGCCACGGACGCCGCCTCCCCGAGCTCCATTTCCGGCGAGACAACCCCCCCCCCTCGGTGAGCTTCCCCTTTCCTCTTCCTTGGGCTATTCTTGCGTTTTTTGGGTTCCTTGATTGGGGACGAGAGCTCGGAACGGGAGCTGGGACACCGCCGGTGAGGCCCCTGCCCTCTTCCTCCTTCCTTTCCTCCGGCCAAACAGAACGCAGAGAGGGAGTGGGATTGATGATGAACATTGCCACTCCCCTCTCCCTTCTTTAACTGTGGGACCGCCTCCACATCATCGGCCACCTCAGCCTGTGGGGCCACACTCTCATTTCTCACTTCAGATTAAAATGAAAGGGGGGAATGGGCTATGTCATGGGCCGGATGGTTTTGTATAACAATGAATTGGCTTTGGGCCTGATTCTTTGGGCCGAAATTGGGGGTTTTAAAACAAAATTGGGCCGAGCTATTTGGTTGAGAACAATAAATGTTTTGGGGTCTATATTTATAAAAGGCATTCGGTTTGGGGTTTTGCAAAATAAGAGGGTGGGTTTTGGTAAATTGAAATAAAGTAAGGTTGGTTTGGTAATTTAAAAATGATGATTTGATTAAATAAAAATGATTGAGATTTTAAGGAATTTGAGAATATTTTATGAAAGTGTTTTAAATGAATGGTATTTGAGATATTATATATTATTATTGAGATTAAAATATAAAGTATTATTATTGAGATTTAAAGATAATATTAGGGAGATTTAAAAATATAATATTATGAGACATAGATTTTAAAAGAGGAATTTGGGTACTATTTTCAACGTCGAAATTTCTATCTAGTTAACTCGGTTTTTGAAACAGTTTTCGGGACTAACTTGGGAATTATGTGCTCGATGACTAACTAGCATGATTGGTGTGAATGATTGTCTAGTATCATGATGCAGACTAATGACATGATTGGTTGACTAATAGCATGATGAAATGTTAAGATTATTTATCGTTACCTTATGCGTTGAGATATGATGAATATGATGCACTTGAGCTATGTGATATGCGAATATATGGTTATGAATATATGAATGTGGCTGAATGAAATGATGAGAACGATATGGTATTGAGGAATGTAGCAATGTGATGAATGATCGAACTTGAAGAAATGACGATTGCGATATGGGTGTTATTCTCGTTGAATGATGTATGCTTTGAGTGCTTGAATCATTAGACGTAGACTTATATATGTGTTCTGATATGTATCTAGGTCATACCTTGTGCCATGATTGATGTGTGCCAGACTTTCTATTATGATGTTCTGCATAGCCAGGTGATTTCCTATATGAGCTCACTCAGATTCGAAAAGAGATCTCCCTGCTTGTAGCCATGTGCATACTAGGTGCTTGCATTCATAATAAAGCATGTCATGTAGTATCCTGCTAGGATTGCACTCATGATTGAGCATTCGTCTACTCATTGCTTTTGAAAATAGAACGGTCGTTATCTGTGAAGTAACTAGAGTCTTTGCTAGAGTTATAGGACGGCCCAGTCCCATCGGGTCCCGTCTTGAGTCAATCGAGTCATGAACTTCCTTATATTATGAGATGCCTGCGGGCTTTATTGTGGATACGGGTTGGGCATGCGTGCCACCCGATTATAAGGAATGCATTCACGAACTGGCCAGTCTCCGCCCTATCGGAAGGGGGTGGAGGTAGGAGAGGGATATACCACTTGGTTCGGTGCTAAGGCCTTATTATATTTATGCACTTGATCTTAAGACCATGCTAGTGTGTTAATATTCCGCCTTGCATCTAGAAGCATCTTTATTAGGACTAGCGTGTGTATATGTCTGCTTGTTTGGGATTATATTGCGTAGGGCTTCGATCTGACACCGCCCCGCATACATTTTTTTTAGGTTTGTTTTGCAACATGATTATTCCTTGTTTCCGTGACGTGGGAACTCTCTTGGGCGATCTCAAAGAAATGGTTTAACTCCACTAACACTGTATATTAAATTTCGATAAAGACGCTTATTGATTTGGTTTTGACTCGGCTCTGTCGTGTCACCCTCTTGTATTACACCTTGATTCTACTATTTGCATGTTTGTTGGTTTTCCACGCTTAGACTTATGACAGGTACAGGGGACTTCCCCGGGGATTCCAACGATCCCTTCGAATTTTGGGTATGAAATCCCACTTTAAAATGTTAGGATAGAATTTCAAACCTTCAACCTGTACTCGGGGCGTAAGATCCTAACGAGGGGTTTCATCCCTCGAAACGTAACCCGGGAATCATAATCCCGGGCCGTTACAAAGATGGTATCAGAGCCAGGTTATGCAAACCGAGTATGATAGGTTGAAGTGGTTTTGAAAATGGCCCAAGGCTTTCAAATGGTTTTTTCCAAAATGTTTTAGAAAGGGCAAAATGAATTTAATATGGCTAACTCAAATGGACTAAATATGAACTTGACTCAATAAATCTGGTAATTAAACAAAGGGGAACGAAGGGGTAGTAAAGGTGCTAGACCATCCCTATTGGATGTAGTTGGGAACGGGTAGGCAAAATATAGCTTGTTCTTTTACAGGTGGACTTGAAGACTCCAAGGAACCCGAAGGTCGGAGTGACATGGGTTAGGAGGTCGTGAGGTATTTGCCCCTCCGGTCAGCCATCCCTCGAAGGATGGCATATATCGTCTTTGTGATTATACCCTACTGGGCCCGAGGGCGATCCTCCTCGAAGAGGATCATATTAATCTCGTTGACTGCTTCCATTCTGAGTGCTATTGTGCTTAGGATAGAGAACTAATCCGTATGCCTTGACTGGAATCATATATTGGATAACTGTGCAAACGGGATAGCGGGAGAATACCTTGTTCTTATGTCATTGGAACTCCTGTCTTGTCGGAATAGCTCTTCCATAATTCAAACCACTGATGATTCTGACTCCGTCAACCGTCCCACTAAAACATTTAGGCATGTTAGCAAGGGTCGAGGAGCGTCCTCTCTTCCCGTTTCGAGTCCTGTTTGATATCCTACCATCTATGCTTCTTTCGAGTCTCGTACCTGAGGTTGGTGATTTCTATAGGAAAATTTGGTTCGGTCAACTAGCTAATTCCGGGGGTGTGTCGGATATGGAAAATTCATGAGTATTTTAGGGAGGGTGATCAATGAAACAATTCTGAGTTAGAAGTGATTTGTCTTATGGAGTTATCCTTCTCGATTCTTATACCGGTCAACCGTGTCTTCTTACCACAAGCGTCTAAACACGAGTTCTACCCTCACCTCTCGGAAATAGTGTGAAAGTCCTTGTTTCTTACCTAGCGAGTCATACTAGCATCTCACGGGGAAACGGGGGGGATGAGTAGGTGAATGCCTTGGAGAATTCTATCGGTTATAGTAGTAGCCATTCTTGTGATTGCATGACATAGTATATTGATGTATTTTAGCATGGCTTGCCTGATATTTTGCATGGTTGCACTTATGAGAGGATGTATGTGCAGTGTATATGGGATTCTCATGATTATTGTCTCCCTATGAATTAGGTTCATGATAGTGTGGTCGATCCTCTTTGTGTGTTTAATATGTGAGACGAATGTCTTAGCATGCTAAATTGACTTAATTGGACCCCGTTGACTATGTACATGTTCAATGCGTATTGCTAGAATCATGTGGGACATATTATAGACCCTCGTATGATTATGTGCCGTCCTTATCTTACTATGTGAATATGAATGTATATGATATGATAGTTGCTATACCACCCTTGTATGATCTGACCATACCCTTAGCATGGTTTTAGGGTACACCTTAGCATGATTGCCTTGACCCCGTAATCTTATGACCTGTGCATGTGTGTACCTGAATGAGTGATAAATCATACATGTGATATCCTATAATGCTCGCTATGTCATATACAAATTATGCCGCGTATGTCTAGTGTCGGTTCGTGCACACATGATGTTAATATGTCAAGCATGATTAGTACATGAGATGATAAGTTGTAGCCTGTTCAGCGTGCATGTAAAGTTGATTATGTGAACATGTTATGAATGCATAGGACACTATACCTGTTAATAAGTACGTGTTAGTGTGGAATAATATGATTGAGATATTTCGTGATTGCTATGTGTTTGCTTGCCGCACTTGTAACCTCATAGAATACCCTAAGGGCATTGTTGTAACTCTCGGGTTCGCGTCTTGTCTTGAGTCTCGTCATCTCTAGTCCTTTCTATGTCTGAATCCTTAAGGAAGTCGTGTTGTCCTCCCTTGCCCTCCCCTATCTCCGTGACTTCTAACCCCTCGTGATCCCCTTGATGGACGTCGACATAAAAGAGAAGACGAACGATCGAATGGCATCAGAGTGGTGCAACGGAAGCGTGGTGGGCCCATGACCCATGGACCCTAGGATCGACGTCACCAAAGGACGAACGCCTTTCGAAGATGGTGGTTGCGGACGTAATCCTCCCAAATAACTCAAGGAATGATGTTCTTTATCCGAATTGCGACCTCTCCTATGCGAATTGGAATCGGTGTTGTGCGATAGGGTTGAAACTGACTAAATGGATGTGTGATGACGAATGTGTTGGAGTGGTAGTGAATGATTGCCTGACTAACTTGTGTTTGTGATGACGTGCCTTTATGCTTGAGTGTACTAACTTGCTGGTAAATAGGGTATGAGATATATATGTGATGACGTGCCTTTATGCTTGAGTGCTGCATTCCTCCGGCCAGACAGAACGCAGAGAGGGAGTGGGATTGATGATGAACAGCGCCACTCCCCTCTCCCTTCTTTAACTGTGGGCCCGCCTCCACATCATCGGCCACCTCAGCCTGTGGGGCCACACTCTCATTTCTCACTTCAGATTAAAATGAAAGGGGGGAATGGGCTATGTCATGGGCCGAATGGTTTTGTATAACAATGAATTGGCTTTGGGCCTGATTCTTTGGGCCGAAATTGGGGGTTTTAAAACAAAATTGGGCCGAGCTATTTGGTTGAGAACAATAAATGTTTTGGGGTCTATATTTATAAAAGGCATTCGGTTTGGGGTTTTGCAAAATAAGAGGGTGGGTTTTGGTAAATTGAAATAAAGTAAGGTTGGTTTGGTGATTTAAAAAGGATGATTTGATTAAATAAAAATGATTGAGATTTTAAGGAATTTAAGAATATTTTATGAAAGTGTTTTAAATGAATGGTATTTGAGATATTATATATTATTATTGAGATTAAAATATAAAGTATTATTATTGAGATTTAAAGATAATATTAGGGTGATTTAAAAATATAATATTATGAGACTTAGATTTTAAAAGAGGAATTTGGGTACTATTTTCAACGTCGGAATTTCTATCTAGTTTACTCGGTTTTTGAAACCGTTTTCGGCACTAACTTGGGAATTATGTGCTCGATGACTAACTAGCATGATTGGTGTGAATGATTGTCTAGTATCATGATGCGGACTAATGACATGATTGGTTGACTAATAGCATGATGAAATGTTAAGATTATTTATCGTTACCTTATGCGTTGAGATATGATGAATATGATGCACTTGAGCTTTGTGATATGCGAATATATGGTTATGAATATATGAATGTGGCTGAATGAAATGATGAGAACGATATGGTATTGAGGAATGTAGCAATGTGATGAATGGTCGAACTTGAAGAAATGACGATTGCGATATGGGTGTTATTCTCGTTGAATGATGTATGCTTTGAGTGCTTGAATGATTAGACGTAGACTTATATATGTGTTCTGATATGTATCTAGGTCATACCTTGTGCCATGATTGATGTGTGCCAGACTTTCTATTATGCTGTTCTGCATAGTCAGGTGAGTTCCTATATGAGCTCACTCAGATTCGAAAAGAGATCTCCCTGCTTGTAGCCATGTGCATACTAGGTGCTTGCATTCATAATAAAGCATGTCATGTAGTATCCTGCTAGGATTGCACTCATGATTGAGCATTCGTCTACTCATTGCTTTTGAAAATAGAACGGCCGTTATCTGTGAAGTAACTAGAGTCTTTGCTAGGGTTATAGGACGACCCAGTCCCATCGGGTCCCGTCTTTAGTCAATCGAGTCATAAACTTCCTTATATTATGAGATGCCTGCGGGCTTTATTGTGGATACGGGTTGGGCATGCGTGCCACCCGATTATATGGAATGCATTCACGAACTGGCCAGTCTCCGCCCCATCGGAAGGGGGTGGAGGTAGGAGAGGGATATACCACTTGGTATTCGGTGCTAAGGCCTTATTATATTTATGCACTTGATCTTAGGACCATGCTAGTGTGTTAATATTCCGCCTTGCATCTAGAAGCATCTTTATTAGGACTAGCGTGTGTATATGTCTGCTTGTTTGGGATTATATTGCGTAGGGCTTCGATCTGACACCGCCCCGCATACATTTTTTTTAGGTTTGTTTTGCAACATGATTATTCCTTGTTTCCGTGACGTGGGAACTCTCTTGGGCGATCTCAAAGAAATGGTTTAACTCCACTAACACTGTATATTAAATTTCGATAAATACGCTTATTGATTTGGTTTTGACTCGGCTCTGTCGTGTCACCCTCTTGTATTACACCTTGATTCTACTATTTGCATGTTTGTTGGTTTTCCACGCTTAGACTTATGACAGGTACAGGGGACTTCCCCGGGGATTCCAACGATCCCTTCGAATTTTAGGTATGAAATCCCACTTTAAAATGTTAGGATAGAATTTCAAACCTTCAACCTGTACTCGGGGCGTAAGATCCTAACGAGGGGTTTCATCCCTCGAAACGTCACCCGGGAATCATAATCCCGGGCCGTTACATAGGGTGCATATTCATTTTTAAAGATATGGTGGATTTGATTTACGTGTAAACTAGCGTAGTACCCGTGCGTAACGCACGGGATTTGTAAAATGTATTTTATTTTATAGAAGATATTACCATAATTTATTTACATTATATATTAGATATATTATACTATTGTAATAATATGAAAACAGTATAGCAAAATAATATAAATTTGGATAAAAAAATAATGCTTATATTATATCAATATATAATATTTGTGGCAAAACGTCAATGTCTCACCTTCCTCGTTGGGTCGGGTTTGAGAAGAAGAAGAAGTGGAGGAAAAATCATTAAACAAAATGGGGATGGGGAATTGAGTTCATAACTTATTGATAATGAAAATATTGAACTTGTATTCAAATTTTATATTTCAAAAAAGTATTTTATTTGCCTAACATCAACAATAATCGTACAATATTTCATTTAAATATGAAATTTTAAATTATTTTCTGTTAAAGGAAACATACATACTCTAATCATACTAATAATATTCAATTTTCATTTTTGAGGCATACATACTCTAATCTTGTAGAGTATATATGTTAGTTTTCTTTTTTAGATCATCGTGGTTATGGAAATTAATCATTCATCTTCATCACCATCACCATCTTGCATTAAAAAAACACGAAATCAATTTTATAATATAAATAGTAATATATGAGAAGAAAATATATACACAGATGAATCAAAACAAAGTCCATAACCATCAATTGAATTCAAATACACAATTTACAACAAACATAAAGTAGGAGTTTGAAAAGTTATTGTGGATAATTGAAAATTTTATTAGTATGATGTGAATGAAAACTCAAGCCCTTATATATAGAAAGAGAGAATAAAAATAAAAAGATTCTTCCCTTGCAAGATTGATAGAGATTAGATAAATAAATTGGTTTTATTTTACACCATAAAAAAAAATTTAATATTTTGAAAATTGGTTAAAAACTTCAAAAGATGAATAATTAAAAAATTGCAATATTATCTAAAAATCCAAAGAATCAGATTTTCTATTTGATTATTATTATTATTATTATTATTATTATTATTATTATTATTATTATTATTATTATTATTATTATTATTATTATACATGATTGTTGATTAAAAATAACAATTAATTAATTGAAACTTTCATTGGTAGATTATATTTTTTTCATGGAATTAGTTTTGTAATTAAAAAGAGATTGAAATTGAAATTGAAAAGGTTTAAAAGTGCGGCTATAGTTTTAATTAGAGAAAATCTCTAATAAAATCAAATATGAAATAAAGATTATACAAATTAAAAGATTTCCTATTTTGTTTAGATTTTATGACAAAAAAAATGAAAATTTATGTCAAGTCATTAAATTCAGATAAAGTTTGAACAATTCATTATTTAATTAAAAACAACTTAAGATAACTTTTAAGGAAAATTAATCGATTTCATAAAGAAATTCTAAACAATTGAGTCAATACTTTCCCAATTACGCGTGTGAGAGTTCATGGTAGTTAGCTTATAAATAAATTATTCTAAAAAAATGTTTTAAAAAATTAATTAGATTTATTAATTTAAAAATACATAAGATACAATTACTTTAATTGAATAAATAGTTTAGGTGAAATAATTATTTAAAGTAGAGAATCTATAAAAAAAAAAAAAAAGAAAATCATAGCATCTTAATTTTAGTAGTAATTAATTGTAACTAAATTAGCTATTTTTAATAAAAGATTAAATAGAAACTAATAAAAAATAGCTATTAAAATGAGATAAGTATCTATATATCTATATAAACTCTTAATTTAGAAGAGTTTAAGATGATGTGTCAAGCTTAGAGGAATTTTAGGAGTCTCGACCAATCATTTTTTTTGCCATTTTTCTTTGATTTTCTTTAATTCAAATTTTTTTTTCTTCTTTTTCCTTTAATTATTTTTTTTCTTTACTTTTACTAACTATTGGGCTTAATTCAAAACATTGATCTTAGCCTAAATTATAATTTTAGTAGTTTTTTTTTCTCTAAAAAAACAATCTATATCTATATCTATATCTATATAAACTCTTAATTTAGAAGAGTTTAGGATGATTTGTCAAGCTTAGAGGAATTTTAGGAGTTTCAACCAATCATTTTTTTTTGCCATTTTTCTTTGATTTTCTTTAATTCAAATTTTTTTTCTTCTTTTTCCTGTAATTCTTTTTTTTCTTTACTTTTACTAACTATCTATATCTATATATCTATATAAACTCTTAATTTAGAAGAGTTTAGGATGATTTGTCAAGCTTAGAGGAATTTTAGGAGTTTCAACCAATCATTTTTTTTTGCCATTTTTCTTTGATTTTCTTTAATTCAAATTTTTTTTCTTCTTTTTCCCGTAATTCTTTTTTTTTTTCTTTACTTTTACTAACTATCTATATCTATATATCTATATAAACTCTTAATTTAGAAGAGTTTAGGATGATTTGTCAAGGTTAGAGGAATTTTAGGAGTTTCAACCAATCATTTTTTTTACCATTTTTCTTTGATTTTCTTTCATTCAAATTTTTTTTCTTCTTTTTCCAGTAATTTTTTTTTTCTTTACTTTTACTAACTATTGGGCTTAATTCAAAACATTGATCTTAGCCTAAATTAAAATTTTAGTAGTTTTTTTCTCTAAAAAAACAATGGGATTAATTCAAAACATAAAATTAATAATAAGAAAATATAAAATTAATATTAGTAATCTATATCTATATCTATATATAAATATATATACTACTTTAATCATTTTCTCAACCCATGAGTTCAATTCAAAATATTTAATTATCTGAACTTTTACAATTATGTTATACTATTAATTTAATATATATTAGTAAGATTTTATTTGTAAAAAATTGCGTCATGACGCGGGGATCATACTAGTATAATTTATTTTAACAATAAATAAATAATTTATTGATTGATTTAAACTAATTTTAAACACTCCCTAACAATAAAATATTGTTCGAGAGTTTTTTAAAAATTAGTTAAATATCGAATCAGTTGAAGATCGATATGAACTTTGTAATACGTCCAAAAATTATTCAGTTAAAATTTTTAAAAATGTGATGTAGTATAAAATTAAGATTGAAGTAAAGTATTATGTGATTAAGTTAAACAAAATGTACAAATAAAGATTTGATAATGAATAAAGATTTGTATTAAACATATTTAGTTAAATTAGTAAAATATATAGAAGATTTGGATAATTAATACATATTTGAATTACTTGATTACTTTTAAATTAGTTTGACTATTTGGTTAAATTAATAAATTAGTTAAATTATTAAAAGTTTAAATTGATATAATTTTTTTAAATGAAAGATGGGCCCATATTTAAGTAAAAAGTGACACGTAGGATGATTAAAGGAGAATCCGCCATGTGGCATCCTCCAACATGTGTTTTAGTATTATATTAGATCTAACCATCCAATCTTAATCATCTAACGGTTTACAAAAGGTCTCACGAATGTATTGTAAGAGGTGTGTGCATGTGAAAGTCCCCATACATATACATATATATACACACACATATACATATATATATATGTATATGTATATGTATATATATATACATATATATATATACATATACATATATATATACATATATATATATATACAATATATAGAGGATGGCTCCTATGTGAGCATGTCTTATTATGTAAAATGTGAGCAATTTTTAACCATTAGATATTTCTCAATAGATGGTTGAGATTGAACAACAATTTAATTAGCATGTATTAAAAGGATATGGGGTCCACCGTCAATTAGCACTTACCGTACTCTGCTAATGGTGGTGATCCACACTCGCTTAGCTTGAATGCCATCGTCAGTTAATGATATTTAAAAATAATTACTCAGCGTAAAAAAGGAAAGATGTATATACACACTAAATTTTTTTTAGATTGAAAAATTAGGTTGTCAAAACAATCTGTATTTTTTCTATATTCAATGTAATTAGTTTTTGTTTATTCGTATGCATATGGATCAATATTCACTTGTACGTAAATTATTATTCGTACGTATGTGTACGCATACTATATGTATAAATATTTTTATTTGGGTTTTTAGTTTGGCGTATTGGATAAATTGGATAATATTCATATTTAAATAATTAATTATTCATATGCATATGCGTTGCTTCTTTTATATGCATGGAAAACTCATATTTAATGTTGACATTATTCAAATGCACCTTGGTAATATTAAAAAAAAATTGAAACAATTTATGTGCTAAATATTTGTACATAACTTGACGTTATTCGTATGTATCTTGACATTATGCGTATGTAACTAAAAAAGTATTCGTATATAAGTTGAACGAAAATTCATACATTTTGAAGAAAAAAAAAATAACCCCAAAAGATTTGGTTTTGCTTTACATCTTAAATATTTTATTAAAATTATTGGAATGTACAGTGGTAATATATTAAAACAAAACATAGATGCAATTAACATTGTCAATGCAATACGGTTAAATAAATTATTCGTACATGTGAATAATCCTCCAAGTATGTACGAATAATGTCTTCCCGTAGTCATTAACTAACTAAGAGCATTATAAAAAAAAAAAATCTTCCCAGACCAAACGGCAAAAACATGCGAATAAAAAAAGGAAGATTACAATATGAGTTGAAACGATGATTTTTTTTATTAAAAAAAAATGAATCCTCTGCATTACAAATCCTTACCGAATTTAAACCCAGCAGTGTAACTCACGCCCTTTAATTAATGGTGGGCCCAACCGATTTTCCTTTTAAAAAAAACAACCAAATTAAGGTTTAATCTCATTCATTAATTAAGAAACATCTAATGGCTAGATATTGCTCATATATATATAGGTTATGGTTCAAATGAAAATGGGGCTTAAAATGAAAATTTTGCTTAAAGTGAAAATGGGTTAGATTTGTTATTTTGGGCGCGGGCTGATTAAAAAACAAAAAAGCCTAATGGAAGAGACCAGCCTCATTCCTCTCGTTCCATCTCTCGCTCGCCCTCTTCCGCTCTCCCAGTCTCTCTCAAAGTGAAAACGACGTGTTTTCCTTTCCTTTCTCTCCTGCTCCTCTCAATCCATGGCGAAGCACATCGAGCCCATCGTTGCTCCTTTCTCTTCTTCGTTCATCCCATTCAACTTCCCATTGCAGCCCGCCTCTCAATCTCTCATCTCTCCGCTCTCTCTCTCTTTGAGGTCTCTCTCACTCGACTGCGGCGGCGACGACAATTTAGTGCGAGATGATGACCTAGGGTTTCGATGATATTACCGATGGCGATTACGAGTTTGCCGAAGGTGATTCCGATGAATTCGCGACTTAGCGCCACCAGGTAACCCTCTTATTTCGGATTTGTGCCTTTTTGAAGTAGTCGAAATTGAAATCACCTAATTTCAGGAGTTTGTTCCTCGAGTTTCTCGTTTCTATTGGCTTCTTGTTCTTTATCAGCTTTTACGCTAGTTTATGCCTGCAATTATGTGATGATATTGTTGTTTTTGTTTCAATCTCATCTTTTGAAATTGTGTATGTTGATGATGCTGCAATGTGTTGTTGGCTGAATTTTGAGGTAAAAAGTCGCCGACCCTATCCCTTCTTCAATTCTGGAGGCTGTGGTTATGAGTTGTTAACTAGTGTTAGGGTTTTGGAGGTTTATTGGTAACCTGGTTTTCTGCTTAAATCTTCTTGCTTGATAATTGATTCATGCACTTTTTGTTGTGCTTGCCTCAATTATCAAGGAAGTGTGTTCTCATTTTTGTTTATCAACTGAATTTAGAAGCCACTTACACCGGTCATTACCAGGGGGAAGATATTCATGAGGATTTTCATGAGATGTTACTCTTTAATGTTGCTAGAAGGATTTACTTGTGATGGGATGATCTCCGTCTGTACAAGCTAATTTCAGCTTTTGAATTTGAGCAGTTTAGGTACTGTGAAAATGACTCAACAAGAGGTTGTTTTGCCTGGTGGGATAGCAGTCCCTAATGTCTCGAAATCAATCAAGTGTGATAAGGGGGAGCGAATGAGGTTTCGGTCTGACGTCCTCTTTTTTCAGCAGGTATCGATTTTAATCATTGTTGATCCTGTTTATGTCTACTGCTTGCATTAACTTGTTATATTTTCACTCCACCTTCTGTGTGCTTTTATATGCTGTTTCTCCCTCTATAATAAGCATATTGATATGACTTAAATGCTGATGAATTTTATAATCTCAGTGAGGCAATGTAATGCATAAGTTCTGTTTATAGTAGAAAATAGGGGGTGAAATAAAGAGTTTCCTGATCACTACTGTGGGAAAGAATCAAATCATTCACTAATTGCAGTATAAAATAAAGAGTTGGTTTCCTCTGACCTCTCCTCCTAATGCATTGGTCTGTTTCGGTCATGGCTATGGTGACACATGCACATTTTTCTTTGAAGGCAAGTGCCTTATGATCATTCAAGTCATGGCTATGGAGACACTTGCACATCTTTCCATGTGTGCTCTCTTATACCATATTGCACAATTGGGTATCTAAAAGTGCACTAATATGTCTTATTTCTGCACTTAATATAGTTCATGTTGCACAATTGGTATCTAAAATTGCATTAATATACGTGATGTATTATTAAAAGCCTATTAGCTCAAAATGGTAAGAGCAATGTGCCCACGCACAAAGATGCGGGTTCAAATCCCGCATAGGCTATCTATGTTTATCTCTTACTATGTTTCTCTTCATGAATAAGGTGCAAAAATAAAATTGTAATGTGCAAATATAAGATCATAGAGTGCACAAATAAAATTATAAAGGACACACCTTACTATGTTTCTCTTTTTTCTGCTTATGTACAAACCTTTACTGATCTGTCATCGTGTTTTCTTATGCAGAAGGATAATATTGCAAATCAAAGGGAGCACTTGATTCTGTTGCTTGCAAATGTGCACATAAAATAGTTTCCAAAGCCTGATCAGCAGCTCAAAATCTGTTGGTTAGACTGTTGGTTGTTCCCCTCTGATTTTCATGCCCATTTAATCACAATATTTTTTTAAAATTTTTTCCTGGTGTTTTCTGCTACTCATTCCATTTCTATACTAAACATCAATTGATTTTCTCGTTATTAGGTTTCTTTAAATGGGATGCGAAGGGAAATGTCCAGAATATGTTAAAAAAAATTTGAAGTCTAATGTATCTCACTGCAATTTAGGGGCTCTGTTCGCTGAAACTTAAATAGATTGGGAGTTTCACTCTATCTAGAAATTAACACTTTTGTTTTACTATTTTAGAAACCAAGTTTAATATTTGGCTTCTACTACTTATTGACTTAAAATTGCACAATTGTTATATAAAATTGCACTAATATATCTTATTTTTGCACTTAATATAGTTCAGATTGCACAATTGTATTTAAAATTGCATTACTATGCATGATGTGTCATTAAAAGCCTATTAGCTCAAAATGTGAGAGCGATGTGCTATGCACAAAGACGCGGGTTCAAATCTCGCATAGGCTAATTATGGGTGTCGTATTTTTATTTCCGTTTATGAATACAATTATAAAGTGCAAGAATAAAATAATAAAGTGTATAAATAAGATGTTAAAGTGCACAATTAAGATTATGAAGTGCATAAATAAAATGATAAAGTGCAAGAATTAAATGATGAATTGTTTGAATAATAATATGAAGTGCATAAATAAGATTACGAAGTGCATAAATAAAATAAAAAAATGCAAGAATAAGATTATGAAGTGTACAATTAAAATTATAAAGTGCATAAATAAAATGATAAAGTGCAAGAATAAGATTATAAAGTGCACAATTATGATTATGAATTGCACTTTTATTAGAAAATAATACAAACTATTAAAAAAGTGCATAAATAAGATGTTAAAGTGCACAATTAAGATTATGAAGTTCATAAATAAAACGATAAAGTGCAAGAATTAAATGATGAATTGTTTGAATAATAATATGAAGTGCATGAATAAGATTACAAAGTGCATAAATAAAATGAAAAAATGCAAGAATAAGATTATAAAGTGCACAATTAAAATTATAAAGTGCATAAATAAAATGATAAAGTGCAAGAATAAGATTATAAAGTGCACAATTAAGATTATGAATTGTACTTTTATCATAAAATAATACAAACTATTAAAAAAGTGCATAAATAAGATGTTAAAAAGCACAATTAAGATTATGAAGTGCATAAATAAAACAATAAAGTGCAAGAATTAAATGATGAATTGTTTGAATAATAATATGAAGTGCATGAATAAGATTACAAAGTGCATAAATAAAATGAAAAAAATGCAAGAATAAGAATATAAAGTGCACAATTAAAATTATAAAGTGCATAAATAAAATGATAAAGTGCAAGAATAAGATTATAAAGTGCACAATTAAGATTATGAATTGGACTTTTATCATAAAATAATACACACTATTAAAATTAAGCAATATAGCCTATGTAGGAGTCGAACCCACATCTCTGGGCATAAGCACATTGCTCTACTATTGAGCCAATAGGCTTTTAAAGCTTATTAAGTACAAGATGAGAGATAAGAAATTGATGTAAAAGTGTGCACTTTTAACACCCAAATAAAGGGATAAAACAATAGCACTAGCTAGGTAGTAGCATGCAGTTGAACTAAAATTTCAAAACAAACCCAAACAAATTTTTCAATCATCAAATCCACTTGTTACAGTAACCAAGCCTCTCCTTTACAAGCACTAGTTGTGAAGCCTGAAATTGGCCACCACCACTACAAACAACACAAACAAGAGTTGATTGATCGAAATGGACGACTTAGAATGGACTTGTTGTGTGAGGATTTCAACGAGGAGCTGCACAACAACCATACCCCATTGGTGTGCAACTCGTCCCTGTCTTCTTCTGACGATCTTTCAGATATCACGTCGAAAGCCGACGGAGACAAGAAGGTGCTTGGCAAGATGCTGAAGAGGATGTTTTCAATCGTACAACCACCTGTAATTGTAAAGAAGAGAATACTTTTCTCTACAACATCATCTTCATAAAAGTTTGATCCCAATTCAATTCCCACATCCATTGGCATTGGCGAACTATCTAAGCCAGTTCATATATTTCCTTAAGACATACAAAAATAATCTTAAGACAAATCAGAGGGTTGGGAGGGAGGACACAAGACCTGAAACCAAGTGAGCAGCGGGCAAGAACGCACATGAACATCGACGCGCTGGATGAACAGGGACCAAGCGATTCGAATCTCCAAAGTAACACGACATTGATGACAACAGCTTCGACTTTACCAATACTCCTGAGTGACGGGAAGAGCTAAAGGTTTGATCGTTCACTCGCCGAAAGCTCTGCTGCCACCGAACCAATCATCCATCGTCCATGAGCCAGGGAATCCGATCAGCACCATCAACAGGTGCCTTTGAGGAAGACAACTGAAGTGACGGTGACTTCCAGGAACCAATCTCTACATTCTGCCAATGCATTCTCACAGCACAATTTGGACTCTGACAGCTGATATTCTAATGCCTTCCTCCTGCTCTCTTCATGAGCTAGTGCTTGATTGCACATCTTCAATTCAGTGTGAAGGCTTTCATTCATTCTAGTTTGAGTATCTAAGCTGATCTGCAATGAAGATATCTCTTGCATGAGCACTGCTTTTTCTGAAGCCTACTCCTGCTTGCTTGCTTGAAACTACGCTTGGAGCAACTTATGAGCTTCTTTAAGATGCTCAAACTATTCTGTCTTCCATTTCAACTGATCTTGAATGTCCATACTTTTCTCCTCTAATGCAATTCAAAAGAGTTGAAAAAAAAAAAGAAGCCACTGGATTTAAGACAATAAAAACAACCCATAAAGCTCTAAACGCAGCCAAGTAGCACACCATACCCACTCTTTCCCTTTCTGGCATTTAATCGAACACCTTGTAGGCGACCCCGAACCCAATAATCAGACTAAAACCAATAAGTATTTTACAGTCCCAGACTAAAAATATCCGACTCCGATGATCAAAACTGAAATAATCAACTTCCGACAAGATCGAATTTAGAATCCACGACTAACAAGTAAAAAACTAATAAAACACGAAACAATCAAGGGTTCAGGAGTTGATTCATGTTGCACAATTACTCAAATCAGCAGCATAAACAAATAATTAACATAAAAAATTGAATCACAATCAAGGTAAGAAGCAAATTGATAAAGCAACCCTGAAATCATCCCTAAATCGAGGAAAAAGAAGCATAAAAAGGGGATTTTAAAATTTATCAAGAAATTAGGAATGGAGGCTTACCTATGTGATTCGAGCATCGTTTGGGGCTTTTGTTTCAATCTTTGATGCAAGCGACCAGATATCCAAAAAATCGCGAAAGAGTGAGATAGGAGACGACGAGCTCCGACAAATGAAGAGCAAGGGGCTTGTTCGAATCTCATATGCAAGGGGCTTCGGTGCCGTTTGTGGGCGACGATGAGAAGAATCCTCGATTCCGCCATCGCCGGGTGTGATCTTTGAAAAATTTGGGTCTCGCGGCAAGGAGAGAACTGGAGGAAGGAGATCCGGTCCGCTTCTGTTTTTTTTTTCTCTTTTGTTCCGGTTCAATGCGGTTCAGTTGTTTTTTTTAAAAAAAAAACGGGACGCGCGTGTTGAATACTCCATTTTCACTTTAAGCCAAATTTTCATTTTAAGCCCCCTTTTTCATTATAACCACACCTTATATATATGGGTGAATTTGCAAAATAGCCACGAAAAAGGGCTTAATTTGCGAAATGTCCACGTTTTGGGACAATTTTGTAAAATGTCCTAAATATAAGTCTCCTCCCTCTCTCCCACGCGCCTTTTTCTCTCCTCCGGCTCTCCCTCTCCGCACGCTCTCTCTTTCTCCCTCCCGACCTGCTCAACGGCGATTGCCGGGATTTCCGACAGATTACCTCTCCGACATCAACAAAACGATCGATTTCGAAGTCTCTTCTAGAGAATCAGGTAAACAAAGTATTCGATTACAATTTACAACAAACGCTACCATGAATTCATCGAAAATTTGCGCCAAAGGCGCAAATTTTACTAGAATTTTGACGATTCTAAGTTGATTATCAATTATACTGAAGAATCATATTAAATTTGCGTCGAAGGCGCAAATTTCCTTGAATTTTTGTATTACTGCTTCATTTTTTGGATTACTGCTTCAATTTGCGCCGAAGGCGCAAATTTCCTTCGATTTTTGGATTACTGCTTTGAATCGAGTGATTACAGCTATAGATTACGTCAAATCTGTGCTTATTTATGCTTATATATGCTATACCTGTATGAAAATATAGTTGAACCGAATGATTACTGCTATTGAATGCATCAAAATCTGTGCCTTTTGCAAAAATTTTGATTCATTATGCATCAAGTGATTAAGGTTATGGAGTCACACATACAGTAGAATCGAATGAATAATATTATAGAATGCATCAAAATTTGTGCCTTGGCGCAAATTTTGATTGATTTTTTAAGCATGAATTACTGTTTATGATCATTTTTTGCTATATATGTGTAATCTTCAAGTTTCCAATCGAATCTGTGTATGTTTATGCTTGTTAATATTTTACATTGCTCAAGTCATCACTATGATTGCTTACGATGTGATTTCACTATGATTGTTCAAGTAATCACTAGACTTGAATCATAGAAATTTTCCACTAGAAGTGCAAGTTTTATATAATTTTGCTCATAACAGGTGTATTGTATTCATTTAGTAGATTTAAAGATATAGATTCCAAACTGTTACATCCAATATTGTGTTCATGTCATCCAATATTGTGTTCATGTCATCACTACACTTGAATCTGGACAATATATTGAAGTATCCATTCCTTATTAGATTTTGATTGCTCATGTCATCACTACACTTGAATCTGGACAATATATTGAAGTATCCATTCCTTATTAGACTTTGATTGCTCATGTCATAACTACACTTCCTTATTGAACTTTGATTGAGCCATGTCAGCACTACACTTGAGTCATAGAAAATTTGCACAGGGGGTGCAAATCCATTGTTGCATTTGACAATACAATCATCTATACATTCCTTATTACACTTTGAATGTTTTCATGTCAGGACTGCATTTGACTCATAAAAAATTTGCACCGTAGGTGCAAATTTTGTAAGATTTTTTTCCACAACGGGTGTATTCTATTCACTTTGATTGCTCATGTCATGATTTTAATCAGATTGTGTTTGTTACTACTGTAATGTATTTATCCTCTTAAATTCATACTCTGCAGATTACAATGGCAACCCACATTATTACAGTTGTATATGGTGAGAAATGGTTATTTGATGATTCAGGTCCAATCTTTGTTGGAGACACTAATTCAAATGTGTTTATGATTGATGAGTCAATAACATTACAGGGTTTAACTGAAAAAGTGCACAACAGATTCAATATAGACAGTGCATTTGAATTAGAATTCAGTCATTTACACCCTTTCAAATTCTTGAGAGCTCCGCTTAATGTTGAATGTGATGCTGATTTGAAAGATTTTTTAAGGTTGTCCGAACTATAGGATGTTAAATTTGTTGTTGAGTTGTGTGTCAGCATTAAAATAGTTAGTGAACAAGAAGATCAACAGGCATTCTCAGCTGACAGTTTACAGTTGGTGACATGCAATCCAAATATAACCAACATTGTCTCACGTGAAAATAGCATGACATTGATCGGTGACACCAGAATGAAGGGTGTATTGTTAGAAGATACTGGAGATGACATGTATTCTATAAACAGTGATACTGCAACTGATGAAGATTCTGCAGATGAAATATGGAGAACATTCTATTCTACAGCACACAGGAGAGAAACTACACTAGAAGATTGGGATGACGATAGCTCTACAGTGCCTAGTGTGAATTTGAATTCACAAAACTTGATGTGCATAGGCAAAAGCTTTGAATCAAAGAAATCAGTTAAGAATGCTTTGGGAATCTTGTCAATAACCGAGATATTTGGTTTTGTGTGGCAAAATCAGATACAAAGTATTATAGGGTGCATTGTGTAGATCCTAACTGCAAATGGAAAGTGCATGTCAAAACTTTTGGTCCAACTTGGAATGAGGTTATAGTATATGTTGACATGCACACCTGCACTTGTGATTTCATAACAAAACACTGCAAACAGCCTTCATCTTCTGTTATTGCAAGCATCATCGAATCAAGGTGAGAATTTTTTTTAAGAAATAGTATTTATATTTAATATTGCTTTTTAATATATTATTTATTCTAATGTGAATATAATTACACAGTGTTGACGCTAGATACAAACCAACACAGATAATGGATAAGATGAGAATAGAAAAAAAGATGTCAATTACCTACCGGAAAGCATGGAAGTTATCAAAGATTGCTCACGAAATTGTTAAGGGGACACCAGAATCAAATTATGCAGATTTACCATCATTTTGCCATATGCTCATGGAGAGAAACAATGGGACTATAGCATTATTTTCAACAGACAAAGAAGATAGGTTTCAGTACTTGTTCCTCTCCTTTGGACAGTGCATCAGAGCATTCCCACTCTTAAAGAAGGTATGTCTTGATCAGTGTCAGCATAAATTCTGTTTGTCATTGATTTCCTTAAATTCAATAACATCAGTAATTTCATTTCTTTATATACCAGGTTGTTGTTATTGATGGCACATTCCTAACTGGGCAATACAGAGGCATGTTGCTTGGAGCAGTTGCACAAGATGCAAATAGACATATTTTTCCGCTTGCCTTTTCAATTGTTGACTCCGAAAACAACAACTCTTGGGAATGGTTTATGTATCGGCTGCTGCAGGTTTTGCCTCCATCAAATGACTTAGTGTTTGTCTCTGATAGACATGCTAGCATTTCAAGGGCTATATCTTTAGTTTAACCAACAGCTACACACTGCATATGTAGGTGGCACTTGAAACAAAACATCAAAGCGACATTCAGGAAAAAAGAACTAGGGAAAATGTTCAAAAAAGCAGCAGAGAGTTACACTATCCAAGAGTTCAATAACTACCTTGCACAAATAGAAGTAACCTGTCCAAAACTATCAGAATATCTGGTATCAGAAGGTTTTGATAAATGGGCCAGAGCACATGCAAAGTGTAATAGATACAACATGATGACATCCAACAATGCCGAAAGCTTGAACTCCGTTTTCAAAGGGAAAAAAGATTATCCCATTGTGGCACTTATGGAGTTTGCTAGAGAAAAGCTCACATCATGGTTCCAGGAAAGAAGAGAGAAAGCACTTGGAAACCAAGACAGAATAACTCCTGAAATCCTTAAGGTGATATGGAAATCACAAGAGCAAGTTGGATTATGTAGAGTAGAAAGGATGAATGCATCACAATTTGAGATCAAAGGTCACGGAGCTGTAGCTATAGTTGATCTATCAGCGAGGACATGTACGTGCAGAGTATTTGATGTCAAGAAAATACCGTGTGTACATGCTCTAGCGGCCATTACACACATAAAGGAAAATGTGTCTGATTTTGTTGCAAAATTTTACAGCAATGATGTTTGACGTATGGCATATGCAGAAACAATATATCCAGTGTTGGTAGAAGATGAAGGGAACATCCCTGATGTGATAAAATCTATCAAATGTTACCCACCAGTAGTAAGAAAGAGAGCAGGAAGACCACCTTCAAATATAAAGCTTTCAATGGGAGAGTTCAAGAGGAGATTGAAGCATTCGAAATAAGGCTGTCAGCACAATTTCTGTCATCAGTATTTCATTAAAGTAATGTTAGGAAATAATACAGTTTAGACATTGTGAATGGCATTTATGTTTCAAAATAAACATTAATTCAATATTATAGAATAAAATTTTAGATTTTATCATGTAATAATACAAGTTTGATGACTCTTTTCCATTTATGTCAGCACAATTTTCCCATCAGTGCTCATGAAATCTCAAATTTATATCATTGTTGTTCACTCAAAAAACGATACAAAGTTAACAAAGTGTCGTTGTTGTGCAAATAGAAACTATTGTTGAGCAAAAATAAAATGATGTTGAGCAAGTTTTCACCAACCATACGATGTTGTGCAATTTTATTCTATTGATGAGCAGAAATAAGACCATGTTGAGCAATAATCTATAGAGCAACTATGAGAACATAAATAGAGAAAATAAGATCATGTTGCCAACAAAATGTTGTTGTTGTGCATTTATAAACTATTGTTGAGCAAAAATAAGATGATGTTGAGCAAGTTTTCATCAATGATACGCTGTTGTGCAATTTTATCCTATTGATGAGCAAAAATAAGACGATGTTGAGCAATAATCTATTGAGCAACTATGAAAACATAAATAGAGGAAATAAGATCATGTTGCCAACAAAGTGTTGCTGTTGTGCAAATATAAACTATCGTTGAGCAAAAATAAGATGATGTTGAGCAAGTTTTCATCAATGATACGTTGTTGTGCAATTTTATCCTATTGATGAGCAAAAATAAGACGATGTTGAGCAATAATCTATTGAGCAACTATGAAAACATCAATAAAGAAAGTATGATCATGTTGCTATCAAAGTGTTGCTGTTGTGCAATTATAAACTATCGTTGAGCAAAAATAAGATGATGTTGAGCAAGTTTTCATCAATCATACGATGTTGTGCAATTTTATCCAATTGACGAGCAGAAATAAGATGATGTTGAGCAATAATCTATTAAGCAACTATGAAAACATCAATAGAGAAAGTAAGATCATGTTGCTAACAAATTCACAAGTGTCGATTGTTGTGCGTATATAAACTATTGTTGAGCAAAAATAAAATGATTTTGAGCAAATGTTTCCCTACCGGACTTCAATGTTGTGCAATTTTATACGATTGATGAGCAAAAATATTACGATGTTGTGCAATAATCTATTGAGAAAGTATGTAAACATAAAAAGAGAAAATAAGATCATGTTACCAATAAGATCACGTTGTGCAAATATAAACTATTGTTGAGCAAATATAATATATTTTTGAGCAAATATCTACCAATAAACCATGTTGTGCAATCATATTCTATTGAAAAGTAAAGAATCATATTATGAAAAAATAAATTTAAGGTATGGAATTATAAGTTAAATAATAAAAAATAAATAAAGTATTACACAATTTCAGATTTTATACAAAAAAAAAAACAAAACGGTTTTCCTAAAAAAATATAAAAAGCAACCAATGTAAATGTCTAAAACGCTTTTCTCGTTCTAGAAGTTCTCAATCACCTTCATTTGGTTTTCATACTCCAGCTAAATCTACTCTCTCTCTTTCTCTGCGAGATTTCTCCATGCTTGATTATAGGCTTGTGGAGAAGAAATCTATCATATGCATCAACATGTCATCAGATCCGAAAGGTTTGATTCCGTCTATTCCGTATATTATAATTTAAATTAGAACGAATTGTGTTTTAGGGTTTAGTTTTCACGAAAATCAGGAAATGGCGCTTGTTGGAGACGTTTTAACGTTTATAATCAAGCAGTTATTCAGACTTCCAAGTAGGAGTGGGCGTGGGACGGGACGGGACGGGATGGGGGTCGTCCCGCGTCCCGTCCCGCGTAATTTTTACGGGACGGGACCGGGACGGGATTCACTACTTTTTTTTCAATCCCGAGCGGGCCTTGTCCCTCATGGGACGGGACGGGACAGGCCTTGTCCCTCAAATAAAAAACATTATAAAAAAAATTCTAAAATTCCTATATATTTTACGATTTTCAAAGACATAATATATGTATGTATATGCATTATGTTTTTCTTATATATATACACATATTGATACACATATATAGTATGGTATACACACTGTAAAAGTGTGTTATGTGTATATATATATACACACAATATATACAAATACAAAGTACGTGTATATATATATATATATATATATACAATGTATACACTGTAATTATTCATACACTGTGAAGTATATACAAAGTGTGTGTGTGTATATATATATATATATATATATATACTGTGTATATTATTATTATTATTATTATTATTATTATTATTATTATATGCGGGACGGGATTCACTATTTTTTTTTCAAATCCCACCGGAATCGGGACGGGCCCGGAATTTGCGGGATTTGTGCCCACCCCTACTTCCAAGAGCTACCATTGCTAATTCAATTACTTGCACATTATAATTAGAAATTAATGTGATGGATTTATCATTCAATTTTGAATTTTATACGGTATAAACTGCCTTCTATTACAATGTCATTACTCCGAATATTTGTACAAATTGATTGTAAGTGTTCATTCTATAGGTAAACGTCCCCAGAGTTTAAGTGATTCACCTATTCTACAAAGCCCAAATCGAACGTCTAAGAGATCAAAAATATATGAAGTTAAACCTCCAGTAGTTGATTTATCTACAGATTCACCTCCCTTCAAAGATGAACTGTTTGATGATAATGAGCCTGGTAAAGCCTATGAAGAACGGGACGGTTGTCAGTCGCTTGAATCAAAAGATTCTCAACCACTTGTTCGAAAAAACAGTAAGAAAGAAGTTCACCTTGTGGCTGCTCTTCCTGTTAGCACTGTTGGTGTGGAAACCATTGAAATTGCAAGGTTGGATACCCATTCACCTAATGAGACTGTTGTTCAACATGTAAACCCAACTGTGCATATCAACACATCTGATGAGCAAATGGATCCCACAGTCATGCAACCTAACACAGAAAATAGGCAGATAATTGTGAGGACCGAGAGGAACACCAGACAAAAAAATCTCCTCGGTTTGAAGCCCACGCTTGCTAGTGTCATCATTGAAAAAAATGAATGATAAGCAGAAGACATTCATTTAAGATATTGGGTTTGGATTTTTGTTCAACTTGGATATTGTTACCCTACCACTGCATCTTTCGTATTGGTTAGTGGATCAGTTTGATGCTAACAAGTATTGCTTGGTTCTGGCTAATGGAGGAGAACTTGAAATTGCAGAAATAGATGTGCACATCACAATGGGGTTCCCCATGGGAAATATTTAGTTGGAAGAAAAACAGCTAAAGAGAATTTCAGTCTTGTGCAAGATTGGAGAAGCACATTTGAGGTCCAGGATAATATAACAACAGCTATGGTGATGGATAAATTAATAGCTGACACTGATTGTGGTGATCAATTCTTTGTGAACTTTATTGTTATATTAGACTCTATATTGGTTGATACTCTGGGAAACGGACATGCAAACCAGAGTTTAATAAGAGTAGTTCCTGAATTGGGAGACATGAAAGACCTAAATTGGTGTGGTCTGGTGTTGGAAAGTTAGGTTGACGCAAAGAAAAGCTGGAAAAAGAACAAGAATGGCCATTTCAGAGGGCCTCTATTATTCTTGGTTGTGAGTATTTTTTTTAAACCTTTCCTCTGATGTTACCTTAATTTCTTTACAGTGTACGTAAAGTATTCTTCATGTCAGCATTCCCCCGCTCCATCATTATACTGATATATGTTTATCGCCTTGGTGTTGCAGTTGTTTTATATGGATAGGGTGAAACTATTCACAAGCACCGCACTCAAAAGAATGAGTCGTTGTTTCCCAGTGTTTGTTGGCATGAATTACAAAATTTTGCGCAAACGAGAAACTGGTGATATTAGTACCGGAGGCTTTGGCCTTGGCTTAGTCCAGGCTCGTCAAATTGTTCCTTCCCATCAAGACATACCGTCTACATCTTGTCCGCCCACTACTGCACAAAACGATGAAGACACCAGTCACCCTGCTGATCCAAGAAAACAACCACCCACATTAGAGGTTTATATTAATTCTTTAAAACAATTCAATCTAATATTTGTGCAATTTAGCATGTTCTGATATCTACTGGTTATTTTTTATTCTTGTTTTTTTTGTCCTGTTATCTTCTAGAGTTGGATAAAGTTTTTTGCTCAAAAAACTTCTATGCTTGCATTTGCTATATCGATTTTGTTGAGTGGTCTACAAATGTACCGCCTGAACTACAACATGATGACAAGGTGAGAAGACTTCTACATGGGGCAAACCAGCTTCTAGGGATGGAAGATGTAACCCCTGAGCCTGCTACAGATGCTGCTGACAGGTCTTATATGAATGACTCTCCAAACACACATTTTACCGACTCCCAAGAAAAATTATGGTCAGACCTTGCTTTCTTAGATTGCATTACTCAGATTGAGATGGCGTATCAGAATAAGCAAAAATTGAAATCAAACATCCAAGTAGATGGGGAATTTTCCTTTGATATATTTCTAAATGATCATGCTTTTAAGAAAGATGAAGGGACATCGGAGAACACTGGAGATGCAAACAACGTTACGAATGAACCAAACCAAGCTCCTCCAGGCGGCCATGGTCATCCGCTAATACACCAGGATGTTCAAGCTAAAACTCCAGACACATTATGCACAACTCCAAATCCCCTACCCACTCAATTTGAAACTGATATTCCACAAGGGAACCATTTGGAAGGTAGAAGAAAATGCAAGTCTCCTGCTACATTGCCACCACGGAGATCCCCACGTGTCAACGCAGCTGATGTGAATGCTGCACAACAACTGAATGACAAAAAGAGAGAAGAAGCTGCAAGGAGAGCACATAAACCTTATGCATCTTTGAGAAGCCTTTATTATTCACGGGTTGTTGATATTAATGATCCTATCTCTGAAATTGAGCGCACTGTTTCATCCTATTTAGCAATGAAAACAACTCAAAGCACGTAAGTTCATTTTAATCTTAATTTACTTAGTGTATGTTCAGTTACACGTAAAAGATTATTTTTACTTAATCCATCTTCATAATGATTCGCTTTGCAGGGAAGTTTTATTTAAACACAAGTCTGTTGAAATTGTAAGGACAGACATGGGTACACTTGAAGATGAAACCCACTTGTCTAGTGTCATTATTGATGCATGGACAACTGTCCTCAACCACAAGGAACAGTATAAAAGTGCTCAATCACTAGCAAGCCTATTTGTCAATATCAACAAATCTGTAATATCTTTACAAGTTCATCCTTCAATTACACTCCATTGTTTTGTCATTACTACGATGGGTCTGTTTTTTTTTACTAATTTCTATTCTTGATCTAGTTTAATGTGGAGAATGTATCATCAGGAGCCTGTGACGAACAGTTTAAGAGGTTTAACCTCCACCTTGATACTATATTGTCTTTGTCACCACACATTTCGTTGAGAGATGTAGACATGGTAGTCCCTCGCAATCACCTTAATAAAGTTCTCAAAATACTGAATTTGAAATCAAAGTTAACAAGCTCAATCACTAATGTTTATCTGTTTTATATTATGTTGATTAGATTGTATTTGGAGTTCAACGAGAAGTGTTTTATGTCATGGTTGTCTTCAACTTTAAAAACAAAGTGGTCCAGATCGTTGATATCACCCCATCTTGCACTGATGCAACTTGCAGCTTCCCATCACCCTTCGAATGTTTGGTAAGTGTTATTAATGATATCTATTATGGCTTTACTTGTATTAATTTCATTTAAATATCACCTCAGATTACAATTAAAATTACATGCTTTATAATTCAATCCTTGCAGGGGGGATATGCTGATTGCTTATCTAACAGACAAGGGGCTTAGAGCAAAGGCATAAATAGTGTCGACTGCACCAACATCAAATGTCCCCATCGCATGGGCTGGAGAAGAGAAAGTTGTGCATTATGGGGTATGCCTCATGCGTCACATGGAGACCTTCTTTGGGACAAAGAGAGCGTACAAGTGTGGATTGGAAAAGGGCAATTTCAAGAATATCTCAAAGCTACGGGTGAAGTACCTAATAGATATTGTGTGCTCAGAGCTGAATGAAGTGAACACAGAAGTTGTGAAGGTAGCGAAATCCCATGCAAAAATGACTTCAAAGGGGATTCAGGGCCAGAAACTAAATCTTGGTTGAACAACTACAAGGCAATTTCATGTTTTTTTTTTTGCAAACTTTGGAATGTATTTGGGTGTAGACAGTTGCGTACTCTGCTTCTGAACAATTTTCTCGTAAACATTAAGAAAATTGATTTCCCTATGGTTTTAAGGTCAATAGTATGTGTCAAGATGCATACAACTATAACTGCTTTGGAACAGTTGTGTGTTCTTTTCTCTATGTCATCACAATTCTCTACCCTCGGTAATCAAATATGTGATTTGTGTTTATAACTAGTCTATTTTATTCATACAGTTGATTTGATGACATCCATTTGTTTGTTGTGCAAATATAAACTATTGTTTAGCAAAACTAAGATGATGTTGAGCAAATTACCAATAACATAAAACCTTAGTTAAACAGTGTCAGCACTACTTTTACCAAAACAATCCACAAACTAATCAATGTGTCCGCAGTATCACAAAAGATAGACGTAAAACTTCAGTAACACTTTATAATATCAAATATGAGTTGGGAAATTACAAAATAATTATATGTTTATTATGATATTAATATGTTGCATCATATCATTAGAATGGAACAAATAGAAACTAAAAAACAAAAAAAAATACATTCAACATATAAATAAGTTTCAATATTATTAATTATTAATATAGTAGAACTACAGTCCTAAGAAGTCATCAATCTTCTTCCTCCTTTCCATTTCTGCATCTAAAACTTCTTTAACGCACTCTATGAGATTGTCCTTTGCCTCTTCAAACATCTGTCTTTGTTTGCCCAGTTCTCCTTCCATCTACATAAAAGATAAAATACAAGACTCTATACAATATGGAAAAAAAATTACGGATAAAACTTCAAATATCACCTTTGATAGTGCTTCACCGTCTTCATCTTTGGATGCAATCCGAATGTGATGTTCAGTTGCTATTATAGATCTTTGTAATGCCTCATATAATGTATAATGTACCACAACGGCTTCCACCAACTCGGCCCTGCGAGCCTCTTTGTTAGTCTCGCATGCCTCATCAACTAGATTCATGTGATACTCGCGGTAAACAACACCATCAAGCACGTCCACCAATTGATGGAAACTTCTGCAAAACCCAACAGTGTTTCCATAGTTCATCTTTTTGGAGAGGGATGTGTTAGCAGTGTGATTAAAAGTTCTGGTATAATGATATCTGTTAAAATCAGTTTTCAGACACCAATGGACAACAAAGAATTATTTATGGATATATATAGGCAATAATTAGACAGTTTTCATTCTTGTAATAGTTATTTGGGTCGGTTCATTACGGAGTAACTAGAAAAAAAACTGTAAAAATTGTAAAACTATAAACTGAAAACGGGTTACAGTTATTTGAGTTACAGTTATCCTTGTTGGACATTAACCACCTCGTGTCAGCACTACTTTCGGCCTTATTCACCTAGTGTCACCACAAAAACTTCAAAAACCGAAATCAGACAAAATATAAGGATAGTGTCACCAATACTTCCAACTACTCTAACCAACAATGTAACAAAAGACTTTGGGCCCTCGCCAACTCGTGAAACAACATACACTTCAAAATAACAAAAAAATACAAGCCTAGGGTCACAAGTAAATTGTACCTAATATCAGTGTCAGCGCTACTTTGGGACTTACCCAACTAGTGTCAACACATAAGCTTCAATAACAGAAAATATCAACCCATACACTTCAATAGCAGAAACCACCAATATGATCACCTAGTGTCACAACAAATGTCCTACTTAAATATCAAAGATTACTATGATTTGAATTGAAATCAGAAACAGATATGATCAAGAACAAACTTCATTCATAAAATATATATTAGGTTACATTCAGTACCACAAAAAGTTACAAAATACACTGATATCATACAATGGAAATCAGATACAACAAGGTACTAAATGATAAATACTTAGATTTTGCAATAGACCTACAGCTAGATTTCTGATCGACAAAGAGGACAATTGCTTTGAACTCTAAGACAAGATCGCAAACAACTTGGATGGAAGAAATGTTCACATGGCGTTTCAAGAACGGGATTTAACGCCAACATCGGAAGCAGACATATTGTACATTCGTCTTTATCAATATCAAGGTGATATATCTCCCTTAATCCGTCAACCTCCATATGCTCTGGAGGTGTTGGATGATCTGGTTGGTCAACCTCCATATGAATGTCATCGTTTATGTCGGATTCAGAGCTTGAATCAGACAAAGAGTCAGCAAAGAAATGTACATTGACAGTGATGTTCGGGCACAGACCATACTCAATAAAATCAGCGTCGGTCGGAAACCAACTTCTAGTGTATTCCATTAGAAGCCGATTGGCTAGCTGACTTCTAACCACACCAGTGACTCCCGCGTCATGTAACACTTCGTTGTAGCGGGCTAAACTCATTGGCATGCCATTCCAAGCCGAACCATGATAAAATGATAAAGGAACGCTGTCAGAATGGATGGACACGACAAGTTGACTCGGTCCATACCAGTATGACTCAGTTGCTGATATTTCCACTTCATAAGTACCAACACTGTAGTCATAATCTACTTCAGTATAAGTTGGAAATGTCATTGAAAGAGAGAAAACCTACACAGGCAAAATCAAGATACACTCATATATTAGACAATCACTTAAAAATAAAACATTACAGCGATATTAATAGGAAATAAACATTTCAGAAACACAAAGAAAGATAAAATATCTGAAAAACTGGATCAACCCTAACTGATAACTTTTATTTACAGTAAGAAACAAACAACACCCACAGAAAATAATGCAATACGAACTAAGCAAGACAAACAACAATATATGGGTTTTAAAAGACTGAAAGGTAAGGGAAAGATAAACGAAAATCGCAAAATACAACAATAAAAAATTTGCTGAAACGGTACATCAAAATAACCGATCACGTTTTTTTTCAGAGGAATGAAACAGAAAGGCATACATACCAGACCCGGAATCGCACTTGAGAAGAGAAAATCTTAATATGAACGAGAGTGGATGAAGATGAACAACTGGAGGGAGATGAAAAGACTTGCAAACAATCTGAACAACATTCAAGCAACGTATAAATAAACGAGAAATGGGTTGAGCCTCTCTAAACTAAGCCCAACAGCTATGTTGAAGGCAATTTCGAAAATCTAAACATTTGTGCAAAAATAATATATTGATAAGCAAAAATAAGATCATGTTTAGCAAATTTTCACCAATCGCCGGTGTCGTGAAATTTTAATCTAATGATGAGCAAAAATAATACCATGATGGGCAAACAAAATTATTGGAAAAGTATAAAATTATATTGACAAAAAATATAATCATGATGAGAACATTTCAAAAGGATCGATTGTTATGCAACTAAAAACTACTATGGAGCAAAAATAATGTGATGTTGAGCAAAATTACACCAATCCCCCCACATGTTGTGCAACTTTATTCTATCAATGAGAAAAATAAGACCATGTTGTGTAATACTCTATTGAGAAACTATAAAATTATATTGAGAAAGAAAATAGAATAATATTGGGCAAAATTTCACAAGTCTCAAGTGTGATGCAAAAATAACCTATTGTTGAGCAAATATAAATGTTACAACATAAACTTCAAAATCATAGAATACAAGACTGGTATCACCAATATTTGTAACTAATTTAAGTGTCAGCAGTACTTTGGTCCTCAACCACATAGTGTTACCACGTCTGGTGTCAACACTGTTTGTAACTACTATCAGTGTCAACACTACTTTGGGTATCAACCACCTAGTGTCCCCACGTACACTTCAATATTAGAAAACAACCAACTGGTGACACCACTACTTCAAACTAATATAACCAACAATGTCAACAATACTATGTGCATTAAACACTTCTTGCCACCCCATACACTTTAAAATCAAAAAATACGACGATCGTGTCACCACTACTTGTAAATAATATCAGTGTCACCAATACTTTGCATCTCAACCACATAGTGTCACTACATACACTATAAAAACAAAAATATACAAGTCTAGTGTTACCACTATTTGTAACTAGCTAGTATCAGTGTCAGCACTACTTTGGGTCTAAACCACCTAGTGTCACCACATAAACTTCAATATCAGAAACCATCAAACTGGTGACACCACTACTTCAAACTAATCGGAGAAAAAATGTCAACAATACTTTGGGCATTAAAAACCTCTTCCCACCACACACACTTCAACATCAAAAACTACTATGCCACTGTCACCACTACTTGTTACTGATATCAATGTCAGCACTATTTTGGGATGCACAACCGTGCAGGATTTTGGGAAAAATAAGTTTTATATGTATTTCAAAACCACACAGGATATATGAGCAAATTCATCAAAGTTCAGATGGTCTTTTTTTGTCAAATAAAACACAATATCATACTAACACATCAGGAAAAATATGATATAATGGAAATCACAAACAAATACAATAGTACACAAATTTCATTAATATTTTGCATTTACCTACACCAAGTACTGCAAATAGTTACAAAATACACTGGTATGATTTGAATGGAAATCAGATACAAAATATTGCCAGACACAAAATTCCATTCATACCATACATTTCCTTAAATTAACTCCCATAAAATAGGTGCAACTACACTGTCTTTTCCCAACAGATATACATTAGACCTATGGCTAAAAAGCAGATCGACAAAGTGGACAAATGGGTTGAATTGACACCCACTATAGGAGACACTCTTGGTGGAAGGAATGGTCACACGGTGTGCGAATGACAGGCATCGATGGCAACATCACATCAAGACATATTGTGCATTTATCCCAATCCTGTTCCAGATGATCTATCTCTTGTGAATTGCCATTTTGTTCTGCATTTGCTGGAGGAGCTGGGGGATCCACATCCATTCCAGAGTCGGAGCTCATATCAGATTAAGAGCTTGAATCAGAGTCGTCAATGAAATGTACATCCATAATCAGGTCTGGGCAGAGACCATATTCAATGAACTCAGCGTCACCCGCAAACCAAATGCGAGTATAATCCATTAACATCAGGTTGGCGAGTTGAGTTCGAACAACACTAGTGACCCCTGCTTCATTTAACACATGATCACATTGTGCAAAAGTCATTGGTAACCCATCCCAATCAGAGAAATGATCCAGGAACACCTCGGGGAGGGAATCAGAATGAATAAACACGTGCAGTTAGCTGGGTCCATATACAGGCGTCTCCCTTGGTGTGATAACAACTTCAAAGGAGCCGACAGTGTAATGGTAGCCCATTTGGGTTACAGTTGGAAGTGCCATCTAAGGATAGAAAACATACACAAACAAAATAAATATACACTCATATAACTTGCTGAAATGAAAACCCTAACCGACTGAAAGATAATGAAAAAGTAATCTAAAATCAGAAAAAAAAAACAACATAAAACTTGCTGGAAAAATGTAAAAACCCTAACCGATTATATAAAATTTACAGAATAACGAAAGGGAGAGAACTACATAAGAAAGGCAAGGACGCACCTTGTGAAGAAAAATCGGGAAAGGGGAAGAGCGTGTGGAGGAAGATGAAAAGACTTGGAGAGACGGTAATGGGAAGAGAGTGGAAAGAGTTGAAATGACGTTGGAGTCTTGGAGATATACTCAGGTACAACCCCTATATAAAGTAACTGAAATGGGCCAACTTCTTTGATCGGGAAAATGGGTCACAGTCTCCTATCATTAAGTTTAAACTAAACCCAACACCAATTTTGTCCAATCCTATTGTTGTGCAAAATTTAACCTATTGTTCAGCAAAAATAAGATCATGTTGAGCAAATTTTCACCAATCGACCATGGTGTGCAATTTAATTCTAATGATGACAAAAAATAAGACAACATCGTGAAAAAATATATTTAAAAATTAAAAAATTATATTGAGGAAAAATAAGATCATATTGGGCACAAATTCACAAGGATCAATTGTTGTGCAAAATTTAACCTATTGTTCAGCAAAAATAAGATCATGTTGAGCAAATTTTCACCAATCGACCATGGTGTGCAATTTAATTCTGATGATGACAAAAAATAAGACAACATCGTGAAAAAATATATTTAAAAATTAAAAAATTATATTGAGGAAAAATAAGATCATATTGGGCACAAATTCACAAGGATCAATTGTTGTGCAAATATAAAATATTATTGATCAAAAATAAGATCATGTTGAGCAAATTTTCACCAATCGCCTTATGGTGGCCAATTTTATTAGAATGATAATAAAAAAATAAGACCTCATCGTGCAAAAAATATATTTAAAAAATAAAAAATTATATTGAGGGAAAATAAGATCATATTGGGCACAAATTCACAAGTCTCAATCGTTGTGCAAATATAAAATATTATTGATAAAAAATAAGATCATGTTGAGCAAATTTTCACCAACCGCACATGGTGTGCAATTTTATTCGAATGATAATCAAAAAATAATTCCATGTTGTGCAAATAATCTATTGAAAAAGTATAAAATTATGTTGGGCACAAATTCGCAAGACTCAATTGATGTGCAAGCACAATTCTAATGTTGCCAATACTTCTAACTACTATAACCACCTCGTGCGACCACATACACTTCAAAATCACCAATTACAATGACAGTATCACCACTACTTGAAACTAATATCAGTGTCACCACTATTTTGGAACTTAGACACTTGGTGTTAGCACATAATGTTCACTAACATAAAACGTCACCACAGACACGGCAAAAATCGAAAAAATACAAGGATATTGTCACCACTACTTCATCTCAGTGTAACCACTACTTATCTATTTGAGCACTAAATTTGTCAGATTACATCCAAACTTCCTCCATATACACAACAACAACCTATCTAAACACTGGTTTTAAAATTTAAAACTCCAGGTTTCCTTGATCAGATCTGAGCACATTAGTTCTCTGAATCGAAAGATCTTCTCGTTGTTGAACCATTTAACATCTCCCCCAAATACAGACGCTTCAATCGCTTTTAATGTAAATACACCACATGAAGCCCTGTCAACACAAAATGGAAGAATGTGACGTCGGCACATAAATAACAAGTATCTTAAGGTAACCAACTAACAAAACAAGATAAAAAATACATACCCGGTAGAATCATGCATTAACCCATGAACCATATTAAGCTGGAAAGGAGAGGAGTCAAAGTTTTCATATAGCCCCGCCTTTGCCAAAGAATTGGGAGCCAAATAGCAAACGGTTGCAATTGTTGTTCAAGAACACCATCCCTAACAGCAGAGACGTTGCAATCGTATACGCTGATTACCCTCTCCTCAATTTTAATCTCCAACGCCACCCAGTGCTTGTTTATCACATTGAAAATTGTGTAGATTTTCTTTACAGATGCCCATGGCTTCCCATACTCAGCAGGGCACGTGCCGACAAAATAATCCTCAGTGTTGATTTCAAGAGGTATGTCTTCCCTATAACTTGAAGCATATTCAGGCAGGTACTTTAGGTAAAATAGCCAATCCAGAACAAGAACATCTCGATATTTGACAGGATCCTCAGAAATGCACCTCCTAATGTGAATCAAACCTGCTTCTAGATGCTAAACAAAGTAGTAAAAAAGTGAATTCAACAATCAACTAATACAATAAACTCCAATCCACACATATATATCTACTCCAAAAAACAAGCAGTTATTACCTGACAATCAAGCCACTTCTTCACTAAAATGTGCTGGAAAAACTTTTTGTCAAATCTTGAAATTGGGCCAGTAACAGAAAAATTCCTACCCAAAATTACACAAAATGCATAAAAATATATCTAGCATGAGATGCTGGGAAAGCTTCTAATATCCAAGCCTGTTACAAAAAGAAAACTCGTTATGACACTACAAAACAATATTTAAAAATTGCTCACATAAACAATAAAGTTGTGCTGGCACAGGAAAAAAAAATGTTGACATAAGACATGCAAACACTAAAGCACAATACCTAGAATGCAAGGCAATACCCATACATTTGATAAGAACCCCTAACCCCATTCCGATCTGCAACAGAAGAACTCTTCAATGACTTCAACAAATGGGTGTACGACTCTGTACCCCAAGGATATAGTTCAAACTCCTTCTCATTGCACGCAAGAGATAAGAATTGTGCACTTACAAATGCTGACCTCCTATAAACAATTAACCTCTCAATCAGCAACAACTTTGCCATAATCAACTTCTTCTTAGACTTCTTTGTCTCATATATGAAACGATCAAGTAACTCATCATGAGTCATTTTCCTCTGCCCAAAAAATTCAAATATTGACACTTTCTTTGGGATATTACAAACACGATCTTCACAAGAAAGGCATGTAATAACATGAAACTCAGCAATTGAAAAACGTGCGAGATGTCCACCAACTCTAAACCACAACTCATTCTCTTTTTGTGTTTGTACTTGACGGAGCACCATTTGATGCATAAGCTGAAAATTGGTAACCATTTTGGTGCCTTGCGTCAGCACCCATCCAAGGCAACTTTCTTCCAGAATATTGTAGTGAGAAGGACACAAATGCTCCTTAATCAGATCATAAACAGAAGGATATGAATATATGTTGGATCTACAACGAAATCGCTCAAAAACAGGAATGCAATATTCCAAACCCTGATCAATCACAGACAATTAACCACAAAAACAAACATCAGATTAAGAAAAAAAATACAACTTGCTCATCAAAAAAAGAATTCCAAATGGAAAACTAAAATAACTTATATCAGAACCAGTGAAGTGGATGAATCAGAAGATTGAGCTCCTACAAGAAACAAAATACAGAACAATGTAAATATACAATAACAGAATCTGTGATGAAGCAAACAGCCATAAACAATAACAATAAAATATAACCAAGACATAGTAAAAGAACATAAACATCACAAACACAACACAAAATACCAAATCCAAAGACACACATTGTTGGAACTACAATAAACTAACACAATAATATATAAAAACAGACAGTGTCAGCCACCATACACATGAACATAACAACAGATAAGTACACTATAATCAACAAAAACAATCCAAAGCATGGAAAACAGATTGACCTACACGAAGAACACTAAAAAAGCACTTACAAAGTGCCACACCACAAAATTGACGAAAAGAAATAGTTAAAATCAACGCATTTACATATGCAACTTGCATAAACTACGGAAAATACTAAAAAATGCACATAGGTATGCATATCAAGCATGGATTTAACCATAGATTGTCAAAGTTATAATAAAAAAACAATAAAATCAACATAAACAAACTTAATCCAAAACCCTAGCACGATACAGTTCGCAAAAAGAAGCGAAATTGATACATGAACTGCTGGATGATGACATTGAAGCAACCGACGAAAACTCCCAACTTTAGAAAAGAAATGAAGAACAATCGACCGAAAACGCCCTACTTTAGCAAAGATTGAAGGAAGCATGACAAACCAAGCGGAAAAACGCAGACGAAGAACCGACGAAAAACGAATCGAGCAAAGAGAGCCGTTCCGAAGAAGAGAGAGGTCGGATTTTCGGGAAACAGGAAAAGTGTCCGTACTATGCGTAATTAAGGATATATATAGTGGACATCTTGCTAAATTGTTCAAAAACGTGACCATTTTGCAAATTCGTCCAAATATAGTGCCTATTCTGCAAATTTTTTCAAAAATAATTAGGGAGAGGGATTTGGATTTAATTTGAGAGTGGAAGAAGAATTGAAGGGAGTGAAATTAGTGAATGATGAATCCATACTGAAAGAAAGAATGAAGAAGGAATTGTTACCTAATTGAAATTAATTTTAATTAAAAATTAAAAAAGACATGTGGACCAATAGATAAGGTGTAATAGGGTGGTAACAGACGATCCGAACTGCTTTTATATTGGGTTATGCCTCATATTTATAGGCTTTGTGTAATTAGCCTTGTCATGTTTGTTTATTTAGCTGATCATGGTGATGTTGATGCTTGTTTATATAGCCGTTCATAGTGATCGATGTTGACATGTGTCCAGCTGACCTCGGGGGCACGTGTAGTTCCTGTGAGTTCAATATCGCTTGAGGTGGCAGCGGACAAGTCAAATGTAACTTTGCTTCTTAGGTTGACAAGATAAATGCTCTAGCCTGGTGGTTTGGTGTGTGTTAACGGAAGCAGAAGGTCTCAGGTTCGATTCCATCATTCGCCTTCCTCTACTTTTGTTAAAGGAGTGTTTTAGGCTTTAATTGGGCCCCATAAGACAGCAGATCATGGGTTCGGATGAGAACACCCCAAACCGGTGAGAACGAAAGAAGCAATCTGATTGGCTGAAATAGATCTAAAATTATAACCCTCTCACGTGCTTTTCCTTCTAACTCTAGCCACTTTCTCTTCTACTCATTCTCCTTGTTCGCCCTCCTCCTCTGCCAACTATATTCGATCTCACCAGATTTTGACCTCTCCCACGAATTTCGATCTCGATCTCCCTCCCTCGACCACGGTGACGACGACTCTCCGATTTCTCCCTCCCTCTGCAAATTTGCAGTCTGGCCAAAATTCATCTACCTCAGCGACGGAAGGGGCGACTACTGCCCATGCTTGAAGCTCTGAGCCGGGGACATCGTGATTCCGAGGAAGAGCATCCCGTAACCGCTTCTGATTCCGTTGTCCGCTCCCGCTTCCCTGCTCCCGTTGGAGGATCGACGCTTTTGATTCCGTTCTTTGTTCTTCACTCCCGCTCCCGCTTCCCCGCTCTCATTCTCTCTCTCCCGGTTCCCTGCTCCCTGCTTCTGATTCCGTTCTCCGCTTCCCGCAATAAGGATTTCTTGATTGAATAAGATTTCAAGCTTTCTCATTTTCATTTATTTTCCATGATAAATATCTTCGTCCTGGAACTAATTTATCTCCCTCCCGTGGTGGACTAAATATATAGTGGTTCGTGAAAGAAATAGATGTGGTTCATTAATTTTATAGTAATTGGTTCAACACAAATAATTGAGAGTGGTTTAGTGACTAAATATGTAGTGGTTTATGAAAGAAATAGAAGTGGTTCATCTGTTTTATAGTAACTGGTTCAGCACATATATAGAGAGTGGTTCAGTGACTAAATATATAATACTTTATGAATAAAATTGAAGTGGTTCATGAAAGAAATAGAAGTGGTTCATCAATTTATAGTAACTAGTTCGGCACATATATAGATAGTGGTTTAGTGGCTAAATATATAATGGTTCTCGAAAGAAATAGAAGTGGTTCATTAATTTTTACAATAATTGGTTCAACACATATAATTGAGAGTGCTTTAGTGACTAAATTTGTAGTAGTTCATGAAAGAAATAGAAGTGGTTCATCAGTTTTATAGTAATTGGTTTAGCACATATATAGAGAGTGGTTCAGTGATTAAATATATAATGGTTCATGAATTAAATAGAAGTGGTTCACTAATTTTATAGTAATTGGTTCAGGACATATAGTTGAGAGTGGTTCATTAACTAAATATATAGTGGTTCATAAAAGAACCAATAAGAGTGAACCAAAAAAAGGAACCACACTTTGTTAAATGATATATTGAACCACTGAGAATAAATGGTTGGACAACTTAGTATTAAAACCCTGAACCACTTAGTATTAAAACTCTGAACCACTAAGAATAAGATGATTGAACCACTAAGGGTAATGTTTATTTTTATTTTAAAAAAAGTTGACAAATAAATAAATAAACAAAAATAAGCATTACAAGAAACTAAAAGAAGAATGAAAATGTTTTAATTACAATTATTAAAAAAAATGAAGTTGACAAATAACAAAAACTAGTACAGTCCCCGCGCCATGGCACGTGCGCGAGAAAAAAAAATATAAAATATCTATTATAAGGATGAACAAAAATAATAATGAAAAAAATACAAATGGTGAAATACATTAATGAATATAAAACTAAATATATGAATGGATGTTGTTGTTACGGTAGACTTCGTCCATAGGATTCCTGGGAAAAAAAATAGTTTGGTTATATGAAGGGATGAAAATGTATATAAAAAGAAATAATGTAAGACTAATCTTACAAAATGAGGAAAATAAAGATTATGGGTGGGTGACACCAAGTCCTCCAAACTCTAAGTGAATGTACTCCGTCTGTGTAATGGAACCTGCCATTACTCAAAAGATAAACGAATTAATTTGATTACTGTCGTTGGTGTGCTATGACCTAGGAGATGGAGGGAAGTGGTAAGTATATATAATAGCATAGGGCGAGAGGATATGCTGAATTATCAGATAATATGAAGGGAAAAAAAAAGATCTTCAAAAAATATGAGATATTCTAAAAAAAATCTTTAAAAAATCAGAAATTAATGTATTAGGATTAGGATAAATCTGAAATGTCAAATAATCTGAATGAAAAAAAAAGATTTCGGTAAATAAAAAAAGGAATATGAATATTTTTTATCTAAGAGTAGAAAGAGATTTTATGAAATTATAGTAATGAATATGAATATTTTTAATCCCAAGTGGGATATTGGGAAAAATATGAGTATGAAATTATTTTCTCATTCAAAATGTATTAAAAAATATACAGTTCAATTATGTACATTAAATACTATGATGTAGATGTAGGAGCCACAGGGAAGTAGGTAAATGAATATATTTGTGTATATTTCATTTTCTTTATCTTTCAAGTCCTTGACGAAATTATTATGGAGTCTTGTGAGTTCCTACTTCCTAATCATATGCCTGTAGAATTAAAGATAAACCAAAGATAATAAGCAAGCAACAGGACTAAAATTTTATACCCCAATGAGACCTTGTACAATGGAAAGGTTAGCTGTTTTATCAATGACAGGAAACTAAAGTTATAATTCACCCTAAACTCTATAATTAGAGATAATGCAGCATTTGGAATCCAACATGATTATAGATTGAGAAAAATAATACAAAGCCTGCCGAGATAGTCGGATGCTTCATTCTCTCAGAGAGTGCAGTTCAAAATTGGAAGTGGACAGATTAATACAAAGCCTGCCGAGATAGTCGGATGCTTCATTCTCTCAGATAGTCTGGAGGATGCAAAAAAAAAAAAGATTTCTGGGTTGATTATAAGCAACACAACGAAAATTGCAATAATAGAACAAAGTGGACAGATTAAGAATAGAGGTCACCTGGGAGCCTCCGATATGAGCAGCAAAGGGAGGGTGAGACCACTTGTGAGCCTCGACCAGTCGGAGCAAAATGCAAAAGGGGAAAAAATGGGTTGCCCCATTCAATTGATAATCTACTAAAGAAGACAGATGACAGATAAATTGAGCAGAGATCCTTACCGGATTATAATATCTTGTATCCGGTGTCCCATCGAGATCTAAGGTAGTAGCAAGTCCAATGGTGCATCTCTTGTCTACTTCAACTGGATAAATGTCAGTATTCACATTAAGTAGCACATATGCATCGAACTTACCACTTTGTGGTTCAACACGAGTAACTGCAGGAACACATTGGTTAAACAATCAGAAAACACAATCCATCTTGTAAGAACACATTGGTTTATCAGTAACTGCAGGAACACATTGGTTAAACAATCAGAAAACACAATCCATCTTGTAAGAATCAATAAGTCAATAAGTATAACTATATAAACCATGTGCATCAAAATATCTAGCTAAGCTAAAGCAATATGTTATTTACAACAGTGTGTTCAACCAATGTAAGGACAAATTTTAAGGACAAATTGTAGGGTTTGTAGGTCAAGAAGATCAAGAATCAATAAATTGCAATCCCGTAAATAAAAAAAATTCGAGTTAAGTAACCGTTCGACTTTGAAGGCCAGAGATCCAAAGCAAGTAGAAATTGAGAATCAGAGATGATAGTTGAAGAACGTAACTAATAATTGGAGGATCACGAGATAGCATACAGAGCAAGTTGAAGACGCCTTCTCTATCTTGCTCTGTAATTCTCTCTATCTATGTTGCGGGAGCGATTGAGAGCTTTCTTCTACATGGTGAAGCAATTGAGAGCAACCGAAGGAGGAGCATTTCTTCTACATGATGAAGCAATTGAGAATCGATAGGAGAATCGAGGGAGACGACGGTGGGCGGGCGGGAAGGCGAGGGTGGGCGGGGATGAAGCGGCGAGGGTGGACGCGCAGTGGCGAATGTTCGGAGGAAGCCAGGAACCCTAGGCCGATTTGGGGAAAAATAATAAAAAGAAGTAAAGGATGGTTTGGGAAAAAAAAGTAGCTGAATTGAAGGAGAGTAAGACATCTCAGTAAAGTCTTCTCTTTTAAAATTATATATAGATAAGGATAAACATTAGAAGAAAAAAAGGAATAAATAAAATCATATTCCAATATAAACAAAAATGTTGTTTCGTTAGAGTGGTTTGGGTGTAGGGATGGCAATGGGTCGGGTGGTGGGTGGATGGACCCCCATTTCACCCGGTCCACCATGGATGACCCATCACTCCACCCGACCCACCACCCATATCCACTTTCACCCATATCCATCGGGTGAGCGGGTGAAATGGGTGAAATATGGATGACATATGGTGATTTTTGCTAAATATACATCATTGAATTCTAATAAAACATGTAGAGAAAACAGTGGTTAAAATAACATCATCTTACAAATTAAGTCTTAAATAAGTCATCCTAAGTTTAAATAACATTGTCTTAAACATATGATCATACATTTTAATCACAAACGAGAGTTTAAATAGCATTGACTTAACAAAATTAGCCGTCCAGCAACATCAAGACAAGAGTGGTAGAGGACGAAGAGGGCAAGAGCTTTGCAGAACGAAGTGCCGATTAGAAAGTTGTGGTTTAGGAAATTAGAAAGTTTATATGTTTTTTATATGAAATATATAAATAATACTTTTATAATGTAGATGGATGGAGGATTGGGTCGGGTGGTGGATCGGGTATGGGTAGAAAAAATCTCACCCCACCCGACCCACCACCCATATCCACTTCACCCATATCCACTTTCCACCCGCTTTTTTTCGGGTTTTCACCCATTTTTTCGGGTCGGGTGATTCGGATTCGAGTCGGGTGTGGGTGAAATTTCCATCCCTATTTGGGTGTTAAATGAGAAGCACAAGGTCCTAGGTTTAATTCCTAACCCATGCCAATTTAATAGGAATTTTGAATTTTGAGCAATTAATTGCCAAAGGCTGCAAACGGGAAGGAGTGGGGACTGGGGGTGTAGCACGTTTGCGATACGCGGGCTCAAGAACCGAATGACCCGCCGACTTGGGAGCCTCCTGATCAAGGTTGGCTCAAGCTCAACGTCGACGGGGTCTCCAAAGGAAACATGGGACCTGCTGGTTGCGAGGGAGTCTTCTTCGATCCCCGTCTCCAAAGGAAACATGGGACCTGCTGGTTGCGGTGGAGTCTTCTTCGATCCGTTTGGGTTCAATGGTTGGGGCACTGGTTGGGGCATTCACATTCAAGTGTGGCATGTGCCCAACTAGAACGGTGGAAGCATGGGCGACTCTCCACGGCTTGTTGATTGCAAGGGACATGGGGATCAGCAAACTTATATTAAAAACCGATTGCGCTGCTATAGCAGGAGAGCTGAATGGATTCGGAGAGGAAGCATACGCCGACTACAATCTTATTTGTCGAAGTCGGCGAGTTTTGAGAGAGATGTCTTGGGAAGTTCGAGTTAGACTCATTAGACGCCAAGCAAACAAGGTGGGTGATGCGATCACAAATTGGGTTATGTCCCTTGATGGATCGCTATTCGCTAACAATCCACCCTTCGTTGCCACCTTTTATTAGCAACGTATTTCTTTATTTTTTTTTGAACCGAAAAGAATTTGACAAGGCCAAATTTAGAATTTGTCACTTGCCAAGCGCATCCCTAAGGATGATAGAACTAAGTTCTATATCGTCATGCGAGATACCGGATAGAGCTATATTAAGGTGCGAAAGACGATCCGCAGCTTGGTTAGCTTCACGGTAAATATGGCAGACCTGAACAGAGCCGAAGTAGCTCAAGGAGGCGAGAGCGTCAGAGACGATCATTTCAATTTCTCCAGGTGTAGACCAAATGCCGTTTAGGCAGTTTATAACGGTGAGGTTATCACCCTCTATTATTATATTGTGAAGCTGTAGTTTCATGGCCTTGTTTATGCCGCACCACATTGCATAACCTTCTGCCCCTATTACAGAGTTGATAGGGGAGACCCCCGAAGCCATGTGGATCGGGTTTCCATTGGTATCTCTAATTATATAACCATAGTTAGCCTTGCTAGAGAGCGAGAAAGCTCCATCAAAATTGAGTTTGTAGTTTCCTTCTTGTGGTTTTCGCCACTTTATGTTCTTCCTTTTCCCCCCCCAGTGTTAATGGTTTTATGTTGTATGGTGTCATGTTCGTATGTTTTTGAAATCTTCCAGGAGTAGATTTGGTTTTGGGCGAAGGTGCATATGCTCCGAGAATCCGGCGTGATATTTTCAAAAAGTGTTTTGTTTCTGAAGATCCAAACGCTCCACCAAGACCAAGCTAATTTTGAGAATTGGTCTTTGCCGAGTTTTGAGCACAATTCCCTTAGTGAAGCATTGGAATCAAGTCCATTGTTACTGATTTGTACAAGTTTTTTGTGGATTTTTTGGTCCATTAGTTTTATAGTAGCAAGCGTTACTGGGCAACGCCATAGAAGGTGGGGGATGTCTTCGTAGCAGGAGTAACAGAGGGGGCAGTTTGACGGTATACCAATACCTCTGTTTGAGAGAGTCGCTGCTGTTGGGAGACCCTTTTTAGTGATTTTCCATAGGAATGTTTTTAACTTTGGTGTTATATCCAGATTCCAGATCCAACTCATATCTGATTTGTTATGGTTTTTGGTTTCATGAATTAGGTCAACTGCAGAATTTGTGCAGAACCAACCATTTTTGCTTTTGTTCCAGTATATTCTGTCTTGGTGAATGTGTTTTGGTATCGGAGTTAATAGTAAATTATCTATGTATTCGTCGTCTATTTTGTTCTCTAGGTATTGTTTGACTGCTCGTGTGTCCCAAGTTTTGTCTTGTTTAATGAAGCTGCTCACTTTGATTGTTCCGCCTATGTAGTTTGGATCTGTGGCGCAATCTGCTAACGGGGATGTGTTACACCAGTGGTCGATCCAAAAATTTATATCTTTTCTATCTCCAATAGCCCACCTCGTGCCCTTTTTAAAGAGCTCCAGAAGGCCAGATAGTTTTGTCCATTGCCAAGAGCAACATCCTTTTTTCTTTATGTTACTTCAATTGTGATGTAACTGCATTTTCTTCAATAAAATAAGGGCTTTGCCCACCTTAAGAATTAAAAAAAAAAAAAGTACTCCGCCCCATTTTCTTCAATTGTGGAGTAACATACAAACAAGTGAAATCAGCGTTGATGAACCAAACTGCTGGGCCTTTTGGTTGGGCCGTACAGGTCATTAGTAGACGTAAATGGGATTTCCCGCTGTTACTCGGCACTAACCCTTAAAAAAAGTAAAAAGGAAAAAGAAAAAAGAAAAACTCAGCCCCTTTCCGTTCCATCTCCCTCCTTCCCAGACAAGCCACATTCGACTCCCATAACCCCACACCCTCCGGCTCTCCTCCACCGGGCCGGCGATAGCACGACCGCGATCATGACTGACAAGGCACCGACGAGGTCCCAACTGTTGCAGCGATGGCGTACCATCGAACAAGAAGAGGAAGAGGCGGATGCAGAAGCAGAAGATGTTGATTCTCTCAACTCCGATCGTCTTCGTCAGCTTAAAGAGCACTGGTTCGTTCACATTTCCTCAATTTTCTACTTTATGCTTTTTTTTAACGTCGCTTTGTGTACATTATTTGTGGATGGATTGAAATTGTAAGTAAGCATTTAGTGAGGATTGAAAGAGAGTTTGGGGATTTCTCCTGCTTGTAATTTCTGGATATTATTGATTTTGAGCAACAGTTAAGGCTTTTATCAGAAGCGTCTGTTTCGCACAGAGTATTGTGGAAGTTGTCTGAATTCTGCAAGATCTTGAAGGGTGCCATGTGCTCAGTCTGGGAGGGGAAGTTGGTTGGCTGTGATATAGAGATTATAGAATTACTGGCAGTGACTTGGCGTTTCTTACATCACAGGCATTGACTTTAACTAGTGGTGATTGTTGAGTAATACTATAAATAAAGGGGTTTCAAACCCAATTACCTCATCCAGAAGTAATTTATGTAATAGGCAATGCCTTGTGTATGGCAAGATTGAGAGTTAGCTGTTTTGGTAGCTAGTGAATCTCTGGCCATAGGATTGTTTCCTTTACTATTGACTTAGCTTACCGAATCCCGTGTGTGTTTGTGCATGTTAGGACTAAACACCATTGTTAGTCCTAACAATGTCATTCATTACCGAGTTTGTGGGCCTGTCTCTCATTTTATGGAAGTAAAATTTGAATTTGCTTAGGCATGTGTAATGGAGAGGCATAGAGGATCCTTAATCGACTTGCTAAGGCTTGAGAGGATCCTTGTCTGTTAGTCGCCCTCAGAATGATGGAACAATTAATAAAGTTCTTTTAAACAAGTTGATTATTCTTATATTTATGGGCTGTTTTCCAATTTTTTAATTTACTCAATTACTCAGTTTTTTTCATAAGATTTGAATTTAGAAGCAAATGTAACCTTTTTTATGCAGTGTTTGCCCCAGATTCTGAAGTATCGTTTGTTTACCATTAATAATGAGGTGTTGGAAAGCATGAGAAATAGCATAATGTTCTTAAAAATTATTATTCGCATGTAATTGGTTATGACAGTTTTGCTTCTAAACTCAGGTTTGCAGATGCATACAACTTCTTGATTTGCTTGCCAAATGACAATCATATATGGTGTGGATGTTGGGAGATAATGGGTCCCTTTTTAGAGACATTCTACAACTACTTTAAGGTTGAATCCTGTGATTCTCCTCTTAAGGTTTTGTGGGAGAGAACTTGTCATGAAATGAGACAATGCACACAATGCATTTCTCGACTTCATCGGGCACAAGAGATGTATAGCACAGATTATGACTCAAGTGTAGTCTCTCCCCTTCTTAGTATACTACAAATCCTTGATGAAGATCGGGTTTCTCAACACTTAAAGGAGTTTAATGTACAAATAGAAAAAGGCCATTATGATCCGGAACGTGATAGTGCTGAAGTTATTAGTCTTATGTTTGAGGTAAGAATTTGTTGTCTTAAATTTCATAATCTGAAAATGAAATTTAATTCTAAAATGATATAATCTATTTCATAGAGTTGATCAACTGGTAATTGATTAATTGCCCATCGATTATGTTTTTTTTTTCCTTTCCCTTCTGTTTCCTGTCTTCCTTTGATGATTTGCATCTTTTAAGTATGTAAGAAAATTAATCTCCAGGTTCATGTGTGATTCGTGCTGTTTTCTGTTTTGGCCTTAAAAAACTGTTTTAACCATTGAAACTAACCTTCTCATGCCTGTGATGCCTACCTTACAATTTACATTTTCACTCGTTTGTAGTCTATGGTATGTATAATTTAATAGTGTTATGGAATGAAAGAGTCAAGGTTAAGATGCAATGAAATATTAAGTTATAAGTGAAAAGAATGATAATTTTATAAAGTCGAATAATGATCTATTTCATAGAGTTGATCAACTGGTAATTGATTAATTGCCCATCGATTATGTTTTTTTTTCTTTCCCTTCTGTTTCCTATCTTCCTTTGATGATTTGTATCTTTAAGTATGTAAGAAAATTAATCTCCAAGTTCATGTGTGATTCGTGCTGTTTTCTGTTTTGGCCTTAAAAAACTGTTTTAACAATTGAAACTAACCTTCCCATGCCTGTGATGCCTACCTTACAATTTACATTTTCACTCGTTTGTAGTCTATGGTATGTATAATTTAATAGTGTTATGGAATGAAAGAGTCAAGATTAAGATGCAATGAAATATTAAGTTATAACTGAAAAGAATGATAATTTTATAAAGTTGAATAATTAAAAAAAAATCATTAATTGTTTACAAATAAAGGATTTGATTCATGGAGTGATGGAGTCCAATGCTTACAAATAAAATCATTCAATCTTTGTGGTTATTTTGCAGGATGAGGGGACTCATAGAGAGTATAACAGATTATATGAGAACCATAAAAATGGATGTGATTTTAAGGGAAAATCATCATCTCCTTACCTCTTGAATTGAAAACAAAAGAATATAATCACAAACTGTCTTTGGTGGATGTGGAAGAACTAAAAAAAGGTGAAAGATTAAAAAAAAAACAGTTAGAATTGCAAGAGAGTATAACAGATTATATGCTCTGGCAACAGAGCTTCAAATGCCAACTTGCTAAAATAATATAGAGATTAGTACCTCAGATTGAGAGTTCATTCTGAAAAACCTTTTATTTCAGGTGATATGGTCTTAATTTTTTTTAAAGAAACTCATAGAAATTTATGTTGCAGATTATTTATGTTTTACAAACATATGCATCACTGATGGGTTTTGGAGCTAGTTGTGCATGTTATGCTCTTCAGATGTACCTCATGCCGTTACCTTATGCGTGGCTTGGCAGGTTCTGACATTCCCAGTTCTCCTGGATGACAAACTTGTGGCCATTGACTTTCAAACTTTTATTGAAGCTGTTGACAATGTTCATGAACTAACCTTAGCTAAGCAACAACATTTCCCGGTAATTTCTATTAACATAATGTGTTAAATCAAGTTTTCTTTATGTATCTATCTAATGCCCAACAATAGTAAGCTGTAATAATGCTTTGCTCTTCTAAACTGCCTGTTACCAGGGTGTCTATGCCTTGCTTTTTCTAAACAGTAGGCGAACGCGCTCTATTGGTCTCAGGCTAGCTGGAAACATGGAAAAAGTGAGGTAATCCAGTGATAATATCACTCAAAAACAAAGCTTCAAAGTTTGTCTGATCTTATATATTGAAGGATAACAAAGTAATTAGCTGTTAGTATTCAATCAACAGATCTGCTAATAAGTGCACTCATTTAACAAAGTGGAATAGTGTGTGTCTAAGGATTGCATATGATAATATTTGGCCTACTATTGTTTGTCCTGGAATCTGATATTTTGCTTCGTAAATTAATCATTTTTTGAACCAATTTGATGACAGAAGTTTAACAGTGGTTTGGATTCTTAGGTATGGTGTAGATTTGGAACCATTGCAGCCTTTATTGAAGAAATACATTGGCTTTCTTGCAACTGAAGGGGTCCCTGCCCAATCAAGCTCCGAGTATGCAAGGCCAAGATTAGAGTTGGACCGCATGACTGCATGGATCGGTATTAAGTCATTGTAGGAATCTGTAAAGCTCAATGTCAATTTTGATGAAAAGAAAAAGGAAATTAACAATATTCAGAGAAAAGCAAAAGAGATTCCTATTATTCAAAGCTAGTTACGTTATCATCTCTCTCCTTATTTTATCTTTGTTTTTTGTTTCTTGTAGGCTTGGGTTCTTAGAACCTGCAGCACTTGAAGAAGGAATATTAGAGAAGTATCCTGTTTTTCTTAATTTTATTCTGGACCATATCAGTGATGATTCTCCTGAGTTTTCCCATGCGGTTAATTGTATGAGGCAACTCTTTGAAATCCTTGGTATGTTTACATTTTACTATGAAGTGGGTTGCCTCTATTTTTTTTATATGAAGATTTCAAGGCCATCTCCACCACGTTTCTGAATTTGAGCTTTTGCACAGGGTACAAACTGTGGTTGAGGACTTCGTTGCCTCCAAGTGTAATTCGTGACTCATTGTTAAGCCAGTGTTTTCATACACGTAGTGAAAAAATTCATAAGGACATTTTTGATCTGTTTCATCCTTTTCTAGTGGTACGTAATTGGTTTTCCCTCAGCTTCAAATTTCTTGATTCATCTACGTTCTGCTACAACTTCTGATGCCTTTACATTTCTAGTCTTTAGAAGCTTTACAAGATGGAGAACTTGAGAAACAACGTAGGCATTTTCTATACTTTTTGTTACATCAAGTGACAAGGAGTAATAACTTTACTGGCTTGATGAGAGAAAAGGCCCGCCAGGTTCGTTCACTTTTCCCTTACGAGTTAAACCTTGTTTTTATGTTCCATTTTTAAGCATGTTTTTATGGTTGAATCTCTTAATAGGATCATTTTACTTAGAAAGGGTGTTGAAAGAGATATTCACAAATTCTGAAGTGTGTGTGTATATGTATAATGCTGCTTCTAACTTTTCTATTGGATGTATTTATGGCTGAATCTCCATAGATAGCCCTGCTTATTGTTCACCGGGGCTACAAGATGAATCCACCTTGCCCACCTTCTGAATGTGCACATATGTGGTATGTAATGTTACTTTTGTATGTTTGATTCTTAATGAATAAACTTTAAACCCATTATAGATACTGGTGATTTCCTATCTCCTAATATATGTTTATTTTGGACTGCTTGTTCCTATGGACCATTAATATCTCAGTAAACTTCCCAAAAGTTACCTTATTTTTCAAAAGAAATGAACTTTTGAAAGAAAACAAAATCTTCCCAAAAATTTCACTAAGTTTGATGCAGTGATTTAGAATGAATGAATGAAATTGTTCAAGTGAGTCTGAATTGGAGTTACTGTTGGTACAATGGGGTTTTATTAATGCTTTGAGGCATGAAAATATCACTTTCTTTTAAGTGATATTTGTCCCCACTAGTTGCTGTTGGGTTGCAGACAAATTCACTCCTAAGGATACAACAAAGCCCTAGAACTTTCGGACAGCAAATCTGAAGAGTTCTCTTCAAGTTGTTTGAGAAGGGGTATAATTTTAAGTATTTTTATAGAAGAGGAAAATAACCACTGAACTGCAGTTAATGGGCAGTTAAGTTGGTTAAGACAGTTAGCGGTAAAATCAGTTAATTAACAACTGCCCTGCCCCACATGTCCAGACCAGAAATAATCCCCAAAAAATCTGAGAATATTTAGTTATTTCTTCTAACCCTTGTGGGAAACTAATTATCAGTCTTATATAAAGACTTTCCAACAATGATATTAGACTTAACTCACATAATGCTATACATAATAAAAGTATTTTTCAACTTAAACTTTTTCTTAGTATCATCTCATCAAAATGCTAACAGAATCAATGGTGGTTAATTCCTTAAACCAAGATTCTTAGGCCAACATCGGATGAAATATACGTATAACATTATCTACTCCTTCACAACTCTTGGTAAAATTTCTTGCCTTGAGTTTCACCTTAGTTTTCATAAACAATTTACGAAGTAAACACATTTTCGCTGAGAGCAACTCCACTCTCTATTGCTTACATAGGTAAGAATCATGGATCAACACCTCGTTTTCTGCACTAACTTAGTGCGATAATCAAGCCACTTATCTACGGCTTGTTATTACCCATTAAACTCTTATCTAGGTGTGACTAGAAAAAAGTTGGGTTCCCACTCAGGTGACTTTAGTGTAATCTTAAACCCATTGCAGTTGAGGTGTTTCTCACCATTTCTCTTGAGAGTGCTTTTGTAAACGGATCCGCTGAGTTCCTTCAAGACTTTACTTATATAATAATGGTAATTACACCTTCATCAATCAACTACATGACATAAGCATGTCTTAGACTTATATGTCTAGATTTTCCATTGTAAATTTTATTAAGCTCTAGACATAGTTGCTGCGCTATCACAAAATACAGAAATGGCTGGCATTGGTTGTGGCGTATATGGGGCAGTTCTTTGGTGAATAATACCATTGTTCTCACAGAATTCATTTGAGAAATATTCACCACCTCGGTCACTTCTCATAATTTTAATCTTCATGCTTTTCTGATTTTCAATAGAGCACTTATAAATTCTGAATTTCTCAAATGCCTCATCTTTTGTTTTAAGCAAATAGACATAAGTATATCTAGACTTGTCATCTATAAAGGTAATAAAATATCTGTTTCTTCCTCTAGTTAATAAACCATTCAATTCACAAATATCAGAATGAACTAGTCCTAGAATATCAATTGTCTTTTCAACACTTGGAAAAGGTTTCCTTGTAATCTTTGCTTGAACCCAAACTCCACAATCTTTATCAAAGGCATGACTATCACATTTAATCATTCCATGCTTAGGCATACATTTCAGCGATCTAAAATTAACATGAGCAAGACGCATATGCCATAAAGTAGGAGAGGACTCATCGAGCGATCTAAAATTAACATGAGCAAGATGCATATGCCATAAAGTAGTAGAGGACTCAACAATATAAGTAGAATCATTGATCTTATTATTGATACTTAATTTAAACATACCATCACAAGAGTATCCTTTTCCTATGAATACACCACCCTTAGTGAATATAAGTTTTCCTCATTCTAAAACAGCCTTTATGCCCACCTTACACGAGATCTGCAGAAACAAGATTCTTCCTAATTTCCGGAACATGTAAGACATTAGTTAATGTCACTTTCATTCCAGAAGTAAACTGAACTTCAACACGGCCTCTTCCCATGACCTTTGCAACATTGTTGTTTCCCATCAGATCGCCGTCTTCTTTCTTGGGAGCTTCAAACATGAAAAGTGGCGCTTGAGTCATACCACCAAACTCTGGATATTGTTGCTGCAGCCATGCTTAATTTAGTAACCATACCAATATGCAGATTTGAAACCATAGCAATGATTTCAGTTGTCTCCTTCTCTGCCATATTAGCCTGGTTGTTCTTCATCTCTTCTTGTTTCTTCTTCCAGAATCTGCACTCTTTCTTAAAGTGCCCTGGTTTGTGGCAAGAGTGGCATTTGGGCCTTTTGTCCTTGTCATCCTTCTTGTACCTCTTGTTGTTGGAGTTTCAGTCTTGGCCCTTCTTTCGTTTGTTCTGGCAGCATGGTTCACCTTAGAGTCGGATTGAGAATCCACTTGCTTTTTGTATTGATTTCTCGTCCCTTCCTCTATCTGCAAATGTTTCTGTAATTGCTCCAAGAACAACGTGTGTAGGAGTTTCTTTCTATAATCATTCCAAGTAGTTGGCAATTTAGCAACAATTGCACCTACTTGTAGTGATTCAGATTTCTCAACCTTCAACTCCTTGAGTCGATTAACCATACTCTGCAAGTCATGAACTTGATCCATGACAGGCTTGTCAGTAGTCATTGAAAATTCAAAGTATTTCATGATCAAAAACTTATCTGTCCCTTGTTTCTCATTGTTGTATCTCGTCACCAGCGTGGTCCATATCTCCTTCGGTGATTTGATGGCAGTGAACAAATTGTGCAGACGGTCTGAGAGGCGGTTTAGGATGTGTCCTCTGCACAACACTTCATCTTCATCTTGTTTCTTTGAATTCTTTCTCTTCTCCTTGATTTCCTCTTCTTCATTGTCTTCTGGATCAGGAATAACCGGCAGATTATCATCCAGAACATAGGAGATCTTCAGCGCAGTGAGTAGATACATCATCTGGTCCTTCCATCAAAACAATCCAATTTGAAGAAGTCTTGATGCATTAGGGTTAATGCTGTTGCCTGTGATCTTTCCTCCATTACGAATATCACTTAAAAATTGTTGGTACATAGGGGTTTTATTAATGCTTTGAGGCGTGAAAAGTTCACTTTCTTTTAAGTGATACACATGGGTTTTATTAATGCTTTGATGCATTAGGGTTGCAGACAAATTCACTCCTAAGGATACAACAAAGCCCTAGAACTTTAAGACAGAAAATCTGAAGAGTTCTCTTCAAGTAGTCTGAGAAGGGGTATAATTTTAAGTATTTATAGAAGAGGAAAATAACCACTGAACTGCAGTTAATGGGCAGTTAAATTTGGTTAAGACAGTTGGCGGTAAAATCAGTTAATTAACAAATGCCGTGCGCCACATGTCCAGACCACAAATAATCCCCAAAAAATCTGAGAATATTTAGTTCTTTCTTCTAACCCTTGTGGGAAACTAATTATTAGTCTAATATAAAGACTTTCCAACAGTTACAACTTTACATGGGGGTTTCCTCATAAAAGTTGCTGAAAAGGGACTGAATCTTGAATAATAAGATCCACTGAATCTACTGGAAAGAGTGTACATAAATTTAATGGACACAAGTTTTCTAGCTGTTTATATGATTAAGTACCTAAAATTTTCCACTAGGTTCACTATTCCTCAGATTTCTCTCCTATCATGCATTCCTGCCTGAATATAACGACCTTTCCTTTTCTAGCGGTCTAGAACCATGCAAACAATCAAACAATATAACTTATGGGATACTTTCTATGATTTTAATGGATAGGGGTCCTTCGCTCGTGTCTTCTATCAAAGATACAACACTTCATAATTCTCTACGGCAACCTGCTCTTGATCTTGTTGAAACTATTATTGTTTCTGAGGCTGCTGCTTTGATATCTTCTGCAATGCATTCTCAAGTTGGAATTTCTGCCAAGAAGAGTGAAGAATATGATGATTCATTTCCATGTGCTCTAGTTAGCGAAGATAAAGATTTTTGTTGTTGGAGTGAATACATTGTTCAGTACAATGCCATTTATCAGGAATATACCGAGTGGTTGTGTGTTCCTATGATATGGTTTGATGTTTTGGTTGATATTGATCATTCAGTTCTTCCCATTTCATTCTCCAAGGCTCTTGTTTGGGCTTTATCTCGTTTCTCCTTGTTAGAGCCTGAAAATGCTGAAGTGTCACTTCCAGTTAAGAATTGGCTGGCAACCAAGGCTATGGAAGTTTCAGTTTATTTTGGTTGGAGATGTCCTACTGGTTCTGATGATGGTGGAGACGGTAAAGAGTCTCAAAATTCAGTCAGGGTGTCAACAATGTGCTTTGCCTTGATTAAAACTTTTAAAAGGTTTGTACATTATTCTAGTCTTTTCCTGCTCTTGGTATTTCTTTTACTACTTTCTGAGAAACACATTGATTATATTGGATTTTAGGTTAGCTGCTCATTTTACAGCTAAGATGGAAGTAGCTGAAATTTGGAAGGAGTGGACTTGGGAGCCACCGATGGCTGAGAGCTTGATTCTATTGCAGGCAGATCCTAATGATGTATGTTAAATTAGCTTCTTATTATTGTTTTCTATTCTGATACTTTGCTGTTTCTTTAATATTACAAATTTGCATGCTTTAACTATCGTGTTTTGTTACTATTCGCACAATGACTTTTTTGCCAAGCACATGGCCATGACACCGGCTTCACTGATATAGGTTTTTGGCTGAAACCAGCCCGCTGAGACCAGCTTCCCAAGCTAGCAGGCATTTGCCGGCTTGGAAGCCAGTGTTAGCGGGCTAGTTTCAGCCAAAAAACCTCTACCGGCATGGGAAGCCGATGTCATGATCGTGTACTTGGCAAAAAATTCACCGTGCGAATATCAAACCAGTTTTTATTAATAGAAATATATTTAGGGTAAATTTGCCTCAATGTGCTGATTGCTTATAAGTATCTTCTGCCAAATAAACTATAAGTATGTCCAAGGCTCTTCTAAGAGTTGTGCGTGCTCGCACCCCCTATTAAAGGAAGAGAAACAACATGATCATTTTCCCTTTTGGATGCAGAATGTCAGGCAATTTGGCAGGCATACCCTAGAAAATTTCTCAAAGACAAGGGGCCTGGCTTGTGGCTTACGTTTTCTCTGTTCATCTGAATGCTCTTTATCTGCTACCTTCTTGGGGTTGAGACATGCTCTCGAGCTGGTAAGTTTGCCACATTTCACTAGAATAAATGTTTCGCTAATTTTTTTTTCCCATGGATGCAGTTAATAAGATCTTTCACCTGATAATGTTCATTTGGCTCTATTCTTCTCATAATGAACTAAATGACCTAGAGATGAACTTTTCAGCTATATTATCTATCATTTTTTGAATTTTGATCCTTGTCAATGATGTGAAACTTATCAGTAGTGCAGTATCAATTTTGATACCTGCGGGCAAAGAACTTGGATGTAATAACACACACCATGATGTATAGCATCCTATGTGGTGTCTTGTGTTTGAGTCTTGTAAAATATTTTACCTCCTTAAGTGTTTCCTTAATAAGAAAAAAGGGGGGAAAAACCAAGTCGGGGTGGTTGAGCCGGAAAGGATCTCATGGTAGCACCCGATGGTCCATGGTTCGATTCCCAGATATGACCGCTCTATATTTACCAAAATCAAGAAAAAGGGGGAAAATCTTTTATAAGAAAAGGGGGGAAAATATTTATTCTAACTTACTCCCTCTGTTAATCAAAACATGTCGTTTTAGGAAGTAAATCTTGTTAAGAAAAACTTATCATTTTAGGTATTTTTTCATTCACTTTACGAATTTGCCCTTGTAATGATTAGATAGTTGGTAGTTATAGTTTTTGAGAAACTAAAAAAGTAGAGTAATAATTAGGGGTACAAGTGTATTTTTGTTTGTTTTCTTAATAAGTGGGTAGATTTCTAAAATGACACGTTTTGATTAATGGAGGGAGTAATAAATTAAAAAAGATTTAAAAAAAATTGATACGGAGAATTACTAGCAGTGTAGCATAGGCAATAGACAATATTTTTTAAAAAGAAAAAAAATTCATTCGTTTCTATTGTGTTGTTATAGTTATTGGTTTATAAGAGATAAAATTTAATAGAATTATAAGCTAATGAAATAAGAAAATTAGGGATGAAGAAGAAATTAATTGTAAGAAAAAGCTATAAATTTTATATAAATAATAAGTACACAGGCACCACTACCAAAGTTGTCTCAAGTCTATTGAATGTATCATAAATCATGAATCTTCTGAGAGTTACTGTTTGCTAATTTGATTTCACGTGTATGTGTGTTTCTGCTCTGCACCCCTACCAATCCAACAGGTCCAGTTAGATCCAGTTCTGACGAACTACAAAGCTTTACATCATTTCTTCTTTGTTCTATACAAAGTTTTCAGAGAAGGATTTTCAAATGCTGAGAATCTACCTGGGCATTCATCTAATGAGCTAAATATGAAGCTCTCTTCCCAAGGTGGTTTTTTGCAGCAACCGACATTCAGTTTATTGTCAGTTCCCGACAATGGCATGCCAAGGGTCTTGAAGAGGTCTTGGGAAAATTTCTGTCATGAGCTTGCCAAAGTTGCATGGCCTTCTGTTCAGAAGTGTTTGCAAAAAGGAAAGGAATTCATGGATTATAAAATCTCCCAGGTACTTGTTTTTTGAATTTTGCTACATGATTGATTTTTATGTAAAAAATTACCATTGTGGTTCTTTCATAAAATGCCTTATGCTTTAAAAAGCTATAGACAGTTTGTAAGCATTCTGGCCATCGTCTGGATGTCTAATGCAATCAATCCAGTACCGTTGTATCCTTTGTTTATATGGGTAAATAAAGAGCGGCCATCCGAGGTTCGAACCGGGGACCTTTGGTTACTAACCGCAAGTCCTTTCCAGTTGAGCCATTCCGGAATGGTTTACCGTTGTATCCTTTGTGCCTTAACTGGACGTGCAGGTGCAGCAGGTGTCATTCCTGTAGATAGTCAGAATGAAGCAAACTGATTATGCCTTTTAACCTATATGGTTCTATACTATTTACCAAGGCCTTGAAGGAAAAGTTGAATATGCTAACATAGGGTCACCACACCATATGGTTCAACCTAAGTACTTTTTTTTTTTGGTAAAATAGATTATTTCATGGCTCAGATTCAGATGTCTTGTCAACCACCCCCCGGTTGGTCTGTGTTTATCGACCTTGATTTTGCAATACCTTGCTCATAGTTGATTTCTTATTGATTATTGATTCAGATGACTAGCGTCCGTGTGCTGGAAATTGTCCCAATTGTATTAGGGAACCTTATAACATCACCTTCTGGCCAATGTGGCTTATATGGAAAGATGACTGTCTACATGTCTGATTTTAGTTGGCTTCATGATTTGGTTGTCTGGGGGAAGTCATCACTTCAGATCATCGTCCGTTACTGGAGGCAATCTTTTAGTTCCATAATCGATATAATGAAGGCATCACTTGGCGACACCTCTTCAGGAATCATCTTGGCCATGGAAAATATTATTTCATGTGGTAACTATATTCTAGGTTTTCATTTAGCAATCAACCATGATTACTGCAACTTGCATAGCATGATAATTAATTTATTATTGATAAGTTCCAACATTTGTTTTCAGATGCTATTTCGGTTGAATCATTGGTGCAACAAGTATTGCAACTCTCAGTTTCATTTTCAACTAGTCAGTCTCACTCGCCTGAGAAATCTAGACAAAGGTCCAGAGACACTCTTTCCGAAAATTTAGCATTAGGTGGTGCATCCTTAGACATGAAGCCGTTGTCCCAAGTTGGCACAGGTTGGAAGAATCTGGATTTTGAGGAGAGCAAAAACAATTTGGATGATCCAGTCATTCTTTCAGATGATGACATAGGAAGCCATAATGAATCACATGAAGATATTTTGGATCATGTTGACAAGACATCTCAGTGGAACCTGGTTGAAATGACTTCCCCTAAAAGTAGTACTCCAAGCACAATAAAACGACATTTGGATAGAGTTGCTACCGGTCAAACTTCTGAAGCTCAGCTTGATGGGAAAACTTTCCCCTTTGGTAGGTCATTGAGAAATTTATCAGAAACACTTTTGAAGAAAGTTCCTACTGGAGTTGAAACCCTGACTTCAAAGCATGATAAATCTGCTGCAACAAGGGACGTCCAAGCATCAGCACCCTTGGTGAAACCAAGTGTCATGGACAACAAGAAAAAGGAGCTGACGAAGTCTAAAAGCAGAAGTGAACCTATCAAATCTAAACATCCTGATAATGTTCCCAATACGACTTCTTCAAGAACTGATGCAATTCTAAAAGCAGTAGTGCACAATTCTGAAGATGATCCACTGGAGCAGGCTTTAAAATCTGTTCGACGTAAAACTTCAATTTTGATAAAGCAGAGCTCTGTTGTTCCTAAACGACAAGTGATTCAACTTGGCGTGCCTGTAGAAAGCAGACCTGGATACATGCAAAAGCAGGAGTTAGGAGCCAGAAGGTTTAAACCACCAAGATTAGAGGAATGGTTCCGGCGAATTCTAGAGTTGGACTATTTTTCTGTCGTGGGATTATCGTATGAGAATGAGGATGAAATCAAAGTCTCAAGTGAGTTGAAGGAAGTCCCAGTAACTTTTGACTCATTTGAGCAGTACGTTGACATCTTTCGTCCATTGGTATTGGAAGAGTTTAAAGCACAGTTGCATAGTTCTTTCCAAGAGTTGTCTGGTTTAGAAGAGATGTCATGTGGTAGTTTATCTATTTTATCAGTTGAAAGGGTTGATGACTTTAACCTTATTCGCTGTGTACATGATGAAATTGATGTTTCTGCATCTAGCTACTGCTCAGAAAATGACTTGATTTTGTTGACAAAGCAGCCGTTGCAAAAGTCTCCACATAATGTTCACTTACTTGGAAAGGTATATTAACTTTGACTCTGAATTTGCTAAATATTTTTCTTACTCCAGTCTTCAAACTTGTGATGAGTAACATCATCATGCCATTGATTCAGGAAAGCTATAGTTGTAGGTAGGAATCGGATACTGAAGAAATCATTTCCTAAATGAAGAGAAGTAGAAAAATGCAACAACGGCTGTGTAATTACTTATATCTTTGTGTTGTCAAATCAAATGTTTTAAGAAAACCAGAGGTATGCAAAAAAAGAAAAAAAATCAGTTTGAAAATGATGTTTGTCATGCTGTAGTGTACTGTTGTTGGGATAACACTTTGATTTGTTTCATTTTTCTTTACTTTAGGGTCTTTTGGTGCAGTCTCCTCTATCACAGTTGTGTTCATTTTCTACCCATCCTGTCCCTACATATGCAGGATATACTGAGCTTGTGGTTCGTTGCAATGCTGAAATGTAAAGAAAATGAATGCTTTTATGTTGACAAGTATTAGATAAACATTTTGTATTCCTTGGCTACTTTTAGGCATAATTCTTCTGCTACAGTACTGTCTCAATGATACAGTGCAGATTTTCTTTTCCTTGTAGCCCATCTTTTCTCCTTTCAGTAAGTTTGCATTTTGCTAGATACTCCATGCTGACTGCTTCACTTCTGCTACTTTTAAACAAAGTTTCAAATATCTTGTGTCACGTTTATGCTCCTTGTTTGTCTTGATGACATGATTGAGGGGTCTTTCAGGTAGAGAGACATGAAAAGGACAATAAAAGGAGATCAAATATACTAGTGATCAGAGTTTATCTTCAAGGTGGCTGTTCACGTCTTAATCGAGCTAGAAAATTGCTTCTTGAAAGAAGCAAGTGGTTTCTTAGCCGTATTATGAACATTACTTCACAGCTTCGAGAATTCCAGGCACTCACTTCAGTTAGCACCATCCCTGCTCTACCAGTTATTCTGAGACCTGCTAAACAGTCTTACCACCATGAACCCAGAAGTTCGAATTCAGGTAAATTACCCCAAGCAATGCAGAGAGTTCTGCAGTCAACTTTTAATGATAGCCAACTTCAAGCTATAGGTTCTGCATTAAAATCTACAGATTCTGAAAATGCTGTAGATTTATCACTTGTACAGGGGCCTCCAGGTATTTATACATCCCTAAATCTATTCATTTCTGAAGGTTGCAGTGAAAAATGCTTGCTTAATTTATGGATTAATATGATTCTACAGGAACTGGAAAGACCCAGACTATTGTGGCAATTATCAGCGCTTTCCTTGTCATGCATTCTCCTTGCTCAAATGTTGCAGAAAATCAGTTAACTCGCAATGTGAAACCAGTCACCAATTCAAGAACACAAATTAGTAACAGTGCTGCAATAGCACGTGCATGGCAGGATGCTGCTTTGGCCAGACAACTGAATAATGAACCTGAGAAGGACAATAAATCAACAAAAGCACTCAGTAGAAGAAGGGTGCTTGTCTGTGCACAGTCTAATGCTGCAGTCGATGAACTTGTTTCAAGATTAGCTGGGGAAGGCATTTATGGTGCTGATGGCTTAATGCATAAGCCATATATTGTGCGCATTGGTAATGCAAAAACAGTACATCCAAATTCACTAGCCTTTTTCATTGATACACTTGTAGAAAATCGTTTGAGTGAAGAGAAGATAAAAAAAAGCGAGGGAAAGAGCATTATGGATGGAGAATCTTCTGCTATGATTCGTTCCAGTTTGGAGAAGATAGTGGATCGTATTAGGTTCTATGAATCAAAACGTGCCAATTTGAAAGAGGTAGGGTTGGAAATGAAGCATGTTAAAGCTAATGAAATTTCTGAGATGGATGATGGAAATGAACTATCTGATGCTGAGCTGGGAGCAAAATTAAGAAGCTTATATGAACAGAGAAAGGAGATATATAAAAAACTTGCTGGAGCACAGGCTGAGGAGAAGAGGAGCTATGAAGAAATTAAGGCACTTCGTACTAAACTAAGAAGGTCCATACTGAAGGAAGCTGAAATAGTTGTAGCAACTTTAAGTGGCTGTGGTGGAGATTTATATTCCATCTGCTCTGAATCTGCATCAACTGGCAGAATGACCTACACATTTGAACAAAATCTTTTTGATGCTGTAGTTGTTGATGAAGCTGCCCAGGTAATCCTATGTTGCTTGCTTTTATTTATTAATTGTTTCTGGGTAATAAAGAAAATTCAGTTGCTGAAGTTAAGAGGCAAAGTTGTAAACACAAGAAGGGAAGAGGCGTGAGATGGAGCCACCTTCTACGATTGTTTACACTTGACTTTCCAAGCTTTTAGTTGAAAGGCGAAATTCACCGTTTTTTTTCTATATCTATACTTCTGTTCTTCCTACATGTATCAGCCTACTTCTAATCCCAAAATTTATTCTGTCATGATTTGCTTTATATCACCATGTTGGCGCTTCAAAATTCCTTTTTCTTTATTCACGTGCACAATATGCCATGGCTGCGTACACAGCTGCATTGTTTCTGTCATCAATATATTTTCCTCTGATTTCCTTGAAACACAAGTTGATCCAGTCATTACTGCTCTAGAAATTTAATGAGTAAAGCAACACTGCCAACACTAAAATGAGGATATGTCTGTTTCTCTGGGTTAGCCTTGAGAGACAATTTAAGCCATCAGGGTTTATTTATTTAAAGTCTTTCTCTTATTCAATCCATCCTGAGTATTGATGTAAACGAGAAAAGCATATTTAGTATTTGATCTGTCCCAAACCAATTATGTGGACTAGGGGAAGACTTTCGCACTCAAATATATTCAAGGGATTGTAAAAAGATTAAAGAGAAGGCTTTGTCAGAAAGGGAGAAGTTTGCTCCTTACTCTGTCAGTCCTTATCCATAAAGGAATGGTATTTTATATTGCTAGGTCTTTTGTCCACTGAGTTGAATGATATTTGTTTGTAGGCTCTGGAACCTGCCACTCTAATACCTCTTCAGCTTCTAAAATCCAGTGGTGCTAAATGTATCATGGTGAGTCAATGTTATTTTTTTAAATCAATGTAAATCTAGAAGTTCCGAGCCTTTACAAATACAATTCACTGATGACTGTCAATATTTTGATTATCCTTGTAATCTAATTAGAAGTTAAAACTTTAAATTATCTTGAAGGTGGGTGATCCAAAGCAGCTACCTGCTACTGTTCTGTCAAATGTGGCCTGCAAATATTCGTATGAGTGCAGCATGTTTGAGCGTCTACAGCGTGCTGGTCGACCTGTCATTATGCTTACTAAACAAGTAAATGCAACTTCAACTGAATTAATAAATTAATGTTCAGTGTTCCTTACATTTCCTTATTCATTTTGTATATCCTCTCTACTCTGTTTTGTCTCTGTTATCTTATTCTAGCACTTTGTTATTTTTCTTATTTCTGAACTAGTTTTCTTTTGTTGGCAGTACCGCATGCATCCAAGTATCTCTCATTTTCCTTCCATTCATTTTTATGATGGGAAGTTGCTGAATGGTATCCAGCTGTCCAGTAAAACGGCACCATTTCATGAGACAAAATCTCTGGGACCTTATGTATTCTATGATGTCATTGATGGACAGGAAATGCATGGTAGAAATTCTGGAGCTTCTTCCCTCTGTAATGAGGGTGAGGCAAATGCTGCTGTGGAAATACTGAAATATTTCAAGAATAGGTAGGGCTGGAGCAAATGAGCAATCAAGTTTGTTATTATGTGAATCCATTTAGTTGCCACTAATTAGCGAGACACTTGTATTTGACAGGTATCCTGCTGAGTTTACCGGTGGAAGGATTGGAATTATTACACCGTACAAGTCCCAACTTTCACTCTTACGGTCACGGTTTTCCAATGCGTTTGGATCTTCTGTTACTTCTGACATGGAGTTTAACACTGTAGATGGGTTTCAAGGACGGGAGGTTGATATACTGTTGCTTTCCACTGTCAGATCTTCAACGTCTTCGGCTACTGTCAGGCATAACTATAGAAACATTGGGTTTGTTGCTGATGTAAGACGAATGAATGTTGCTTTAACCAGGGCCAGGCTGTCCCTGTGGATTTTAGGAAATTCAAGAACATTAAATACCAACAATGACTGGGCTGCTCTTGTCAAGGATGCTAGTGCGAGGAATCTCTTGGTTCCTGTAAAATATCCGTACAAAGCCTTGTTGACAACAGCCTCGGGAACTTTCCCCGAAATTTCAGGCTATCCTTCTAGTGAGGCTAGTTACGACAAAGCTGAAAGAATTCAATATGGGGTACAAAATGAAGGTTCTTCTCAGAAAACCCATGAAGATAAGTCCGGATGTATTCGAGCCCCAACTAAGAAAAGGCGACATGAAGGAGATATCCGAAAAAAAGAAAAACAAACAGACTTTGGTGTTGAGGATAAAGATCATTCTGTTAAGCAAATCTCATTGGAGGGCCGTTTTAATGAACTTACATTGAAGAATCCTAACATAAAGGATGCTAAAGGTGAACACTCAAAGCAGATGGAGAATCCTGAGACAAGCGTTCCATCTCAACATTCCAAAAGGCAGAAAAGTAGGCACAATTCAACTTCACCCGATATGGGAAAATCTGTGTGTGAAGATGCAGATAATAAAGAGCGGCTCCAAACTGGACTTGATCCTTCTAAAGCTTTGATCTCCAAAAGGAAGCAACAGCGTGATGCTGTTGATGCACTTCTTTCGTCTGCTCTTATACCTTCCAAGAAGTCTGAAACTTCATCAAAGACAATGCCTGTCAGAAAGCCTCCTTCACATTCATCAGCACACAATAATCTTAAAATAAAGAAGACAAAAAAAAGGTGAACTTCTTTTTATGCTTTTGCTGAAATGTAATAAATTAGTTTGCTTCTCCTTTGCAATACTTTAATGCCTCAATACAGCTTTTAGACATGGGTTCTTCTTGAGTCTTTGCCTGTTGCTGTAACTGGAGGCATGATTAAATTGTTAAATGTGTATCAACTTTAGTCCCCTTTATGCGATTTCTCAATGCGTGGCTTGGCATTTGACATGCTTTGGTGCCCTACAAATATCAGCGTTCCAGCACACAAATGCTACCGAAACTGCACATTGTTTGTTAAGAAATACAGTTGATTATTGATTTTATCTTATACATTGTGCATATTCACAGTAGATGGTATCTGTCATTTAAATGTGTCTGGTTTTAATATTATTTAACGTCTTTCTATTGTATACATAATTTGTTTTGAATAAATTTGTGGGACTGAATTTCTTGTGCTTCTTGTGGCGCCTCGTTCAACGGCTAATGTAAAAGTGGAACATGAAGTCATGGTGGGATGGCAACCCTGAGCTCCTTTGACACTGGCCAGAGATGCACAATTTTTTCACATTTTCTACGAGGCTGGTAATCATCAGTCCATGATGGAGCATAAATATAATTAGGGAACCTCTTCAAGGTCATGGAGCAGCATGATTGGTGAGGTTGTGGGCATGAAGCACAATCAATAGACAAGATATAATGCCCACACAAGAAATTAAGCTGGCATCTTTTGAGTGCATCAGTCAAGAAATGGTAGCAGGATCTCTTCTATGTTTTTCTATTTCTATAATTTTCCTGATCCTGATCATGGATTTCTGATTATACTTGTATTTCCATAACCTCATTCTTGTTTAGAATATGCATCTAAGCATGTGTGCTCCTCGAATTTTGGGTATTCAGTGTAGTTCATTTATCAGAACACTACAATTTTAGTAATTATTTTTCCATTTCCTTTGTTTAATTGAACCTGTTCTTCAGTATGTTTTTATTGATTAATGAACGAGTGGTAGTATCATGGACAAAATTATAAAAAGAACAAGTTTACAAACAACATTTGATCAAATGTAACATGTACTTCTTATAAGCATAAATCATCATTTATTCATTTTTTATGATGAGGAATAGAATGGGGCCATGGGGCATTATTTCCCTGTTGAACTTCATATGTTGTCTGGTTTGTATTCTTTGTTTCTACTTCGGAGATCGGATCTTTTGCCTGGACATCGTCTTAAGTGTTTTCCGATCTGTTTATCTAGTGTGTCTTAACTGTTTTATAATCTTTGCAGAGATATGGCCTTGTGGGCAATGTTCCTAAAAACGCTTGGCGGGTGCTTGGCGGTAGGGTAGGGTCAAGGGTCTAGGCGGGGTCTAGGCGGATTTCATGGCAGAGCTTTGCTGTCTAGGCGGGATTTGACGACCTTGACGGCCTTGGCGGTGGGGCGAGTTCAAGGGTTTAGGCGGGGGTCTAGGTGGGTCTTGAAGAGTTTTTTAGAACAATGCTTGTGGGACATAAAAGCTACTGCTAACCTGCTTGAAAGCAAGAAACTATTTGTTACTTGGATGATTCTCTAATTGCCCTGTTGTGTCACTGATCTTGATTGCATGCTATTCTAGTAAGTTCATTTCCCTTTTCTATGCATCTTCATTGGTGCCTATGTTACCTCAAGGAATTATCCCCTTGCTAGTTGTTAGTTAGTAGTTACTACTGCTGAAGGCAATGCACAAATCATCCTTGTACCGGATCCTAGTATTCACCCAAAGATTCATGCAAGAAATAGTCAATATGGATAATCCAAACTAGTCACTTACATTCTTATCCTTTATTATTACTCAATCTTCTTGCAGAGACCACACAATTATATTAAAAACAAGAGTTGAAGTGGTAATCCATTTGGTTGCCTACTAGTTAGTGGTTACAAAGATTTACCTCTGGGGTAAGAAAGGAGACAGGTACTATCCCAAGTTCTGGCCCATTCAACAAAAGAAAAAAACAGATACTATTATAGTATAACAGTACCTCCACATAGAGCATTCAAGAGAGCTCCATTTTATTGTATACTGAAAATCACAAGTCTAATAGTATGGCTTTACTTCACCAATGGGGCGTCGTATTTTTGCTTACCGAGAACAAAGCTATAATTGTTTTTTTTCTTATGAAAAGATGATCACATGATTGATAGATAGACAGTTGCAAAAGGGACACCAATTGAAAGGGAATGAGCTTATTATGGATAATAGTATCAAAAATTTAAAATAGTTTCTCTTAAGTACTAAATATTGTAATCTCGTACATTAAGGAGAAGGATCCAAGTAAATGAATAAGGAGACCAGACAATAATACATGGTAATACCTAAAGGCTAAAGTAGCATCTTTCAATTTAGTAAACAAAATCAAAGATTCCTGATGATATAATCATTAACCTGAAGCATTTCTTCTAAAGGTTGCTTGTTATGTTAAAAGTAAAGTCTTCATTCCATGTTGATTCTTTAGTCCTGAATTCCATGATTCATTCAATAACTTCAGTCAAAACCCAGTTTTACATTATGTGATATGGTCATTGTAAAGCTGAAAAAAGTCTGGATTTCTTAAAATTCCAATGCCCGTCAGTCTATAGATTTTTGTGCTGTATACCACAAGCTCATTAGGCAGAGAAAACATAAAAGAATCAACCAGCAGTGTGGAGCGGTGGGCCAGGGCGGTCTAGGGAGCGGCCGATAACAGAAGATCTGATTGCCGGTGAGCAGAGGAGCGCCGGCTAGGGATTGCTGGAGCAGGAGGAGGAGGTGCGACGCCGAGGGCTCAACCCCGAGAGCAGAGGAGGATGGGTCGGCGAAGCCGGTGGCCAGTCCATCGGAAGAAGCCGCCCGGGCGGCGCCAGGAGAGAAATAGAAGGGTTGGAGGCTAGGGTTAGTAGGGGTTGTTGAGAGGGTTTTTAGGAGAGCGTTTCGAGGGGCTGACAATCACACAAAAGGAAACTGGCGGTGGCGGCGGAGAAGGTTGGAGATGAGCAGGCGGGCGGCGACAGGCTCGGAGATCTGATTGCCGGTGAGCGGTGGCCATGGTGTTAAAGATGATGAACAGGAGATGAGGCGGTGAGCGGTGGACATGGTGTTGAAGATGATGAACAGGAGATGGCGGTGAGCGGTGGCCATGGAGACTGGCAGTTGAAGCTCTGGTTGCCGGTGAGCGGTGGCCTTGGTGTTGAAGATGACGAACCGGAGATGAGGCGGCGGCTAGGGTTTTGAGGGGGTTACATTTTGAGAGCGTTTCTTTAACTGCCTCAAAGATCCGGTCACATCTCAGTTTTGATCGGATTTTCACTCTTAACATGGTTGTTGAATAAAGTGTTTTATTAAAACTTGTGCAAAATGCTAAAAGGCAATGTATTTTAGGACGGAGGGAGTAAGAAAATATAACTAATATACTAAAATATTATTTATTAACAAACCACACAATAGTGCATTTAATAAGACTAATATTTATGTAAGAAGAAATTTGGTGGAATATCCATTTTGTAAATGTAATTAGCAAAATATCTAATTTTATTTAGTAGTTAAGTAATTCTTCTTTTAGAATACCTAAAATACCCCTATTTTAATCTATCCCTAAATGTCTATTTTGTTTACAATTTAGTTTTTTCGCCAGTTTTTAGTTCTTTAGCTAAATGTTCGTTTTTATTTGCACATAATTCGTCATATGTTCCTAGGAGTTTTTGTTTACAATTTAGTTCTTTCATCAATTCTTCTTTCATCGAACGATTAAGTTTAGGAATAAAAAGGGGAGTCGAAGAATTGCATGGTTACATTTACTACGTCAGATTGCAATTCAAGTGACGGACATAAGTTCGTTCGTTGCTTGATAATTGATATGCATTCAAGCAATGGATATAAGGGATTCCGTCGCCCAGACTAGGCCCAAAGTCGTCCCTTCCTGAGTTTCCATTTAGGCGACCGACTTTGAGTAATGTTCGTTGCTTGATCATGTTCGGATGACCAACTTTTCTATCGTCACCAATACTAGTCGCTTGAAAGAGAGATGAGCCATAGAAAATCCATTAGGTGACGAACAAATTTCCAATGTTAGTCGCTTGAATGAGAGACAAATGGAAGCCTATGTTCAAGCGATGAATTATGGTAACATGTTCGTCGCTTGAATGAGTGCTAATTTGACTCGGTTTCTCAAGCGACGAAGTAATATCTATGTTCTTTGCAAAGTTGAGACGCAAACAAAACTTACGTTCAGGCGACGAACTATGACTATTGTTGGCCTCTTGAGGGGAGTCAAAATTTGGCCATCCTTTGTGTCATTCAAGCGATAAGAAAACACCCATTATGTCGTTGCAAGAATGAGGTTTAAATATCAAATTCAAGCGACTAACATATATGTGTCGTTGATCGCCCGAAATGGGCACCCAACTGACAATCTCGTTGTTCATGTGACGGATATGGGTCAATGTTGGTCCCTTGAATAGGAAAAGTAAATCAGTTCATTTAATTCTTTTATTCAGGCGACCAACACTTTTATGTTGTAACGGCCCGAGTTATAAAACCCGGGTTACGTTTCGAACGATTGGATACTTTCATTCAGATCTTGCAATTCAAGTACGGGCCGAGTTTTGATAACAAAATGTTAGATTTGAAAAAAGGGATTTCATACCCTAAATCCGCGATAGGTCCATTGGGGACCAGGTGAACTTGTCCTAATTCTAGTTCGAGCAAAACAATTTTAAGTTCAAAAACAAGCAACAAAATAAATCTAAGATACAAGATGCCACGACCGGACCAGATCAAAACAGAAATACGCGAGTAAGATGCCAAAATCTCAAGTGTATGAAGGGTTGAATGTCCAAAGTCAGTCTCTCATATACTATGCCCAAAGGGAGTCCCCGTCACAGAAGCAAGCATGCAAATAAAGGATTAAGTAACTGAAACTATACAACAAGTCAAGGTCAAGCCACTCACGCAGGTCCGGAAGACCTCGTTGAGGACATATAATTTGTCTATACCTAAATAAAGGATGATCGAATGTAGTGCGGAAAATAAACATACCAGGCATGCTTTATATATATATAGGGTAGGGTTCAGGTGAGAAGTATATGCTACGGTGAGAAGAAAATAAGTAGTCTGATTGGTGGAAATGAATATGCTTTTTACTTTAGTAAAAAAAACTCTCACGCGCTTATCTCCTCGTCTTCTTTCTGTTTGGCTTCGTTCTCGTTCTCCCTCTCATCCTCTTAAGTCATGATCTCTGCTCCCATCCTCTAGATTCGCGCTCAGCCTCACCCATGGCTTCCTCCGTTAATCCCTCCCTCTCCTCCGTTTGCCTTGCTTCATTCAGATCGGAGCTCGCTTTCGAGGAGTTCAACACCAGCGCCCTAATTTGGAGCGAGATTGACCACCGCGATTTTGGAGTCAGAGTCGGAGGCTAGGGATTGGAATTAATTATTGCAGCCGAGAACGACGATTTTGGAGTCAGAGTCGGAGGCTAGGGTGGAGTACGGTTACATCGAAGGAGATCTGCAGTGCAAGAGTTGGATTCCGGTGTTGTTGATCGACGGTGAACTCATTGTTGAATCAATTATCGCTAAGCGAGCGGGGATTCGGGCCTGGATTGGGTTGGGTCTGATCCGAGTCTGATGGAAGTTTGCCATGGATTCACTCAACAATAAGAAATTGATTGTTGTGATATTGAAGGCTGCGAGGTTGATTAGTCCTCTCTTTCCGAGTTTCTGCACAACCTTAATAAGAAATTGCACGAATCTATTAATATCCACTAGTTTCTTAGACCATGAGCAACAAAGAGTCACACGAATCAAAATTCATTTCAACCACATCAACAACTATTCCTGCCACGTCAGCTTTCCACTAACTTTTCAGCTTTTTACATTTTTCACCCACAACAGAGAGTCGCGCGAATCAAAACCCATTTTACACTTTTTTTATATTTATTAAGCTAAATGTTGATTTATTTTACTTAATTTTTTTTTTGTTAATGATATTATTAATATTAATACGTATCATTAAAATAAAAAGACATACGATTAAATTTATAAATATTTTATTAACTTGATACACTGAAAAAAACACGGAAACAAAAAAAAATAAGGCTAACTATGTGTAATCCAATACTAATTTTAATGGTCAAATTTATCTATTTTTATGATGTAAGTTTACGTTGATTTAAATTAATGTTGTTTATGTGACTATAAATATTTAACATATGGTAAACTTAGCGAATTTTTTTTTCTTCCAAACATATGCAAAATGGGTGTCATTGGATAGAGAAAAATAAATCGTATTAAAAAATAAGTTATTTTTTAAAAAATAATAATTTATTTAACAAATAAATGAGGGTTTAAATTTTAATTAAACCCCATGCCACGTGGCTTTCAACCATTGGCTAACAAAAAAAAACTAAATGTGAATGAATGAACCGAATCAATACTTGGCACTCCTCCCCCCGAATCAAATTTTCTCTCTCCTCCCTCTTTCCAATTTCTGCTGGCCTGGCGCTTATTTTGATCCGCCCGAATCTCCGTTGCTCATGGTCTTATAGTTAATGTATCTCAGTTAGGCCCTGATTATCCGCTAACTGGTCAACCTACTTCTTTTATCTACTCGTAAATGACTAAATGAAATCATATCATTGATTTCATTTTTGCATAGTCACAGTGTGCTATATGTATCAATTGGGAATATGTCAAAGAATTTGTAGTTTTGTTTCAATTCTTATTGCTTGTATCAACCTGATTAGAGCTGCTGAATTTTTAGTTTTTTCCCTTCTTTTTTGGTTAGAGGAATTTCACTGGTGATTGGAGTTGCTTGTTATGGTACTTTTCATTGATAAATTATGTAGTAGCTATTAGAATTTTTTATTTTGGAGTTTTTGTTAGATGCAGGTATGCCACTACTGTTTTTGGAGTATTCATCTTGTACTCTCCATGTTATAGAAACATATACATTGAGAGAGAGACAGAGAAAAAGAGAGAGAGTAAGCTGGTGTTTGGGCCGAGTATATATGTTCATGAGTAGGGATGGCAACGGGGCGGGTTCGGGGCGGAGAGTACCCTCCCCGTCCCCATCCCCGTTTATCAAAACTCCCCCGTCCCCGTCCCCGTTCGGGGATTGAAAATCGTCCCCGTCCCCATCCCCGCCGGGTCCCCGTCCCCGTTTAATGTTTCCCCATTTAGTTTTTCCGCAGGTTTTCTTATGGATTTTCCCATCAAATTTCATGATATAAGATTCACCTTAGTTTAATATATAAGTTTATACATACTACAAAACATATTAAACCTTAAAAAAATATAAATAGGTTAATTGATAACAAACAATAATTAAAAATATTAAAATAATACTTGTACGAACATTCTAAAGGGGTTTAACGGGGTCTCCATCGGGGATCCCCGCGGGTTTCCCTATCGGGTAGCGGGGCGGGGCGGGGAACGGGGTGGGGACTATCATCCCCGTCCCCATCCCCATCCCCGTGCGGGGAACAATTTTTGCTCCCATCCCTGTCCCTATCCCCGTTTATTTTTCCCATCCCCGTCCCCGTATCGAGGATTCCCCATGGGGATCGGGGAGTTCCCGTCCCATTGTCATCCCTATTCATGAGGTAAATAGAGGTGGTTCATTAATTTTACACCAAGGGTTCAGGTTTTTAATACCAAGTGGTTCGGGGTTTTAATGGCAAGTTGTTCAGGGATTTAATACTAAGTGGTTCAGGGTATGTATTTATACCAAGTGGTTCAGGGTTTTAATACCAAGTGGTTCAGGGTTTTAAACCAAGTGGTTCAGCACATATAAATAGAAGTGGTTTACGAAGTAAATAGTATTTGGTTAATGAACCATTTTATTTTAAAAACAAATAAATAAATAATTAAAAATAAACATTACAAGAAAATAAAAAAAGAGTGAAAATTTTACAATTATTAAATAGTAGTGGTTTATCAAATAAATAGTATTGGTTCATGAACCATTTTATTTTCAAAAAAAATAAATAAGTAATAAAAATAAATATTAAAATAAAATAAAAGAAGAGTGAAATTTTACAATTATTAAATAGTAGTGGTTCATCAAATAAAGAGTAGTGCTTCATCAAATAAATAGTATGATTCATTAAATAAATAAAATAAATAAATAATTAAAAAATAAACATTAAAAGAAAATAAAGAAGAATACAAATTTTACAATTATTAAATGCTAGTGTCTCATGAAACAAATTCTAGTGGTTCATGGAGTAACTTCATCAACCACTTCCTGATAACCCCAATTCGGATGTTATGTTTCGAGTTTGCACTAATTAATCATGTTAAATCACATTTTCACATGTTCAATTCGGATGTGTTTTTATACCAAATGGTTCAGGGTTTTTATACTGAGTGGTTCAGTGTTTTTATACAAAGTGGTTTAGCACATATAAATAAAAGTGGTTCACGAAGTAAATAGTATTGGTTCGTGAACCATTTTATTTAAAATAAATAATTAATTAATTAAAAACTAAAAAGGGTTGAACCACTATGAGTGAAAAGGCTGAACCACACGAGCAAAAGGGCTAAACCACTATGAGTAAAAGGGTTGAACCACACGAGTAAAAGGGCTGAACCACTATGATTAAAGGGTTGAACCACTAAGAGTAAAATGGCTGAACCACTGAGAGTAAAAACGGTTTAACCACTAAGAGTAAAAGGGTTGAACCACTTCTTGGTAACATCATTAACCACTTCCTTATAACTTGTGAACCACTTATTGTTTTTTTTAACAAAACATATACTAAATGGGTGTCTATGTGTAGATAAAATTAAATTACACCAAAAAATATATTTTTTAAATTTTTTTAACAAGTGAAAATGCCTAAAAATAGTTTTTAAAAGTCCATGAACTAATACTATTTATTTCATGAACCAATACTATTTATTCGTGAAGTTATCAAGAAGTGGTTCTTTAAATAAATATTATTGGTTCTTGAAATAAATAGTATGTTCATGAACCATTTTATTTTAAAAACCAATAACTAAATAAATAATGTAAAATAAACATTAAAAGAAAATGAAAGAAGAGTGAAAATTTTACAATTATTAACTAGTAGTGGTTCATCACATAAAGAGTAGTGGTTCATCAAATAAATAGTATTGGTTCACGAACCATTTTATTTTAAAAACAAATAAATAAATAATTAAGAACTAAATAAATATTAAAATAAAATAAAAGAAGAGTGAATTTTTTTGCGATTATTAAATAGTAGTGGTTGATCAAATAAAGAGAAGTGGTTTATTAAATAAATATGATCGGTTCATTAAATAAATAAATAAATAAAACAATTAAATAATTAGAAAAACATGAAAAGAAAATAAAGAAGAATAAAAAATTATAATTATTAAGTGGTAGTGGTTCATCACGAACCACTTTTTTATAGGTTCATGAACCAATTCTTTATAGGGCTGAACCACTGTGAGTAAAATGGTTGAACCACTAAGAGTAAAAAAGGCTGAACCACTAAGAGAAAAAGGGTTGAACCACCAAGAGTAAAATGGATGAACCCCATGAGTAAAAGGGCTGAACCATATATTTGTAGCTTCATGAACCACTTCTATATAACTTCATGAACAACTTCATAGGTTCATGAACCACTTCTTTATAGCTTCACGAACCGCTTCTTTAGCTTTACGAACCGCTTCTTTATAGCTTCACGAACCACTTCTACATAGCTTCATGAACCATTTCTTTATAGCTTCATTAACCATTTCTTTATAACATAATAAATCACTTCTTGATAATTTAATGAACCACTTCTTTATTGGTTTATGAACACTTCTTTATAACTTAATGAACCACTTCTTTATAACTTAATGAACCGCTTCTTGATAACTTCATGAACCACTTCTTTTATTGGTTTATGAACCACATCTTTATATGTTCATGAACCACTTCGTTTTAGGTTCGTGAAACACTTCTTTATATGTTCATGAACCACTTTTTTATAACATCATGAACCACTTCTTTTATAAGTTCATGAACCACTTCTGTATAGCTTCATGAACCACTTCTGTATAGGTTCATGAACCACTTCTTTACAGCTTCATGAACCACTTCTTTTATAGGTTCATGAACCACTTCTTTATAGGTTCATGAACCACTTCTTTACAGCTTCGTGAACCACTTCTTTATAGGTTAATGAACCATTTTTTATAGCTTCATGAACCGTTACTTTATAACTTCATGAACCACTTCTTTTATAGGTTCATGAACCACTTCTCTATAGGTTCTCGAACAACTTCTTTATAACTTAATGAATCACTTCTTTATAGCTTAATAAATCACTTCTTTATAGGTTCATGAGCCACTTCACTATAGGTTCATGAACCACTTCTTTATAGGTTCATGAACCACTTCTTTATAGCTTCATGAACCACTTTTTTATAGCTTAATGAACCATTTCTTAATAACTTCATGAAAACTATGAATAAAATGGATGAAACACTATGAATAAAATCGTTGAACCACTACAAATAAAATGGCTGAACCACTTCTTGGTAATATTTTTTTCAACAAAACATATATTCAAAGTGGGTGTCTATGTGTAGATAAAATTAAATTACAACCAAAAATATTTTTTTTGACAAGTGAAAATGTCAAATTTTTTTTTTTTATAAAAGTTCATGTAAATACTTTTACATGTACGTACATTTTCTAATTAATTAGTAAGTTGGCGCGTGTAATTAATTAGTGTGTTTGATTTGACGCGTGTATTTGTGAGAGTGTGGATGTTACTAATTAATTTGGGTGGATGTTACTGTAAAAGCTGGGATTTTCAAATCCTAATTTTTTTCGAACAAAGAGAATTAAAAATGAAATTTAATCGGTTTTAAAACTTATTTAGCGGATTCCGACCGAAATATAAATTTGACGAATAATTTTCTTCCTTGACCTCGAAAATTCAAAATAATTATCGGATGGCGATATCCTTTTCGATTTTTAAAATCTAATTGATCGAGGTAGCAGCATTCGGGAAAACTAACATTTGAGAACTAATTTCGCGTATTCGAAACTGATTTCCGGGTATTGATTTAACCACTTCCACACACAATCCTCACCAACTCCCTCACCTCCCCCATGCCTCCTTCAAATCAATCCCCTCCCTCTCCCCGTCATTCACTTATCATCACCATTCCCACGCCATCTCCCTCTCCCCGTCATTCATCCTCCATCAGGACCATCACCATCTCAGATCATCACCATCTTGGATCACCACCATCGCCATCTCAACCCAAACACCAGCAGCATCTCCACCTCCTTTCGCCACCACCACTCTTCGGACACCATCTGAGCACCACCGAGCCTTGGCCCTGTTTTTCCGAGGAGTGGTTGAGCACCCCTCGAGCCGCACCGAGCACCAACGCCGTCGCCGCCGAGCCACCGCAGCCTCGACGACCTCCTTTTTCCCCTGTTTCCACAACCAAGATCGTCGCCCAGATTGATCGCGAACCAAACTTTCGGTGAGTCGTTCTCCTTCGTTTTTGATCCAAACTAACCTCGGACTCCACCATCACGTTCACCCATGTTCCACGCAGGACTGACGAGCCATCGGTATCCTCCGAAGACGCTCAGCTCTCCGATCGAGAGCTCCGAAGTCGCGAACATCCTCGGTGAGCGTTCGATTCCTCCTTTATTTTTCTTCATTCGTTTCGATTCCTTTCTTGTCCTCGGGTGGTCGGAGAGTGCGTGTGGGCTGAGTGTGAATAGGGTGGGCGAGATCGAGAGCTCTGGCGAGCATCGAGGGCGGCGAGGCGAGCTCGAGAGAGACGTGAGCGAGCAGGGTCGAGCGGCGTCGAGGCCGGTGAACCATCTCGAGCAGCGCCGGCGGGAATCCAATTTGAAATGAAGAAGACGACTTGCTTGGGGGGGGGGGCCTCCTTTATGAAATTTTATGCTAATTAATTCAATATTTAACCGGTTGGGGATTTATATTTTTCGGTTCGGTTTGGATTTATCTGCTTATTAAATTAGTAAACGGTATTTGAAATAAAATATAATATTATTCAAACTTAAATATTGAAAGGGAATTTGAAAAAGAATTTCAAAGATCGGAAAGTGATTTAATAAATAAATTGATCAAAGTAATTTTGACGAGCATTTTCAAAAGGGCGGAATTTCTGACTAGCTGATTCGGATTTTTGAAGCAGTTTTGGGACTAAGTTGGGAATTATGTGATCGATAACTAACTAGCATGCTAATATGATCGTTTGACTAACAGCATGATATGTGTGTCTAATAGCATGACTTGTGGTGATTTATTATAAAGGGTTAAATATTGGTTACTATTGATAATGATGATATATATCCTTATGGAAAGTATGAGTATGAAATAGTAATATATGCAAATTTGGCTAAGTATGATATAGAGGTTATCTTAAGCTAATAAGATGGCGGATTACATATGATGAATAGTATGAGATAAGAGATGGTTGATCGTGATGAACTGAAAGTATTGTTGATGCGAGCTTGTTAATTATCTGCTAGTACGAATGTGTGACATATGTGTTCAGAGTGACCAGAGACGTATACTCAGTGTATTCTCATTGTGTACTTAGGTGATACTCTGTGATCGTGACTACTGTGTGCTGGATTCTTCTTTTGCTGATCTGTTAGCCAGGTAAGTCTCTTTGGATCTTACTCAGATTGAAATAGAGCTATTCCCTGCTTTAGGTGCATGATATACTAGATTACTAGGTGCTTGCATTCATGATCGGCATGCCATGTAGTACCATGCTAGGTTGCATTGATCGTTGAGCATTCTATTTCTTTATGCGTATGTAAACAGAACGACCATTATCTGTGAAGTAACTAGAGTCTTTGCTAGGGTTATAGGACGACCCATTCCCATCGGGTCCCGTCCCGAGTCAATCGAGTCATGAAACTTCCTTTACTTATATTATGAGCTGCCTGCGGGCTTTAGGGTTGGGGATGCGTGCCGCCCGATTATTATGGCATGCGTGCCGTATCTGCCCTATCGGAAGGGCAGGGCCGGACCTGAGGCGAGGCCCAACAAGCGCTCGCCTCGGGCCCAATCAGCCTGGGGGCCCATAATATATATATATATATATATATATATATATATATATATATATATATATATATATATATATATATATATATATATATATATATATATATATATATATATATATATATATATATATATATATATATATATATATATATCAGGTATATGTATAATAAATATAAGCAAAGTGGTTAATGAAACAAAGAGGTGAATTGGCAAAGGGATGGAAGACATTTAATTGTGATTGCACAAGACCAAGGTTCGAATCCAAACCCCAACACAATTCAGCATTTAATTTTAGACAGCAAACGATTTTTTTTAACAAATCAAAACCCCTGCTTTATTTTAGACAACAAACGACACAACAAAAAGGGAGAAATCCCGAATCCGAGTCCGGGAGTCCCTGAGCCAGTGACCCGCCACCGCAAGCTCCACCTTCGACTGACCTTGGCACCGGCGCATATCACCCAACCCCTCGGCAGTCGGCGAACACCCCACACCGTCTCCCGTAGGCCGCCGCAGCAGCCGCCGACCTCTTCTTCTTCTACAATCTATACCTTCATTCTTCAAGAGTTCAAGGTTAGTTTTTGTTCCTCAACTCTTAATTTGATTGTTTTTTAAGTTGAATTGGTTGAGATTAAAATCGATTTAGATTAGATGGTGTGGATTTTAGATTGAGTTTGTTCTGTTGATTGCATTATTAAACTTATCTGGCATTGGTGTCAAGTGTAGAGTGTAGAGTACGTTGAATGGTTTGAACGTGTATGATCTGCTATATTGCAAATTTGCAATTGCTGAAATTTATAATGGTTACAAAGGCAACAACTAGATAGAATATCTCTTTAGTGGAGAGATTTTCTCTAACCATATTTCACCACTATCTATTTTTAACATTTAAAAGAAAAACATAATACCAGATTTAATTTATTCTGTAACATCAAGGACGAATTTCAAAAATTTTGTTCTTAAAAGTTTGGATTTCATCCCATGACAAAGTTAAAATTGAACTGGTATCGAAAATTGCTTCTAATTGGCTATTGGCTAATGTCTAGAAAATTGTTGTAGCTACTAATGTCATTTACCTTCCCTTTGTGGTTATTTTTTTTAGGTGGTTGTGATTTGTGATTAAGGTATGTGAAAATATTTTCATGTTTCTTCTTTAATGATAGCACACGAGAGGCATTAACTCAAACAATCTCAAAGTCTAGCAAACAATATTAAGAGGTAATTCACTATTGATGAAGGGGTCAATGAAGAGGGCCCATTTTCATTTCTCGCCTCGGGCCATTCCAATCTCAGGTCCGGCTCTGCGGAAGTGGGTGGAGGTAGGAGAGGGATATACTACTTGGTATTTTGTGCTAAGGCCTTATTATTCTTATGCACTTGATATTAGGAGCATGTTAGTGTGTTAATGTTTCGCCTTGCATCTAGAAGCATCTTTATTAGGTATAGCGTATGTGTGTGCTTAGGACCGGGATGCAAAGCCAAAGTGGGCATCGATCTGATCCCGCCTACTACCAATTTTTTTAGGTATCCGTTATCCTTACTACTATTGATGCTGATTTGGCTCCATGACCGCGGGGTCTAACACATCGGAAAGAGAGAGTTGAGATTCCGACTTCACCATTTTAATTACGGTTTGGATTTGAATGGTTGATCATATTTTGACCCGGCTCTGCCGTGGCACCCCCTTGTATTATGCTTTACTTCCGTTATTTGTGTGACCATTGGTTTTCCACATTTAGACCTACGACAGGTACATGGGACTTCCCCGGGGATTCCAACGATCCCTTCGAACTTGTGTATGAAATCCCACTTTGAAAACGTTTGTTTAGAATTTCAAACCTTCAACCTATACTCGGGGCGCAAGATCCTAACGAGGGGTTTCATCCCTCAAAACGTAACCCGAGAATCATAATCCCGGGTCGTTACAAAGTTGGTATCAGAGCGAGGTTTTGCAAACCGAGTATGATAGGTTGAAGTGGTTTTGAAAATGGCCCAAGGTTTTCAAATGACTTTTTAAAATGTTTTAGAAAGGGAAAAGTTAATTTAATATGGCTAACTCAAATGGACTAAATATGAACTTGACTCAATAAATCCGGTAATCGAAAAAAGGGAAACGATGGGGTAGTAAAGACGCTAGACCATCCCTATTGGATGTAGTTGGGAACGGGTAGGCAAAATACTAGCTTTCTTGTACAAACGAGGTTTGAAGAATCCAGGGAGCCCGAGGGTTGGAGTTGCATGGGTTAGGAGGCCGTGAGGTATTTGCCCCTCCGGTCGGCCGTCACTCGAAGGACGGCATAGATCGTCTCTGTGAGTGTATGCATTATATCCAATTGGGCTCGAGGGCGATCCTCCTCGAAGGGGATCATATTAATCTCTTTGATTGCTTCCATGCTGAGTGCTATTATGCTTAGGATAGATAACTAATCAGTATGCCTTAACTTGAACATGTAAATAGCGGATTGTGTGAACGGGATAGCGGGAGGAAACCTTGTCCTCGTGTAATCGGAATTCCCGCCTTGTCGGAATAGCCCTTCCATAATTCCAACCCTTTGATGATTTTGACTCCGTCAAGTGTCCCACCAAAACATTTAGGCATGTTAGCGAAGGTCGAGGAGCGTCCGCTCCCTCGTTTCGAGTCCTGCTTGGCATCCCACCATCTATGCTTCTATCAAGTCTCGTACCTGAGGTTTGAAGTCTTCCACGGAAAAATTCGGGTTGGTCAACTAATTACCTTTGGAAATCGTGTCGGACTTGGGGATTATGTTAGTGGGGGTGATGATTTAAGTAGCTTCGTGTTAGGAGTGAGTTAGCTCATGGAGTCATCCCCTTTTATTCTCGTAATGGTCAGCCCTGTCTTCCTTCCGCAAGAGTCTAAGCCTGAGTCCTACCCCCACCTCTCGAGAACAGTGTGAAAACCCTTCTGTTCTACCAAGCTAGTCATGCTAGCATCCCAAGGGGAAATAGGATGATGAGTCGGTGAGTGCCCTTAGAGAATTCTGTCGGTTATAGTCATAGCCATTCCAGCGATTGCATGACATAGTATATTGATGTATTCAACATGACTTGCCTGATATATTGCATGGTTACTCTTATGAGGAGATGTATGTGCCATATGTATGGAACTTCTATGATTATTGTCTTCCCATGAATTATGCTCATGATAGTGTGGTCAACCCTCGTATGATCAATATATGAGATGATTGTCCTAGCATGTTGAATTAATTTAATTAGACCATGTTGACCGTGTGCATGTTTAAGGAGCAATTCTAGTATCATGTAGGACATATGTCTCCCAATTGTAGGCCTTCACATGATTTTGTGCCATACTTGTCTTGTTATATGAACATGGTTGTATCTGATGTGATAGTTACTATGCCCATATGACCTTACCATATTCTCTAGCATGATTATTAGAATGCATTTTAACATGCTTGCCTGGAACGCACATTATTTTGACCTCCTTATGTGTACACTTAAAGTGAGAAATGAATCATACATGTGATATCCTATAATGCTCGCTATGTCATATATAACTTATGCTGCACATGTCTATTGTCGGTTCGTGTATACATGATCTTAATATGCCAAGCACGATTAGTGAATGAGATGATAAGTTTTAGCCTGTTTCGCATGCATGTAAAGTTGATTATGTGAACATGTTATGGATGCATAGGACGCTATTCCTTTTAATAGGTACATGCTAGTGTGGAATGATATGACAGATATTTCGTGATTGCCATGTGTTTGCTTGCCGCACCTGTAACCTCATAGAATACCCTAAGGGCATTGTTGTAACTCTCGAGTCCACGTCTTGTCTTAAGTCTCAGCATCTCTAGTCCTGGTCTGTGTCTGAATCCTTAAGTCGTGTTGTCCTCCCTTGCCCTCCCCTATCTCCGTGACTTCTAACCCCTCGCGATCCCCTTGATAAACATTGACATAGAAGAAAAACGAGCGATCGAATGGCGTCAGAGTGGCGCAACGGAAGCGTGCTGGACCCATGGCCCATGGACGACCCTAGGATCAACGTCACCAAAGGACGAACGCCTTTCGAAGGTGGCGGTTGCAGACGTAATCCTCCTAGATGACTCAAAGAATGACGCTCTTCATCCAAATTGTGATCTCTGCTATGCGAATTGGAATTGGTGTCGTGCGAGAAGCTTGGAACTGACTAAATGGATATGTGATGACTAATATGTTGAGCTGGTAGTGAATGATTGCCTGACTAACTTGTGTCATCAATGATGTGTATTTATGCTTAAGTGTACTAACCTGCTCGTAAATCGGTTATGAGTTATATAGGTGGTGATGTTTTCCTCTTGAACTTGAGTGGTGAGATTCCGAGGGAAAGGTCTTCATTAGAGGTAGTGTAGGGCAATAGCATGTGCGGGTAGCGCAGTCCTAGAGGTGGATGAATGAGCTAGGAGCGCAGTGTGGTAGTGTTATTGACGAGCGATTGAGGAATGTCTAAGGAATCGTAGAATTGGGGACTAGGTTCTATGTGTAGTGATTGGGAGTAATTCTAGTAAAGGATGAGATTGAGGAATCACTAAGGAAGAGTAGTATGAGGTTGCTTGGCAAATTATCAATCTTGGATATTAGGTTGTTCATGTCAGGGTTGTACGTGTGATGAGTATTTGGGGGATTGTTTGGATAGAATTGGTAGTCCTTCGAGAATTCATGAGTGAAAGATTTCTAGATGCGTTGTTGGAGGATTTTAGCATAGGGAATGAATCGGGATTTATGAGTGGAGGTTATTGTGGCTATTGAGGTATTCGAGAATGTGAGATGAATCTTCAAGGAAAGGCTACTAGCTAGGCAAGAATGCCATTGAGGTTTCTAGTAAGACTGTGGGCTTGAGGTTAAGCTAGGTGAAGGTTCGATAATATAAAACAAGGTAATATAGAAATACTCTAGAAGGGGGGTTGAATAGAGTATGCCCGTTTTTCGCAGAAAGTCTCAAGACTTTTGGAGCTCGTATAAAACCCTTTGAGATTAAACCTGAATCACAAAGTTAGACAATCGAACCAAGTGCGGAAATAAGGTAAAGCAATAGATAAAAGACACGAGTAATTGTTTACGAGGTTCGGCACGAACTTGGCCTACGTCCCCGCCTAGGGTTCTTCCACAACCCTAGGATTCAAAAGGCTTTATTGATTCGCTTAGCTTAGGATCCTAATAGCTCACCGAGAAGCCTCTCTCCTATACAATTGCAATCTAGTCAACTCACGTTCCTTTGGAGTCCTAGACCAATCTAGAAGAGCCCCACCTCTCTCAGCTATCTAGTACAATCCTCTTACTCTCACAAATCAATAGCCTAGTGCAACTTCCCGAGTTACAAACTCTCGAGTAACACTATAAATGAATATATCCTATAAGCTCACAGGTAACTCTCAAACGCTTTGAAATGAAACAACAAACTCTTGAGCGCTAGCAGAGAGTACACTCGGAAGACAGATTTCGCTTGAATGAATGAAAGCTCGTGTTTAGCACTTGTGTCTTCTATCTTCATCTTCCTTCTCTATATATACTGAGACAAATCAGCGCCAAGGATCTTCTCCAACGGCTAGTCTAGATTATGGCAAAGGCTAGATCTTCTATCTTTTGAAACTTCAAGTCCACAATCTTTTCCGATTTGAATCTTTTCAATTCGCATCATAAGGAAGGAAATAATTTGAAAATACTTCCTGAAAGATTAGTTACACATATATATAATATAAAGGAAGTATATAACATAAAGGAAGTATATAACAATATTAAATAATATTCGGACATATAGAACAGGTTTTGGATTTCATCAACTGTTAAAGCTCCAAGACCTTTGACACAGACATCCTGTCAAGGCCTTTGAAACCTATTCCGATTTTCATCAAGGGAGGGAGTTATCAATCTCCACCTTGATGAAAGACAAAACCTGTGCATCCCTGCAACTTAGTCAATCATAAATAATATAAGATAAATCGGACTAAGTACCTGCAAGGGTTAGACAAATATTGGATCAAATTTTTAAAGCATGAAAAAGCCATCCAACCGAAAACGAAAAATAAAAAAACCAAGGTCTTCCAAGACCTTCAAGCAGAAAGGTTTTCAAGTCTAAACAACCACAGATCATCTCCCCCTTTTTGTCTTTCAACAAAGGGAGGAGGTAAAACAGTCACCAAATGATTTGAAATTGTTTCCAAAAACCAGCAATGTATCAGATTTGGGATAGTGATGGGATAGGATAGGGTTAGGCTTCGTCATCCGGAACATCATCAGTGAGCCTCGTCCACATACCTTACAGCATCTTGGTTATCCCGCTCATCTCCGTCATAACTTCCTTGTGTAGCTCCTTGAGATCCAAGCGAAATTCCTCCAAGCCCAACTCCAGGTTGTCCATGCGTTCATCAACGGCTATAGCAGTGGGAAGAGCTTTGAAAGGAGTGGCAAGACTCAAGGTTCCTTGGGGAGACCGAGTGATGCCAATCTTTTCAAGGCTCTTGGAGTCGAACTTACCCATATGACGTTGCTGTTCTTCATTTTTGAAATCAATTCCAGAAGCTTTGAAGAGTGGGGTCAAAAGGGTAGCAAAGGGGAGGGGAGAGCCTTTCCTGGCTTTTCTGGCATGAGCCATGGTACCAAGGATAGTGTTGGCCAGATCAAGGTCAAGGCCATTTAGGATTCGGTAAAGCAGGACCATGGCATTATCAGTAAGGAGCGAGCCAGAGTTAAGACGGGGTAAGAGGCATCTAACAATGATGTTAAATATGATTTTTGCCTCAAGGGTAAGGGATGAGTGGGTGAGCTGCTTTGTGGTGCTGTTAGAAGCTTCGGGTAGGAGGTACTTGGCTCGGGCAAGAATGATGCAATTTTCTTTTGAGGGGTGTACAATTGCGGGTGGACAAGGGTTAGGTAGGCCAAGGAAACCTGCAAAATCAGTGGAGTTGAAAGCAATTCTAACCCTTTTGACAACAGATTCCAAGGACCACCCATTGACATCGGTTTTGGCTTTAAGGTTTATGTAGAACAGGCGGGTAAGCTGGGAATAGTAAACGGTTTCAAGGTTGAGAAGGGTCCAAGCTGGGGATTTTTTGAGAAGATCAATGCAGGGGAGCTTCAAAGCTTCAAAGAACTCAATGTTCAAAAAATCAGAACAACAAATCCTACGAGTTCAAAACTCATCTACCCACTTACCAGCAGTCTCCGCATTTTCAAACCAAGAGGAGGGCAATGATTGGTTTACCTGGATGTAGGCAGGTGGATCGGCATTCTTCCTGCGAGCAATCGTTGGAGAAGCTTTCTTGACAGGCGCTTCAAGGCTTCTGAGAGTGCCCTTCCTGGTGCGCTTTGGAGATGGAGGCTTGACAGTGATCGGGGCTTTCCACTTCTTTGGAGACGGGGGAGGAGGAGAAGGAGAGGGAGATTCTTCCTCCTCTTCCTCAGACCCCGAGTCCTCACCGGACCCCGCTTCATCTCCTTCAGCTTCCTTGTCTTCTCCAGATCCGTCTTTGTCTTGCTCTTCGTCTTCTTCCTCAGGCTCCTCCTCAGATGGAGCCTCCTTGAGACCCTCCGCCTCGGCTTCCTTGCGGATTCTCTCAGCTTCATTCTCTACCAGCTTCCTTGCAAGCTCGACCTCCTCTTCGGCCTTCTTCTGTCTAGAAGCTTCTTCTTCGGCTTCCTTGGCGGCATCCCTTTCAAGAATAGCATCAAGATCCTCCTCTTCTTCTTCCTCATCCACCTCCTCAGCGATGACCTTCTTTTTCCCTTTCTGTTTGGCACTGAGAGGTTCCTGAGCAGAGCGTTTTTGAGAGCCCTTGGAGACTGTAGACGTGCTCTTGGTGATGGTGCTCTGGACAACAGGGACGATTGCTTGAGGAGTGGGTTCAGGTGTAGGAGAAGTAGCAGTGGCCTGGCTTCCCTTGGGGGTGGCGCCAAGTCTTTTGGGTGTGGAAGCTTTCTTTGTTTTGGGTGCCATGGAGGAAATCGGTTAGGGTTTTCTTAGAGCAGATTGAGAGGTTGAAGAAGAAGAAAGTGAAAGGGTTTGGATAAGTTTTGAGTTTGTGAGGGAGACGGGTACATGATTGTGTTTGAGTAGAGTGAGATGGTGGATTGATTTGATGGGTTTAGAGTTCCAAGGAAAGAAATCATCACATTGCCAACTTGAAAAGTTTCCAATTCAAAATTCAAATTGTTCCATTAAAATCGGACTGAATAACCGAAATATTTAGTTCCAAAATTAAGATATCTCAGCGGTTAAAAATATAACATAAATAGGCAATTTTAAAATCCGATAAAAAATATAATTGATTAAATATCTAGAAAGATATTAACCAAATATAAGTGATCCGATATATGTGATCTACCAATTAGTTCACAAACCTTGACATAATTCTCAAAGGTCTTGACACTAAGTAGAATTTATCTTTCGTAAAGGGAATGCTCCCCCTACGAAAGTGCATCCTTGTTAAGCATCCCAATCTCTCGTCTTATGAAGGTGAACCTGTCCTCTGTCAAAGGCTTAGTAAAAATGTCAGCCCATTGATAATCAGTTGAAATAAACGAAATGGACACATCACCTTTTTCAACATGGTCTCTAATGAAATGATGCCTTACATCAATATGTTTGGTCCTTGAATGCTGAACAGGATTCTTAGTGATGGAGATGGCACTTGTATTGTCACACTTAATGGGAATGCCTTTGAGGTTGATGCCAAGATCTCGCATATGTTGAGCTATCCAAAGGATTTGGGAGCAACAGGCTCCAGCTGCAATGTATTCGGCTTCTGCAGTGGATAGAGCAACTGAGTTTTGTTTCTTTGAGTGCCAACTGATCAAAGATGCTCCTAAGAATTGGCAACATCCTGATGTGCTCTTCCTATCCACCTTATAGCCTGCAAAATCTGCATCAGAATATCCAATTAATGTGAAATCCTTTTACTTTGGGTACCATAGTCCAAGCTCCTTAGTGCCATTGAGATATCGAAAGATCCTCTTCACAGCCACGAGGTGAGATTCTTTAGGATCAGCTTGAAACCTAGCACACATGCAAACACTAAACATGATGTCAGGTCTACTAGCCGTGAGATATAATAAAGATCCAATCATTCCTCGATACTCCTTTTGATTGACACTTTCCCAGTCTTGTCTTGATCTAGAGATAATGTTGAGCTCATGGGAGTCTTGGCTGATTTGGATTGATCCATCTTGAACTTCTTCAAGAGATCCTTAGTGTACTTGCTTTGGTTGACAAAGATCCCTTTCTTGGATTGATGAACTTGTAATCCTAAAAAGAAGTTGAGTTCACCCATCAAGCTCATCTCAAATTCACTGCACATGATATCAGAAAATTCCTTGCACAAAGATGTGTTAGTAGCACCAAATAATATATCATCAACATAAATTTGAATAACCAAAATGTCCTTTCCTTTGGTCTTGATAAAAAGAGTCTTGTCGATCAACCCCCTTTTAAAATCATTTTCTAAAAGATATTTTGACAAGCACTCATACCAAGCTCTTGGGGCTTGTTTCAAACCATAAAGCGCTTAGTCAAGTTTATAAACATGGTTGGAAAATTCCAAACTTTCAAATCCTGGGGGTTGAGCCACATATACTTCTTCCTCTAAGAAACCATTAAGAAAAGCACACTTGACATCCATTTGATATAACTTTATGCTCATAAAAGATGCAAATGCTAATAAAATGCGAATGGCTTCAAGCCTGGCTACGGGAGGAAAGGTCTCCTCGTAGTCAATACCTTCCTCTTGATTGTAGCCTTGAGCAACAAGCCTTGCCTTGTTCCTCACGATCTTACCATTCTCATCTAGCTTGTTTCGAAATACCCATCGTGTGCCAATGACTGATTGATGCTTTGGCCTAGGCTTCAAGGTCCAGACTTTGTTCCTTTCAAATTCGTTAAGCTCACTTTGCATAGCAATGATCCAGCCTGGCTCTTGAAGTGCCTCATCTACCTTCTTTGGTTCAATAAGAGAAACAAACGCGTGAAAAGCACAAAGATCTTTAAGTTTAGAACGAGTTTGAACACTAGAGGTAGGGTCAGAAATGATATCCTTTAATAAGTGTGATGAGGAGTATTTGAATTTCCTTTTGCTAGTCTCAGCTCCTTGATTCGCCACACCAGTAGGATTGACTTATGGTACATCTGACTCCGTGGTCCTGTTAGGTTCAGTTACAGCAGTTTCTGACGTCTCAACACTGTTGGATTGGACACGAAGGGCTTTGGACGAATCCTCAACACCTTGGGCCAATTCTTCAGTGTTAAGAATCGGTTCCTGCATGTTCCTTTTCTCTGTGTTCTTGGTAGCAGCATCATCACCTTCCTCGTTCTCTGCATGGATGTTAAGATCTATATCTGCAACACTTTCACTCAAAGCACCGTCATTGCATTCATCAAAAATAACATGTATACTTTCTTCAACTAACTGGGTCCTTTTATTGAAGATTCTATAAGCTTTGCTACTTGTGGAGTAGCCAAGAAATATACCTTCATCACTACGCGCATCAAATTTCCCAAGGTTATCTTTTCCATTGTTATGAACAAAACAAGTACAGCCAAAGGGTTTAAAATAAGATATAAGTGGTTTGCGGCCTTTGAAAAGTTCATAAGGAGTTTTCTTTAAGATAGAACGAATAAGACAATGATTCAAAATATAGTTAGCTGTGTTAACAGCTTCAGCCCAATAGGTTTTAGGTAATGCATTTTCTAAAAGCATAGTCCTGGCCATATCCTCTAAGGTGCGATTCTTGCGTTCCACAACCCCGTTTTGTTGAGGTGTCCTAGGAGCAGAAAAGTTATGGGAGATGCCATATTTAGCACAAAACAAATCAAACTGAAGTTGATCAAACTCCCTACCATGATCACTCCGAATTGACACTATGGGCTCGTTTCTTAAAGTTTGCAACTCCTTACAAAGTTTTGAAAACTCAAATAAGGCCTCTGATTTTTCTTTTAAAAATGCAACCTAAGTATATCTAGAAAAATCATCAACAACAACTAGCATGTACTTTTACCATTGAGAGATTTGACTCGCATAGGACCACATAAATCCATATGTAAAAGTTCAAGGGGTCTAGAAGAACTTACAACCTTTTTGGGTTTGAAAGAGCTACGTGTTTGTTTACCTCGTGTGCATGCATTGCACATATCAATACCTTTGAAGTCCATCTCAGGTAGCCCTCTTACAAGTCCTTTGGACACAAGCTTCTGTAGTGTATGTGGACTCACATGACCGAGTCTCCTGTGCTAGAGCTTTGGATCGTCCGTCAAAGCCTTTAGACAGGTTAAGCTTCCTTGTGCCACTTGATCAGCATTTACAGCGTATATATTGTTGTAGCGATATGCAGTCAATAACTTCACCTGTATCTTCTCTGCACACTATGCATCTTTTCTTGTTAAATCTGACATTGTTACCACTATCACATAATTGAGAGACACTAAGCAAATTATACTTTAAACCATTAACAAGATAGACATTTTTAATACTATGGCAGGAATCACTTCCAACACTACCAATACCAACGATGTCACATTTTCCTTTGTCACCAAGAGTGATTGTTCCCGTGGATTGCTCCTTTAGATCATGAAAGAGAGAACTCTTTCCACTCATATGCCTCGAGCACCCACTATCAATGATCCATTTATGTTCCTTCACCTTGGTGATTTCCTGCAAAACAAACATCAACCTTTGTGGCTAGACCAATAAGCAAATTTGGATCCATTGTTGGGGTAAACCATATTTGGTAAAATAGTGCCTTTTGGAACCCAAATTTGTGTTATCCGTTCTTTTCTCAAATGAACAGGAAATGTATTGCGAATAATATATGGATCCTTTCTTCTATAAGGGCAGGTCTCTTTTACATGTCCCTTTCTTGCACAGTGGTGACATATAGGAGAGGTTCTGCTTCCTTTTGCCTTCACAAAAGTGGTAATGTGTGGCTTCTTTAAAAACTTTGGATTGTAACCAATACCACTTTTGTTTAGAGAACTTTGTTGCTCACCTAACATCCTATCAAGAGTGCCTTTGGATTTGGTAAAACTTATGAGGGTTGTCTGTTGGTCTTGAATCTTATTATTCAGGGAGATCTTCTCGTTCTCTAAGTCATGATGCTCATTTCTTAGAGAGGAGAGATCTTGCTTGAGTTCAGATTTCTCTGAATCAAGCGTCTTGACTTTAATGTCAAGACCCGAATAAGAAGCTTCAAGACATTTAACCCTCATAGAATTCCGATAATACCTCTTTTGGCAATCATATTGGAATGTTAGTCTGGGCAATAAGTTTCTCTTCATTGGCAATCATATTGGAAAGGAATTCCGATAATACCTCTTTTGGACTTGCCATAAGTTCTCTTACAGTAGCTTCAAGCTTTTCATCATGGGATTCTTCTTCTGAGGCCATAAGACAAATATTGGCCTTCTCATTATCGGAGTCAGAGTCAGAATCGCTCCAAGTTGCCACCATGACTTTCTTCTTCCATTTGTCACCCTTCTTGGACTGGCTCTTTGTCTTTTGAGGGCAATCCTTCACAAGATGATCTGTTTCACCACATTCAAAACAAGACAAAGGTTTAGTCTTCTTTTCATACTTGTTGTATTGAGGCTTACCTCAAAATTTTGAAGACTCTGATCCATCCTTGTTGTTGAATTGCTTCTTCATTTTGAGAATTTGAGCAAGGCCTCTTGTGATAGAAGCAAAAGGATCATCCTCATCGTCATCCTCATCTTCAGAATCAGATCCATCTTTAGGCTCATCCTTCTTAGACTTGAGTGCCAAGTTCTTAGTGCTAGTTGGAAGTTCTCCATCGTCTTCATTAAGGATCATCTCATGTGTGATCAGCTTCCCAAGAAGGTCATCAAGGGGTAGAGTGGTGAGGTCCTGTGCTTCCTCTATAGCTGTTACTTTTGGACCCCATTTCTCTTTTGGGAGGCACCTCAGTATCTTCCTCACTTTCTCAACGTTGGTAAAGCTCTTGCCGAGAGAGTCAAGGTTGTTGGTGATTTCTGTGAATCGTGTGAACATGGCCTTGATTGACTCATCAGACTTCCCTGTGCAAATCCTCCGCTTGCTTCACCAGACAAGATCGAAAACTCACAAGATTGTTAGATCAAAAATAGTGAGTAAAGCTCTGATACCAATTGAAGGTTCGATAATATAAAACAAGGTAATATTGAAATACTCTAGAAGGGGGTTTGAATAGAGTATGCCCGTTTTTCGCAGAAAGTCTCAAGACTTTTGGAGCTCGTATAAAATCCTTTGAGATTAAACTTGAATCACAAAGTTAGACAATCGAACCAAGTGCGGAAATAAGGTAAAGCAATAGATAAAAGACACGAGTAATTGTTTACGAGGTTCGGCACGAACTTGGCCTACGTCCCCTGTTTGTTGCAGGAGGAGGGTCAAGTATGAAATAAATATAAAGTATAGATCAGACTGACTTCCCTGTCTCAGCAAATGAATACAAGACTTCCTCCCGTTGTAGTAAGAGAATAGTCAGGATCGAATCCACGAGGAAGCACGTCAACAGTTCTCAGGTAGCTGTAAATTCTCACAGAAGCAGCAGAAAGGACAGAAACACAGAAAGGAAAGAAACAAAAATAAAAGCAGAAAAAACAACAAAAGCAAAGAACAAAGCAAAACAGAAAAGACAAAGCAAAAACGAAAAGCAAAGCAAAGGCGTACCCGATCTCGACAACAGCTCCTCGAGATCGACAAGACAGTGAACAACAGAAAACAGAAACGAAAGCAAACAACTCGACAGACAACAGGCAACTCGATCTCGACAACCTCTACTCGAGATCGACCAGAAACTGTAAAGGCGGAAACTTCAGAAATTGACAACAGAACAGAACTCAACTCGACCTAGACGAAGCGTACTCGAGATCGAGTACAACCTACTCGAGATCGACAAGATCTCCTCTATGTCGACAAGAAACAGAAAACTTAAATTGCAAGTTCGAATGCAGAATTCAGAAATTTAACGAAGTAAATCAATATATTAAAAGACTTCCAAGGCCAGGGTTTCAACACCACAACGATAACCATGCAAAGTAACACATAAAGGCACAAAAGATCATGCTTTCCATCAAATAACTTTCGTCATTAACAAATAGGCATATAGAGGCTTTCGCATAAACCCTAATTGTTACTAACCCTTTTTCACATAATTAATCCAAGTTGCATTAAGATCACTTTCGCTTCAATAACACAAACAAGGATCACCTTCAACTCTCGCAAAAGAATCATGCTTATAGGGATAGAAGATGAATTGCATAACAAAATCTGACCTTTATCGCGTTATCTCACATGGCCACCGTCGGGCTCACCCTAGCCCCAGAAGTGGGTGGACTACTCGCTCTTCATCATCAAGAAAGACATTAAATAACAAAAGGAACTAACTTGCATTAAATTAAATAAAGAAAGCTTACAACTGACAAGACAAATCCGCTTTCGCCTCTCCACCTTGCTTGCTACAAACTCTCTCTCTCTATCCTACTTACTTGAATTGATTGTAAATTGGAATCGGAATTGATGAAACTGAGCCCCCTAGGGCTTTATTTATAGCCTTCACTCCCTAGCTAATCTAGGAAAGAAGATATCTATCTCTATCTAAAATTATATCTAAAACTTGAAAGGATAAATAAATTGTTTTATGGAAATAAATCTAAAAGGAAAAGATAAAACTAAGTAGGTAAGTCTTCATGTCTCCTTCATGATAGAACTTGATGGAATCGGATAGAATTTCGGCCAAATCGACTCCTTCGCGCCCAAGGAATCTCAATTCTACTCGGACAGGTTTCGTCGAGAAGTTTCTGGAAACGGCTCTACTCGACCTCGACCACGGCTCGTCGTCCTCGAGTAGGGTGGTTCGTCGACTGGACTTCCTCGGCTAGATCTACTCGATGTGGCTCGGTCCTGGCTCACTGGCGCTTGTCGACCTCGAGTAGCGCTTGTCGATGTCGAGTAGGGATGGGTCATCGACTAGGTCTCCTCGGGTGGCTCTACTCGACTGGCTCGGATCTGGACTTAGGGGCTTCGTCGATCTCGACCAGTGGTCCTCGAGATCGAGTAGGGTCCGGAGCTCGGGTTAGTCTGGCTCTCGATCAGGCTTTGTCGACAAGGCTGTGCTCGGACATGCTCGTCTATGTCGAGTAGGGCCCACTCGAGATCGAGTAGCCTTGACTTTCAGTTTGGTTCCGCTGCTTTGACCTTGGACTTCTGTAGCGGTTTTCCGAGCTTTTCCGACCTTCTGTAGAATTGCTGTAATATGCCTCGATTTCTGCGAATTAAACAGAAACTGGTGTAGATTCCATAATTTTGGCAAATAAACATAAACTACATAGATTCTGTACTATCTAAACCCAAATGAATACAATGTATACAGAGATCGATATAAAAGTTACTGTAAAACATGGCAGATTCAGCTCACAACATCCCCGCTTAGGGTTCTTCCACAACCCTAGGATTCAAAAGGCTTTATTGATTCGCTTAGCTTAGGATCCTAATAGCTCACCGAGAAGCCTCTCTCCTATACAATTGCAATCTAGTCAACTCACGTTCCCTTGGAGTCCTAGACCAATCTAGAAGAGCCCCACCTCTCTCAGCTATCTAGTACAATCCTCTTACTCTCACAAATCAATAGCCGAGTGCAACTTCCCGAGTTACAAACTCTCAAGTAACACTATAAATGAATAACAGGTAACTCTCAAACGCTTTGAAATGAAACAACAAACTCTTGAGCGCTAGCAGAGAGTACACTTGGAAGACAGATTTCGCTTGAATGAATGAAAGCTCGTGTTTAGCACTTGTGTCTTCTGTCTTCATCTTCCTTCTCTATATATACTGAGACAAATCGGCGCCAAGGATCTTCTCCAACGGCTAGTCTAGATTATGGCAAAGGTTGGATCTTCTATCTTTGGAAACTTCAAGTCCACAATCTTTTCCGATTTGAATCTTTTCAATTCACATCATAAGGAAGGAAATAATTTGAAAATACTTCCTGAAAGATTAGTTACATATATATATATATATATATATATATAATATAAAGGAAGTATATAACATAAAGGAAGTATATAACAATATTAAATAATATTCGGACATATAGAACAGGTTTTGGATTTCATCAACTGTTAAAGCTCCAAGACCTTTGACACAGACATCCTGTCAAGGCCTTTGAAACCTATTCCGATTTTCATCAAGGGAGGGAGTTATCACTAGGAAGGTTCTAAGCATGAATTTGAGCAGTAGGCAAAGTGGAAGGTATTGGGAACGCGGGAGAGTGAAGGCTTTTAGAAGTTTGGCAAGATTGCGGTACTTGGGAGATTCAGATGAGGATGTCATAGGAATTCTGTGGGAATGATGATCGGTAAAAGAAGGCCTCAGATGGTAAGGTGTCATGGTTAAAAAGTAGGATCTTGATGCAATTTAAGGATATCAAAATATGAGGAACTAGAGTAGGACGACTTGAGGATTTTGAATGGTTAAGGTTTAGTAAGATTTGGAATGAGGAAATTTGGGAATATGCTAAGACGACGATCTAGAATAGGTCGGCTGAGGAGTCGTGGATGTTTAGGTTTCGTGATATTCGGAATGGGACAAGTAGGTAGAATATGTGATCAGTCATTGAGGATAGACGCGGGTGATGATGAACTCGATTATTTATGGTTATGAGTTAGTACTAGACGATTTTCCGCGTTAGGGTTGTCGAGAGTAGGCGGTTGAGTGGATTCTAGCAAGGTAGGATGCTTGAGTTGGTGATGCCGAGGATAATGATGGGAGTGTCAGGTGTGAGATAGTTATTATGAGTTGGGTTCTTAGAGGTGGATGGTTAGTGAGAGTGGTTAGTGGTGCGGGAAGAATGATCAAGTTAGAAAGTGATTCGAGATGTCTCTTTGGGAGATGATGGTCAGGCAGAGTCTTGAGAGCTTAGGAAGAGTCAACGAGATTTTCGAGAGGTGTCTAGATCGATCGTGAGAGCGGCTCAGTTGAGGACTTGAGATTTCTCTTAAATGGTAAAAATGGGACTGTTAGAGGACCCCTAGGACGAGGGTGTGCTATATAGGGAATCTTGGTAGTTGGTCAAATTGTTAAGCATGTCGGAATAGGGAACCGTGTAATTGAGAACTCCGAGATATGGATTTTAGATGGTTGAGTGAGAGATTAGGACTCGAGGTTGGGGATTAAAGTAGAATGACCCTTGGATGGCTTTATGGAATGAGAGTTGGGATACCTAGTAATTGGTTGAGATTTAGGCCTTGAATGCGGTTAGTTATGAGGCTAGAGAGGTTGTATTTAAGCGGAATGCAATGGCATCTAGAACTAGTATCGGATTGAGTGGTAAACCAAGGTAAGAATGATCTTGATGAGAGAGTTAAGGAGTAATGGTCGTGTCTTGTTATGATGGGTAATTGTAGGCGGATTCTCTTGAGGATGTGACCTGGTGAATGCTTTATTTGGGGCTACGTGTTGTGCGAGTTCTTTGCTTTAGACGATGATGATTCCTTGATGTATTGCCATAGGCGATAATGAGTTGTTAGTACTAACACTTGTTATCCCCTGAACTTGATGAAATGCTAGTGTACGAAAGTACTTGTTTACCTCTAACGTGATGATGCTTGATAGTTAGTGTAAGTATGATGTACTTATCTGACTGAGGTGATGTGCAACTTCTGTGATACGATATGATGAATTCTACTATGTGCGATGCTATGCTAGATCTGTTATGGCATGTGACTACCCTGACATGAGTATGATCTCTTTATGAATGCGTGATACGATTGCTATGTTATACGATTATTATATGTTATATGATACCGCGAACTGGAATTGCTAGGAGGCTAGAATTGAATTGGTGAAATGTGATTCTAACTTGGAACCTAGGGAGGAAATATGGAATTAGCCCTTAGAGGTGGATGCTTCCACTTCCTGAAATTTGATGCTTGCTTGGTTAACGTCGGGTTAAGGAATTTTGAATGATGTAAAAAAACTAAAAAAACTAAAAAAGAGACTAACTTGGATTTTAAGAAACTAATCCGACCATAGTTTTCATTATAACGCCACACGAAGTGGATACAAGTATTTGAGTTATGATATGGCCAAGGAGTCAGAGTAAGGATGTGGTAGTGGCCCATATTACATTCTTACTACGGTCTATTGGGGATATTATGATCACGACAACGGTACTGTGAGGATCTCATAAGGGCACTTATGAGGTGTTCACGGGATAAATGACATGATCATTGGACTCACCGATTTCAAACTTCATCCCCTGTTTTAAAATGATCCCGTCATTCATCCTCCATCAGGACCATCACCATCTCGGATCACCACCATCGCCATCTCAACCCAAACATCAGCAGCATCTCCACCTCCTTTCGCCACCACCACTCTTCGGACACCATCTGAGCACCACCGGGCCTTGGCCCTGTTTTTTCGAGGAGAGGTTGAGCGCCCCTCGAGCCGCACCGAGCACCAACGCCACTTCCATCTCCTTGCTTCAGCTCTGGTTGGGGCCAGCCAAAAGAGCTCCCTGAGGACTCCCAAGCCACCCAGGAGCTGCCATGTGCCGCCGCCGAGCCACCGCCGCCCCGACGACCTCTTTTTTCCCCTGTTTCCACATCCAAGGTTGACAGGCCTAAGGTCGTTATGCCAAATCAAAGTAAATTCCTAAGATGCAAACTATAACAAGTATAGTAGGTAAGTTAGGGTCGAACCCACAGGGAAACAGAATCAATTGTAAGAGCAAGTATTATTACCCAAAAGTAACCGATTCAAGGGGGAGTTTTGTGTGTAAGCAATGGTGACAGAACAAGTTGCAATAAGAGGTTGCGAATATATGATGGAAAAGTATCACACCAGGTAATTATCCGCACAACAATTGAGATGGTTCATCATCGCATTCTATGAATCTCAAGTTCTTATGTCCAGTAATTGTTCTCAATTCAGATCGTGTAATAGCTTTTAGTCCTACCAGTCCTAAAAGCACTTATCACTAAATTACAAGGGAAAACCTTCACCAAATAATAAAGCAATAGCATTCAAGCATGAATTATAATGAGATACAAGCGATTCTAACAACCCGTTAAAATAGCCTGTAATCGAATCTCCTTCACAATCTACCACAAGCAACCCGCGTATGGTGATTGTGTTTGCTACAATGAATCTACAACTCCAAACCTGGAATTGGAAACCCTAGCAATATGACTAGTATCGATAAACCTAGGTGATCAATCCAGATTAACCAATAATAAGCAATCAAGCAATAAGCTCAGGAGATCGAAACAACTAACAAAGGACGAACAAGAGTAGAATACTCACAACCAAATCAATTGAAGGCTTCAAAGAACCAAGTGCAACAAAGGAGAGTTAGTTCTCCATAGGGTTTGTGAGATGATGGAAAAGGAAAATATGTCTCTGGAAAATAACCTAATTCTTCTCTTGCCTTCTCGGCCTATATAAACTAATTAAGTCGGGTTTAACATCCCGTAAAAATATAATATTAAAACTAATAAGATAGGGAAAATCGGATAAGAATCCGACTCCAGGGACCGACGCGGGCGCGCCAGATAGCAGCGCGGGCGCGCCAGCCTTTGACTTGTTTCTTCCATCTGGTGAATCGACGCGGCCAATTCCTCCTAGCAGCGTGGGCGCGCCGATGGCAGCGCGGCCGCGTCAAGTGACAGCGCGGGCACGTCAGCTTCACCAGATTCCAGCTACTTTCGAATTTCTTCAAAGGTTCCGATTCGATCTGCAAGATAACCACAAATTTGCGCAGAATCCGAACTCTTCTAGAATAATCATAAGATGCAATTTAATAACAAAGAACGAAAGAAATGCAACTTATCTAAGCTAAAAATGTCTATAATGCCTATCTAATATATGCATTATCAAATTCCCCCACACTTAGCCTTTGCTTGTCCTCAAGCAATGATAGAATGAACATGAATCAATGTATCCCACAAGAAATCCCTTCAAATTTCAATCCTTATCAAAAAGCAACATTATAGCAGGCGAACACACAAACCAAGCAAACAAACGTCATAGCATGTATTTTAGTGATCAAAGCTCAAAAGTAGACATCATCCAACCTCACCAGAGATATGTGTTTCACTCATGTGTTTAGGCTTTTAAGTACAATTCTCAACTCAAACCATTCATGCACTAAACTCATAGACATTGACCACCATATCACCAATTCTCTACCGAAATGTCATTACTTGCGGGACACAATAAAGAAAATAGAATGCAACACTTTTTTTTTTCTTTTTTCTTTGGTTTTCTTTTCTCTTTTTTTCTTTTCTTTTTTTTTCTTTTTCTTGTCTTGGTGCTTCCTTACGCGAAGCGCAAACATGGGTGTCATGAATGGCCCCGGTCTATCAACACCTCAACCTATTAATATGAAGTCCACTTGAACACCTTTTGACGCAAGTTGCAAACATGGGTGTCATGAATGAACCTGGTTACTCAATGATCAAGCTTTCTTTCCTAGTGGATAGTTTTCAACACCTTTTTGCGCGAATCATACCCATGGGTGTCATGCGTAGACCCGGTTACTCAGTGCATCAACCATTGCCACCTTATTCACTAAATATGCATAAAATAAAAAGACTCAAAATATAAACATAAACTCCGCAAGCAACAAACATGTGCATCGGTCTTCAAAAAGAGATACTGCAGTCAATATCAAGAGGTAGCAACACTAGGCGAGTAATTCACACAATTGAGCAAAAGAATTCAAATAAGGCCAAACATTCTCACAGGGTCATGTTTTTAGGACTTCAATCGTACTTTAGCTCAATCATACATGCTCAATTATATTTGCTAGCTCACGTTCCACAAAAATCAAATAAAGACAATAATCAAAACATCCAGAACTCCATGGGATTTTTATGAATCATGCTTGAAATTTAAAATAGAGGACAACCTAAGCCAGATGGGTATTTGAATAACACATATGTATGAAATGCATGCTCTACTTTTGGATTTTTTTTTTTTTTTTTATTTTTTGAATTTTTTTGGATTTTTTTTTTAAATACGAAAATAAACAAAAATTAATAAAAATGATTACAGAAATTAGACATGATGCATAAATTTAAATATGATCTCCTATATGCATCTATATATAGAATTCCTCTCCCCCACACTTAAAGTTTTCATTGTCCTCAATGAAACAATAAAGACAACAAAAGTAAACCAATTATAATCAGGGTGAAGGAAAAGAAAAAGGAAAAAGAAAGAAAAACTTACCTCGGGTTGCCTCTCGAGAAGCGCCTTTGTTTATGGTCGCTGGCTCGACATTTTAGTTGTCCATTTAAGACTCATTCAGACATCGTCAGTGCCCTCAGCAGCAAATCAAACTCTTGTGCACACCATCTAGGTAAGCGGGCACTACATACGAATAAGTTGAAGTCAAAGTACGTCCTCAACTCCTCATAAGCCCGAGCATGCCTCCCCGTCGCGGGTATGTAGAACCACCAATTCAGTTCCATTGGCGGTATGTCAAAATAATGAGCCCAAGGATCAACATAATCACCGAGCTTCTCACCATTGCAAAAGATATCAATTCTTTGCTCAGAAGCCACAGAAATTAGCTCCGGACTTGGTTCCTTGATAGGCGAGCTCGAGACAATCTCATCGAACGAAGGAGACAACAAATCATATGGAATCTCATGCGTCGACTCATGACACTCCATGTCAGGAAGTAGTGTACTCTCCTCTTCATCGCCGAAGAAACTGTCATCATCTGCGAACATGTCCTCCTCCCCCAAAACATTATCATGCTCATAGCTCAAGGGCAGGAGAGACGGTGGGGTGGACTTGGATGAACTCAACGAAGAAGGAATGGGAATCACGCACTCACCTTCATCGTTATGACTTTCTAAGCTTCCTTCGGATGTGACAAATAGGTCATTGCCACTCCATAGGGTGTTTGTGGTGAGGCTCTCTATCGGGTTAACCACCGGTTGAGACGGCAGTTCACTCGCTTCACATGCTAGAATCTCATTCCCCACTTGGACCATTTGGTGCACTCGTTCACCTAATTCCGCGATCTGCTGACACAATTGCTCATTCTCCTCATAAGAGGACATGGATAGATCATCCGAAGGTGCGTAAAAGTAATCCATCGGTTGAGGTTCTTGGGCAAATGACACTTCCTGCAAGGCCTGGTGACCCATGTAGCAGATAAGATCCCAAATTCCCGCCAAACCTAACCGTGCTAGACTTCCCCCGCTCATGTATATAGCACACGCCTTTGTCTCAGCAGTCATCCCATCTACAACGCAGACAACCATATCTCGCAAACTATCGTAGAAACCCCGCTCATTGCGGATGTCCACACACCTCTGCAACCGAGTGAGATATAGGTGAAAGTTCTCACCTTCAAACTGTGATAATCTCAACATGTTAAACTGTTAGTAGCACATGTGTTGTGAACCATAAGACAGGTTCACAAACAGGTAATAAGACAAACAAAAACAAAGATAATCCGTTTTCCCGGCAACGGCGCCAAATTTGACAGGCCTAAGGTCGTTATGCCAAATCAAAGTAAATTCCTAAGATGCAAACTATAACAAGTATAGTAGGTAAGTTAGGGTCGAACCCACAGGGAAACAGAATCAATTGTAAGAGCAAGTATTATTACCCAAAAGTAACCGATTCAAGGGGGAGTTTTGTGTGTAAGCAATGGTGACAGAACAAGTTGCAATAAGAGGTTGCGAATATATGATGGAAAAGTATCACACCAGGTAATTATCCGCACAACAAATGAGATGGTTCATCATCGCATTCTATGAATCTCAAGTTCTTATGTCCAGTAATTGTTCTCAATTCAGATCGTGTAATAGCTTTTAGTCCTACCAGTCCTAAAAGTACTTATCACTAAATTACAAGGGAAAACCTTCACCAAATAATAAAGCAATAGCATTCAAGCATGAATTATAATGAGATACAAGCGATTCTAACAACCCGTTAAAATAGCCTGTAATCGAATCTCCTTCACAATCTACCACAAGCAACCCGCGTATGGTGATTGTGTTTGCTACAATGAATCTACAACTCCAAACCTGGAATTGGAAACCCTAGCAATATGACTAGTATCGATAAACCTAGGTGATCAATCCAGATTAACCAATAATAAGCAATCAAGCAATAAGCTCAGGAGATCGAAACAACTAACAAAGGACGAACAAGAGTAGAATACTCACAACCAAATCAATTGAAGGCTTCAAAGAACCAAGTGCAACAAAGGAGAGTTAGTTCTCCATAGGGTTTGTGAGATGATGGAAAAGGAAAATATGTCTCTGGAAAATAACCTAATTCTTCTCTTGCCTTCTCGGCCTATATAAACTAATTAAGTCGGGTTTAACATCCCGTAAAAATATAATATTAAAACTAATAAGATAGGGAAAATCGGATAAGAATCCGACTCCAGGGACCGACGCGGGCGCGCCAGATAGCAGCGCGGGCGCGCCAGCCTTTGACTTGTTTCTTCCATCTGGTGAATCGACGCGGCCAATTCCTCCTAGCAGCGTGGGCGCGCCGATGGCAGCGCGGCCGCGTCAAGTGATAGCGCGGGCACGTCAGCTTCACCAGATTCCAGCTACTTCCGAATTTCTTCAAAGGTTCCGATTCGATCTGCAAGATAACCACAAATTTGCGCAGAATCCGAACTCTTCTAGAATAATCATAAGATGCAATTTAATAACAAAGAATGAAAGAAATGCAACTTATCTAAGCTAAAAATGTCTATAATGCCTATCTAATATATGCATTATCAAAGGTCGTCGCCCGAATCGATCGCGAACCAAACTTTCGGTGATTCGTTCTCCTTCGTTTTTTATCCAAACTTACCTCGGACTCCACCATCACCCTCACCCATGATCCACGCAGGACCGACTGATGTATAGCAATTGGCTAGGTCGGCCAATTGCTAAACCAAAAGCGTCAATCTTGCTTTAGCTCCTTGGTATCTGATGTATGAACCGAAGCCGACCCGAGTGAATGAACCGATGACGTGATACGGTAGGGACTGATGGCACGCAATATAGTAAACCTCCTTGCTAAATTAGATAATTATCAAATGCTAATTAAATATAACTTCACAATGGCAACAGTAGATGGTCTCCAATTCAACCGGTCAACAACTGCGGCTGAATGCTTCAATTGCCGTTCAAAACTGCACTGCAATTCAATTGACTAGGTGGCCTCCTCTAAATGCAAATCAAGACATACGTCGCACACACCAACTGCAACTTATTTGAATTGATAGGAAGAATATGAACGACGTGGAATTTAATACGAAATTAGGATCGGGAGCAATGAAACGCAAGTAAGAAAAGGTTTTGGATTGATAATCGAAGAACCCTTTAATCCATAAAGGGGTTCTTCAATTCTATATTCAATCTGATTTAATTCAAAGAGAACTACATTGTTTAAATAGAAAACTAACAACCAATTCTAATCGTGCAAGATAGAATTTAGGTTGATAAAGATAGATTAAAAATAACCTAAAGATAAATAAACCTAACTAAGATAGAATTTAAATACTTAGGGAACAAGATATATCTAGAGGAGATATAATCTTGTAAATTATTAATCTAATTGCATAAAATAATAATTAATAAAATAATAAACTAATTTGAAGACTAGAACCGGCCCACACATTCAAGCTACTCGACATGGGCCTCAAGAGCACTCGACATGGGCCAAGGCCCACTCGATATACATCTTGAATCTTCTTCCATGGTGGCCTTCTTCTTTCTCTTGAGGAAGAGACTCTTTGCCATCAATGGCCCTCGAATCGGTCTTGAGAGCTCGCCTGGATCAAGATCATTGTTGGACCCACAGAAGGTCCTCTTGATCTGCATCATTCTCCCCTTCTTATCTTCGATTCGTCCTCGAATTGAGTCATTGAAGAGCAGTAGGGAAGGAGCAACCACCAAAAAGTAACTTCCTTGACAAACAACTTGAGATGGTGCCAGCAGAAATTGAGGCAAAGGAACCTCAAAAACAACACCTGTCATAGGGATCATCGAGCAATCAAAAGGAACAAAATCAAAAGGCTCAATAACCCTATGAATTCCATAATTCTCAACATTAGGAACATTCTCAAGAGGTACAATAGCTAACTTAAGAGAAGTGTCCCCAATATCCTCATCGTTGTCGTCAGAAGTAGCCACATCGAGCGCAACACTGCAGTCCATTGCAGCCCAGATTCGGATATCTTAATGGATAAGTCCTGCGACGTGTGACCCACCGTTGGAAAGATAATCGAGTCAGCTTCGCAACAAGCTGACTCGATTATCTTTCCCACGATTTTGATCTCATCATGGGCTGAGGGCGCGACTGAATCAGGGGGGGCAGATGGGATGGCCGTGGGTGCAGCCTCATTGGTGTCTTTGCCGCAGTGCGCTTCCCGTCTTGCAGCAGCCTCCTTCTAGGCTTTGTATTGGCGCTGTCGTACCTGGTCATTCAAAACAGCTTGAGGAGATAAGGGTAGGAGAGTGAATCTCCTCCCAGCAAACTTAAAAGCAAAGGTATTTAAGCGACCATTATAAATAACTTGCCAATCATTTACCCAAGGTTGGCCTAAAAGAATATGACAACAATCCATTTTAACGACATCACACAACACTTGATCACAATAATTACCCATTTGAAACGAAACCAAGCATTGTCTAGTAACAAGACGGTCAGAGTTACCGTTCGTGATACCGTTATAACTATCGTGTTGTAGTGGAGGTGCAGTTGCTAGATGGAGGTACTCGACCACCTTTTCATTGATCAAGTTACAAGAGCTCTGTTCCTCGACGATGACCGAAAGTGTGGATGTCTGAACCACACACTTGGTGTGAAAGATGTGCTCCATTTGATCAGCCATCAACGCTTCCTGAAATGGAAGTACACGTCATTTGGTTTTGTTGAACAGGGCAAAGAAATCAGCACGTACTTGCGCCCTTTCAATGGCTAAGCGATTGGTCCATTGGGCCATTTCCTCTTGAAAGAGGGAACGAACGTCGGCGATAGTAGGCGGGAAGGGGAGGGGTTGGGGTTATTGTCGTTCGACATGTTCCTACAATATCAGAAGAGAAACAAGTACACGGAGCAAAGACCAGAAACCAAGTAATGCAAGCTCTAGTGATTCCTAAGAGTGATTTAGGTTTTAGAAATCAAAGAGCGAGAAAACAAGGCACTCTATTCAAGCAATTCCCCTGGACACAGAATTTTGCAATATTGAAGACAACAAGTAATGATCAAAATTGCAAATTAAATCAGCCACAAGTCGGATATCAAGGATAGCAAGTATAAACAAGCGGCTAATGTGTATAAAAGAAGATATACAATGTGATGCTCGAAATATATGAATGTGTAACAATCGACAAAAACAATCACAAGGGCAATCAAGTGCACACACTCCGTCAACTATTATCTGACGGTTGCAACACGGTTCAGAGAAAGAGGGGTGTGACCAAGGCTCCTATGTCGGCACAGCACAAAATCACACAAGTATAGGGTTCTTTGTAATGCTTGAAACCAATTAGATCCTCTAACAAGTAGCAAGGAGAATTCAAAGAACAATATGTAACAATGCAAGATATGAAGAATGCTTTTTTTTTTGAAGCTCTCGGCTTTTACTTTTTACTTTTTTTTTTGATTGAAGACTAGCTACAGTAGACTTTAAGCAACCGAAAATAAGAGCAAAAGAAAAAAAAACAATGCTACGATGATCTAAAAGTAAGCGAAAATAAAAAAAGAAGGAAAATAGGCTAGAAACTGGAGAAATTAGGGTTCTTTAGTGGTGCAAGTTTATATAATGCTTTTAATCCAAGAATCACAGTCATAGGCATGATATGTAGCAAAAGGAATAAAAGATCAAAACTTGCAATCAAGAACTCAATATCTTCCAAATTAAAGATCCAAACAAGAAATAACTAAAATAAAGTGCCAATTTTTATGGGTGAATAATAAAGATTTAACTTTTATGCAGCGGGTCTGGTGAAAAATAAGGCACGAAAAATAAATCACTCAATTAAAGAATCAAGAGAGTAAAGAGCTTGCATACACCTGAAATCCGATACCACTTGATACGTTTGGGATACTCGATCCTTCGCCTGTGGGCTCAAGATCAAGAACCACGCCGTATATTTACCCGATCTTGCAATGCTCTTCCGATATCTCCTGATTAACAATTGAATTCAACTAATGAGCCGACTAAATAAAGCAACAGAAGAATAACTAAACTAAATTAAAACTAATTAAACAAGAATCCTTAACTTAAGAAATTCTAGCAATTAAAAGTGACGGAAACTTAATGAAATCTAAATTAAACAAATTAACAAAGTAACAGCGAAAGAAAGCAAAGGAAAGCAAAGGAAAGCGAAGAGAGTGAATGCGCGCGAGAGGCGAGAGAGCGAGAGAGCGAAGGCTGGTGCGGCAAGCGCGCGCGAACGGGAGCCGGGGTTCACGGAACTGGATGCGCGAACTGGGGCTTCCCTGGAAGCAGGCCCGAGCACACAGGAGCAGGTCTCCTCAGGGTGTGCGGAAGCTAAGCCTCGGCGACAATCGCTGATGGCGAGGGCGAAAGCAAGCGCGATCGAGAGCGCGGAGCACGGCGCTGGTTTGCGGGAGCGAAGACTAGCGAGCGAGAGCCATGGGCGCTCCTGGTGCCAAGCGCCGAAGCCGGGGACGCCATACCCAGGGACCAACGCCGGTGTTCTTGGCGCCCACCGGCTTCTGACGACAACGATGAGGACATTGGGGACACTTCTCTTGAGTTAGCTATTGTACCTCTTGAGAATGTTCCTAATGTTGAGAATTATGGAATTCATAGGGTTATTGAGCCTTTTGATTTTGTTCCTTTTGATTGCTCGATGATCCCTATGACAGGTGTTGTTTTTGAGGTTCCTTTGCCTCAATTTCTGCTGGCACCATCTCAAGTTGATTGTCAAGGAAGTTACTTTTTGGTGGTTGCTCCTTCCCTACTGCTCTTCAATGACTCGATTCGAGGACGAATCGAAGATAAGAAGGGGAGAATGATGCAGATCAAGAGGACCTTCTGTGGGTCCAACAATGATCTTGATCCAGGCGAGCTCTCAAGACCGATTCGAGGGCCATTGATGGCAAAGAGTCTCTTCCTCAAGAGGAAGAAGAAGGCACCACCATGGAAGAAGATTCAAGATGTATATCGAGTGGGCCTTGGCCCATGTCGAGTGCTCTTGAGGCCCATGTCGAGTAGCTTGAATGTGTGGGCCAGTTCTAGTCTTCAAATTAGTTTATTATTTTATTAATTATTATTTTATGCAATTAGATTAATAATGTACAAGATTATATCTCCTCTAGATATATCTTGTTCCCTAAGTATTTAAATTCTATCTTAGTTAGGTTTATTTATCTTTAGGTTATTTTTAATCTATCTTTATCAACCTAAGTTCTATCTTGCACGATTAGAATTGGTTGTTAGTTTTCTATTTAAACAATGTAGTTCTCTTTGAATTAAATCAGATTGAATAGAATTGAGAAACCCCTTTATGGATTAAAGGGTTCTCGATTATCAATCTCAACCACTATCGTTACTTTCATGTTCTTGTGTTCTACGACACTTCACAATCATCACCATCTTCAACCTTTACATTCGGTAACCCCAAACACAGCCTAGCCAAGAGTTCAAACGCAACCCAGGAAGAGAGCACCGGCGTTGGTCCCTGGGTACCGCGTCCCCGGCTTCGGCACTTGGCGCCAGGAGCGCCCATGGCTCTCGCTCGCTAGTCTTCGCTCCCACAAACTAGCGTCGTGCTCCGCGCTCTCGATCGCGCTTGCTTTCGCCCTCGCCACCAGCGATCGTCGCCGAGGCTTAGCTTCCGCACACCCTGAGGAGACCTGCTCCTGTGTGCTCGGGCCTGCTTCCAGGGAAGCCTCAGTTCGCGCATCCAGTTCCGTGAACCCCGTCTCCCGCTCGCGCGCGCTCGCACCTGCCTTCGCTTTCTCGCTGTCTCGCCTCTCGCGCGCATTCACTCTCTTCGCTTTCCTTTGCTTTCTTTCGCTGTTACTTTGTTAATTTGTTTAGTTTAGATTTCATTAAGTTTCCGTCACTTTTAATTGCTAGAATTTCTTAAGTTAAGGATTCTTGTTTAATTAGTTTTAATTTAGTTTAGTTATTATTCTATTGCTTTATTTAGTCGGCTCATTAGTTGAATTCAATTGTTAATCAGGAGATATCGGAAGAGCATTGCAAGATCGGGCAAATATACGGCGTGGTTCTTGATCTTGAGCCCACAGGCAAAGGATCGGGTATCCCAAACGTATCACCGACCAGCCATCGGTATCCTCCGAAGACGCTCAGCTCTGAAGTCGCGAACATCCTCGGTGAGCATTCGATTCCTCCTTCATTTTTCTTCATTCGTTTTGATTCCTTTCTTGTCCTCGGGTGGTCGGAGAGTGCGTGAGGGCTGAGTGTGAATAGGGTGGGCGAGATCGAGAGCTCCGGCGAGCATCGAGGGCGGCGAGGCGAGCTTGAGAGAGACGTGAGTGAGCAGGGTCGAGCGGCGTCGAGGCGGGTGAACCATCTCGAGCAGCGCCGGTGGGAATCCAATTTGAAATGAAGAAGACGACTTGCTTGGGGGGGGGGCTCCTTTATGAAATTTTAGCAATATTTAACCGGTTGGGGATTTATATTTTCGGTTCGGTTCGGTTCAGTTCGGTTTGGATTTATCCGCTTATTAAATTAGTCAACGATATTTAAAATAAAATATAATATTATTCGGACTTAAATATTTAAAGGGAATTTGAAAAAGAATTTTAAAGATCGGAAAATGATTTAATAAATAAATTCAAAAGGTAATTTTGACGAGCATTTTCAAAAGGGCGGAATTTCTAACTAGTTGATTCGGATTTTTGAAGCGGTGTTGGGACTAAGTTGGGAATTATATGATCGATGACTAACTAGCATGCTAATATGATCGTTTGACTAACGACATGATATGTATGTCTAATAGCATGACTTGTGGTAATTTATTATAAAGGGTTAAATATTGGTTACTGATGATAATGATGATATATATCCTTATGGAAAGTATGAGTATGAAATAGTAATATATGCAAATTTGACTAAGTATGATATAGAGGTTATCTTAAGCTAATAAGATGGCGGATTATATATGATGAATGGTATGAGATAAGAGATGGTTGATCGTGATGAACTGTGTTGTGAGGAGGAAATCGAGTATGAAATATAACGAAATAGATCAAACCGGATTAAGGCCCAGGCAAATAATTACAAGACTCCCTCCAATGTAGTAAGAGAAAGTCAAGATCGATCCACGAGGAAGCGTGTCAGCGGATCCTAGGTAGCTGTAAATCTCACAGTAAAGCAACAGCAGACAAAAACAAAGAAACAAAGAAAGAAAGACAAACGAAAGCAAGAAATAAAACAAAGCCAGACGTACTCGATCTCGATAAGCACAACTCGAGATCGACTAAAGCTCAGCAGAAAACAGAAACTAAAAATCTACGACAGAAGCACAACAGCAACTCGATATAGACCAAAGCCAACTCGATCTCGACCAGTGCCTACTCGAGATCGACAAGACACTGCTCTTCCTCGACTAAAAACTCAGAAACTTGTAAATTGCAACTTCGAACACAGAACTTAGAATTCGACGGAAATTAACTCAATATATGAAAAACTTCCAAAGCCAGGGTATCAACACCACAACGATAACCATGCAAAGTAACACATAAAGGCATAAAAGATCATGCTTTTCCATCAAAATAACTTTCGTTACTAACAAATAGGCATATAGAGGCTTTCGCATAAACCCTAATTGTTACTAACCCTTTTAACATAATTAACCCAAGTTGCATTAAGATCACATTCGTTTCAATAACACAAACAAGGATCACCTTCAACTCTCGCAAAAGAATCGCATAACAAGATTGTACCTTTACCGCATCACCTCACATGGCCACCGTTGGGCTCACCCCAGCCCCAGAAGTGGGTGGACTACTCGCTCTTCATCATCAAGAAAGACATTAAATAACAAAAGAAACTAACTTGCATTGAATTAAATAAAGAAAGCTTACAACCAACAAGACAAATCCGCTTTCGCCTTTCCACCTTGCTCACCACAAACTCTCTCTCTCTACTCCTACTTACTCGAATGTAATTGAATGTGTGATTGAACGAATAAAAAACTAGCCCCTAAAGCTTTATTTATAGCCTTCTATTCTTTGCTATTCAAGGATAGAAAATATCTATCTATATCTCTAAAAAGCTTAAAAGATAAATAAAAGCACTTTAGAATTAAATCTATAAAGGGGAAAATAAATCTAAATAGGTAAGTCTCTTCATGTTGATAGATCTTCTCTTCCAAGGATAGAACTTGATGTATCTCGGAAATCTCAGATTCCTTCGGCTCCAAGGATTCCCAGCTCGACACGGACAGCCAAAGCGCGTAACGCGGTTTCGGACACGGCTCTCGTCGATCTCGACCAAGCCTACTCGAGATCGAGTAGAGTGGGTCATCGACTTGGGCTGGCTGGCTTGGACGGGTAGCTTTGCTCGACAGGGCTCGGATCTTGTGCTCCTGGCTCGTCGATCTCGACTAAGCAACTCGAGATCGAGTTGGGTGTAGGCGAGGATGTGTGGCCTGGTGTGGTCGAGCAGCTCCTCCTCGGCATGGACTCGGACTGGCGCCATGGTGGTCCTCGATCTCGACAAGCCTCCTCGAGATCGAGTAAGGTTGTCTCGGCGTCTCCGTCTTCGGCTTCTCGAGTGGGCAAAGCTTCATCGACTCCGGACATGGCGCTCCTGGTGTCGTCGATCTCGACTAGATGTACTCGAGATCGAGTAGGGTTCGGGTTGTCGGGTTGTCTCTGACTCAGTTTCTCGATCAATGCTTAGTCGACAAGGTCTGTGCTCGGACACTCTCGTCGAGACCGAGTAGGTTTACTCTAGATCGAGTAACCTGGGCTCCTAGCTTGATTCGACTGGTTTCGCTGCATCTTGACCTTGGACTTCTGTAGTTGATTTCCGAGCTTTTCCGACCTTTCTCAGAATTGCTGTAATTTGCCTCGAATTCTGCGAAATTAAACAGAAACTGGTGTAGATTCCATAATTTGGCAATTAAACATAAACTACATAGATTCTGTACTATCTTAGCCCAAATGCATGAAATGTATGCAGAAAACGGTATAAAAGTTACTGTAAAACATGGCAGATTCAGCTCACAACAAACACCCCATACTTAAGCTTGATGAAGCGCTGAAATTTCTTTTCTGCTGGGTCCTTTGGAGATTTCGTGGGGAAAGGCAGCTTCTTTTTCTGATTTGGAGCCACAACAGATGTCGGAGGTGCTGCAGTTTCCTCGAGCTCGGGCTGACCCTCCTCGATATCGACTATGTCCTTCTCGATCTCGACCATTGCAGTCGACCTCGAGTTGCTGTGTAGTGCAGACGAGGGCTGGCCCAATGTTTTCTCGAGATCGACCAAATTCTTGTCGACGTCGACTTGTTGTTCTCCTTTGTTCTGCTGCTTTCCGACCTCTGGCTCTTGCAGTTGATGGCCGCTTTTGAGTTTTACAGCAGCGATGTATCCAGTCTTTCCCTTGGGATTTGGTTCTGACGATCCAGGGAGCGATCCTGACTGTCTGGGGATTCCTGCTGCAAGCTGGCCTATCTGTGTATCAACTGTTTTTCGCCATATATCAATCTCCCCAAGCCTAGAGTTGACGCCCTGAATCTGAGTATAGACTGAGTTGAAGGATTGCCTGGTTTCTGTATGATTTCTCCTTATTTCCTCTAAGACAGTCTGTAGATCATCCTTTTTCTGGTCTCTTTCTAGGTGTCCGGGAGCTCTGTAGGGCGGGGGATTCCTAGGGGCACCTTGGTTCCATTGTGGTTGCTGAAATCTTTGGTCCCCCATGTAGCGATTGGGACCCCCTGCGTAGGTTGCCACTTCATGGTATTCTGCCAGCCTGACTTGCTCAGTGTGGGGGCACTCAGTAGTGGTGTGTCTCTGTGATCCGCATTCAATACAAGGCTGGTTGACAGAAAGATACTTTACTTGTTTGAGGAGCTTCTTATTCTGGTCTCTGTAGTACTGCTCCCTAACATCTGGATCAATTTCCTTAGGGGGCTCATATAAGGGCATGGATGGTGCTGGCCTGGCGTAGGGGTTCTCCTCATAGTTGACTGGAGTTCCATACTTGTTATCATAGTTGGTCAGCTTGTCTAGAGCAGCCCATGCGTGAGGAGGCGGCATTGTCAGATACTCATAGTGAGTATATGTATTGATTCTGTCCTTTGCAGCCAAGTCCAGAGAATTGAAGAAGATCTCTTGAACTACGCAGGGTTGCTGTCCATGTGTAGGACAGGATCGCAGTAGATCCTTATAGCGTTCTCATGCCTTTGCTAGCGTCTCCCCAGGATGCTGTTTGAAAGATGTGATCTTTTGGCGCAGGAGTGCTGTTTTGGAAGGAGGAAAGAACTTGTTCAGAAATTCCTGCTTTACTTGAGCCCATGTCATGAGAGATCGTGGTTTCAGCCCTTCCAACCATTTCAATGCAGGACCAGCCAGAGACCAAGGTAGTACCTTCAGAAAGAGTGCGACACATGTCAGTAAAGTTGGTAATATGGCGCAGTCGGCATTCATTAAATCTACCATGAAATGCATGATTTTTAATTTCAATAAGGAATTGAGTGCGAATTTCATAGTTATTTTCAGGGATTAGAATGGCCGATTCAGGCAGGACAAGTGTCGGGTGCATATAATCCTCCGCAGTGGTTGGGTATAGGGCAAGCTCATCTGCCAATTGCCTTGCACGTTCAGCTTCTTGTTCCCTTCCTGCTCTCTCAGCGGCGAGAGCAGCATCCCTGGCGGCTAGATCCCTTGTAAGCCTCTCGATCAGCTGTTCCTGTGTCTCTACAGCTGCCATGGCTCTTTGTAGTTTAGCTTTGATGTGTAGAAGGCGTTCTGGTTCGTCTAAGCCGTCAAACTCAGGTGGTTGACCAGAACGGCGCATACACCTGCGAAGTAACTTAAAAGAAAAGTGAGAACTGACTACCTAAGGCGCGAATGATAGCTTCCCTGGCAACGGCACCAATTTGTTGTGAGGAGGAAATCGAGTATGAAATATAACAAAATAGATCAAACCGGATTTAGGCCCACGCAAATAATTACAAGACTCCCTCCAATGTAGTAAGAGAAAGTCATGATCGATCCACGAGGAAGCGTGTCAGCGGATCCTAGGTAGCTGTAAATCTCACAGAAAAGCAACAGAAGACAGAAACAAAGAAACAAAGAAAGAAAGACAAACGAAAGCAAGAAATAAAACAAAGGCAGACGTACTCGATCTCGACAAGCACAACTCGAGATCGACTAAAGCTCAGCCGAAAACAAAAACTAAAAATCGACGACAGAAGCACAACAGCAACTCGATATAGACCAAAGCCAACTCGATCTCGACCAGTGCCTACTCGAGATCGACAAGACACTACTCTATCTCGACTAAAAACTCAGAAACTTGTAAATTGCAACTTCGAACACAGAACTCAGAATTCGACGGAAATTAACTCAATATATGAAAAACTTCCAAAGCCAGGTTATCAACACCACAACGATAACCATGCAAAGTAACACATAAAGGCATAAAAGATCATGCTTTTCCATCAAAATAACTTTCGTTACTAAAAAATAGGCATATAGAGGCTTTCGCATAAACCCTAATTGTTACTAACCGTTTTCACATAATTAACCCAAGTTGCATTAAGATCACTTTCATTTCAATAACACAAACAAGGATCACCTTCAACTCTCGCAAAAGAATCATGCTCATAGGGATAGAAGAAGAATCGCATAACTAGATTGTACCTTTACCGCATCACCTCACATGGCCACCGTCGGGCTCACCCCAGCCCCAGAAGTGGGTGGACTACTCGCTCTTCATCATCAAGAAAGACATTAAATAACAAAAGAAACTAACTTGCATTGAATTAAAAAAAAAAAGGTTACAACAAACAAGACAAATCCGCTTTCGCCTTTCCACCTTGCTCGCCACAAACTCTCTCTCTACTCCTACTTACTCGAATGTAATTGAATGTGTGATTGAAAGAATAAAAAACTAGCCCCTAAAGCTTTATTTATAGCCTTCTATTCCTTGTTATTCAAGGATAGAAAATATCTATCTATATCTAAAAAGCTTAAAAGATAAATAAAAGCACTTTAGAATTAAATCTAAATAGGTAAGTCTCTTCATGTTGATAGATCTTCTCTTCCTAGGATAGAACTTGATGTATCTTGGAAATCTCGGATTCCTTCGGCTCCAAGGATTCCCAGCTCGACACGGACAGCCAAAGCGCGTAACGCGGTTTCGGACACGGCTCTCGTTGATCTCGACCAAGCCTACTCGAGATCGAGTAGAGTGGGTCATCGACTTGGGCTGGCTTGCTTGATCGGGTAGCTCTGCTCGACAGGGCTCGGATCTTGTGCTCCTGGCTCGTCGATCTCGACTAAGCAACTCGAGATCGAGTTGGGTGTAGTCGAGGATGTGTGGCCTGGTGTGGTCGAGCAGCTCCTCCTCGGCATGGACTCGGACTGGCGCCATGGTGGTCCTCGATCTCGACAAGCCTCCTTGAGATCGAGTAAGGTTGTCTCGGTGTCTCCGTCTTCGGCTTCTCGACTGGGCAAAGCTTCATCGACTCTGGACATGGCGCTCCTGGTGTCGTCGATCTCGACTAGATGTACTCGAGATCGATTAGGGTTCCGGTTGTCGGGTTGTCTCTGACTCAGTTTCTCTATCAATGCTTAGTCGACAAGGTCTGTGCTCGGACACTCTCGTCGAGACCGAGTAGGTTTACTCTAGATCGAGTAACCTGGGCTCCTAGCTTGATTCGACTGGTTCCGCTGCATCTTGACCTTGGACTTGTGTAGTTGATTTCCGAGCTTTTTCGACCTTTCTCAGAACTGTTGTAATTTGCCTCGAATTCTGCGAAATTAAACAGAAACTGGTGTAGATTCCATAATTTGGCAATTAAACATAAACTACATAGATTCTGTACTATCTTAGCCCAAATGCATGAAATGTATGCAGAAAATGATATAAAAGTTACTGTAAAACATGGTAGATTCAGCTCACAACAAACTGAAAGTATTGTTGATGCGAGCTTGTTAATTATCTGCTTGTACTAATGTGTGACATATGTGTTCAGAGTGACCAGAGATGTATACTCAGTGTATTCTCATTGTGTACTTGGGTGATACTCTGTGATCGTGACTACTGTGTGCTGGATTCTTCTTTTGCTGATCTGCTAGCCAGGTAAGTCTCTTCGGAGCTTACTCAGATTGAAATAGAGCTATTCCCTACTTTAGGTGCATGATATACTAGGAGGGTCTTGCATTCATGATCGACATGCCATGTAGTACCATGCTAGGTTGCATTGACCGTTGAGCATTCTATTTCTTTATGCGTATGTAAACAGAACGGCCGTTATCTGTGAAGTAACTAGAGTCTTTACTAGGGTTATAGGACGACCCAGTCTCATCGGGTCCCGTCCTGAGTCAATCGAGTCATAGAACTTCTTATACTTATATTATGAGCTGCCTGCGGGCTTTAGGGTTGGGCATGCGTGCCGCCCGATTATTATGGCATGCGTGCCGTCTCTGCCCTATCGGAAGGGGGTGGAGGTAGGAGAGGGATATACCACTTGATATTTTGTGCTAATGCCTTATTATTCTTATGCACTTGATATTAGGAGCATGTTAGTGTGTTAATGTTTCGCCTTCCATCTAGAAGCATCTTTATTAGGTATAGCGTATGTGTGTGCTTAGGGCCAGGATGCAGAGCCAAAGTGGGCATTGATCTGATCCCGCCCACTACCAATTGTTTTAGTTATCCGTTATCCTTACTACTATTGATGCTGATTTGGCTCCATGACCGCGGGGTCTAACACGATGGAAAGAGAGAGTTGAGATTCCGACTTCACCAATTTAATTATGGTTTGGATTTGAATGGTTGATCATATTTTGACCTGGCTCTGCCATGGCACCCCCTTGTATTATGCTTTACTTCCGTTATTTGTATGACCATATGTTTTCCACGTTTAGACCTACGACAGGTACATGAGACTTCCACGGGGATTCCAACGATCCCTTCGAACTTGGGTATGAAATCCCACTTTGAAAACGTTAGTTTAGAATTTCAAACCTTTAACCTGTACTCGGGGCGCAAGATCCTAACGAGGGGTTTCATCCCTCGAAACGTAACCCGAAAATCATAATCCCGGACCGTTACAGTTACTAATTAATTGGGGGAAGCCGCGTGTCTCATATTTTTAATTCACTTTTGCACACGTGGACCTAGGGGTGGGCGTGGGACGGGACGGGACGGGATGAGTGTCGTCCCACGTCCCGTCCCGCGTAATTTTTGCGGGACGGGACCGAGACGAGATTCAGTACTTTTTTTTTTTTATTTCCGCGCGGGCCTTGTCTCTCACGGAACCAGGACGGGACATGCCTTGTCCCTCAAATAAAAAAATATATAAAAAATTCTAAAATATCTATATATTTTGCAGATTTCAAAGACATAATATATATATATAATGTTTTTCTTATATATTCATATTGATACACGTATATATGTGTAGTGTGTAATGCATACCATACATATACACACACTATAACACACACTGTAAAAGTGTTGTGTGTATATACACACAGTATATACAAAGTGTATATGTATACAATGTATACATACACTGTAAAATATATACAAAGTGTATATATACACACTATATAATAATAATAATAATAATAATAATCATATTATTATTATTATTATTATTATTATTATTATTATTATTATTATATCCAAAGTTTTTACATGAAATTGGATGGGAGTCGGCTAACAAGCTGAGCTCTACAACCCTTCTGAATAACAAATGCAACTCTAGTCGAAGTGTGACGGGATTCACTTGCTTTATAGCCCGTTTTTTAATAGAACCGATCTATAAAGTCACAAATTTTAGCCCGGTTCTGAATAAAACCGAGCTATAAAGTCACTACGTAATTTTAAAACATGAGTTTTTTACTACGATTTCTAGGCTTGACCGAACTATAAAGTCATGTGTTATTTTAAAACTGGAGTTTTTAGCACGGTTTTTAGGTTGAACCGAGTTGTAAAGTAACCGTGTGATTGAGGTTTTTAGCACAAGTTTCAAATAAAACAAGCTATAAAGTAGTCCTCACGGTTTTTACGACAATTTGAGGTTTTCACTATAGTCAATCCCTATATATATAGGTAATGGTTCAAATGAAAATTGTTCTTAAAATGAAAATCCCTCTTAAATGAAAATGATTCAATTTGAAGGTAAATGAGCCTAATTAAATGTGTAATAGATAAATGAGCCTAATTAATGTGTAAATGAGCTTAATTTTATGGGGTAAATGGGTAAATGACCCTAATTATAAGGTAAATGTCATCAACTCTCCCATACTTTATATTTCTACCAATATCGCCCTTATTTTAATTATAAAAATTACATATTTTAGCCCGTAATTTTTATTTGAAATAATATTATAATGTGCAACTATAAGATTACAAAATGCAATAAAATATGTTACATCACATTTTTTTTCTTTATTTTAAAAAGTGAAAAATATGAGATTACCAAATATAAAATGAACAAATAATACAATAAAGGTTATTACTAATAAATGTGCATTTTTATAATGTAAAGTAAGTTTTCTACCAAAATTTTTCTTTATGGATTGCTATTTTTTGGCGGTTTTGTACTTTTAATGCGACGCGTGTTATTATAAGTCTGTTAGGCTATTTATGATTGTTTTCTTTTTATTCCCGTTCATGAATAAGATTATAATGTGCAATAATAAAATGATAACGTGCATAAAAAAGATGATAAAGTGTAAGTGAAGGTTCGATAATATAAAACAATGTAATATAGAAATACTCTAGAAGGGGGGTTGAATAGAGTATGCCCGTTTTTCGCAGAAAGTCTCAAGACTTTTGGAGCTTGTATAAAACCCTTTGAGATTAACCTGAATCACAAAGTTAGACAATCGAACCAAGTGCGGAAATAAGGTAAAGCAATAAGTAAAGAAAACGAGTAATTTTTTACGAGGTTCGGCACGAACTTGGCCTACGTCCCCGCCTAGGGTTCTTCCACAACCCTAGGATTCAACCGGCTTTTATTGATTCACAAGACCTAGGATCCTAGTAGCTCCCCGAGAAGCCTCTCTCCTATACAATTGCAATCTAGTCAACTCACGTTCCCTTGGAGTCCTAGACCAATCTAGAAGAGCCCCACCTCTCTATGCTATCTAGTACAATCCTCTTACACTTAGTGAATCAATCGCCTAGTGTCTACTTCCTGAGTTACAAACTCTCGAGTATAACACTCTCTTTGAATATATCCTATAAGCTCACTGTGTATCTCTCAAATGCTTTGAAAAAAAATATAAGACTCTTAAGAACAAGCAGAGAGAACACGCTGAAGAGAGATTGTAAACTTGAGGGCTGATTGTGCAATGATATTATTGAAGTGCGTCCTCTCTCTCTTCTTCATCTCCCTTATATAGTGAAGATCATCGGCGCCACTTGAGGAAGGAATCTTCTCCAACGGCTAAGAGAGGATCATGGCTTGAGCGCAATCTTCTATCTTTGGAAACTTCTGAAGCCATGATCTCGATTTGATCTTTCTCAGCTTTGAATGCTTAAGGAAGGAGATATAATTCAAATAGCTTCCTGAAAGGTTAGTGAATATATAATAATAATATGGAAGCATATAATAACATAATATAATATTCGGACATAATAACATATAGAGCAGGTTTTGTATTTCATCAACACTGTTAAAGCTCCAAGACCTTTGACAAAGACATACTGTCAAGGCCTTTGAAACTTATTCCGATTTTCATCAAAGGGAGTGGAGTTATCAATCTCCCCCTTGATGAAAGACAAAACCTGTGCATCCCTGCAACTTAGTCAAACAGATATATCATAAGCAAAATCGGACTAAGTACCTGCATGGGTTAGACAATTGTTGGATCATAATTTTATCATGAAAAACATCCAACCAAAACAAAACAAAACAAGGTCTTCCAAGACCTTTGGTTCACAGTAGTTAAAAAGTCTAAACCATCCAACCATCTCCCCCTTTTTGTCTTTCAACAAAGGGAGGAGCGTGAAAATAGTCACCAAAATCAAACTTACCAAAACAATTCAAAATTCGAAAAGATCCTTTCAAATCTTAAAGGCAAGAAAAGATTTATCCGATTTTAAAATGATTGCCACAAATAAAATATAATCGGATAATAAGATTTTTCTGAAAATAAAATAGGTAACATATAAAGAAGGTTAAAATCCATTAAAACCATATTTGATCAAATATCTAATAAGATATCAACCAAATATCTGATCCGTTATATGTACTCTACTGTTCAGTTCACAACCTTTGAAATGAGGTTCAAGGATCTTGACACTGAGTAGAAGTTATCTTTCGTAAAGGGAAAGCTCCCCCTACGAAAGTGCATCCTTGTTAAGCATCCCAATCTCTCGTCTTATGGAGGTGAACCTGTCCTCTGCCAAAGGCTTAGTAAAAATGTCAGCCCATTGATAATCAGTTGAAATAAAGGATATGCACACATCACCTTTTTCGACATGGTCTCTAATGAAATGATGCCTTACATCAATATGTTTGGTCCTTGAATGCTGAACATGATTCTTTGTAATGGAGATGGCGCTTGTATTGTCACACTTAATGGGAATGCCTTTGAGGTTGATGCCAAGATCTCGCATTTGTTGAACTATCAAAGGATTTGGGAGCAACAGGCTCCAACTGCAATGTATTCGGCTTCTGCAGTGGATAGAGCAACTGAGTTTTGCTTCTTTGAGTGCCAACTGATCAAAGATGCTCCTAAGAATTGGCAACATCCTGATGTGTTCTTCCTATCCACCTTATAGCCTGCAAAATCATTCTCATCTAGCTTGTTTCGAAATACCCATCGTGTGCCAATGACTGATTGATGCTTTGGCCTAGGCTTCAAGGTCCAGACTTTGTACCTTTCAAATTCGTTAAGCTCACTTTGCATAGCAATGATCCAGTCTGGCTCCTGAAGTGCCTCATCTACCTTCTTTGGCTAAATAAGAGAAACAAACGCGTGAAAAGCACAAAGATCTTTAAGTTTAGAACGAGTTTGAACACTAGAAGTAGGGTCAAAAATGATATCCTTTAATGAGTGTGATGAGGAGTATTTGAATTTCCTTTTGCTAGTCTCGGCTCCTTGATTCGTCACACTGGTAGATTGACTTGTAGTACATTTGACTCCGTGGTTCTGTTAGGTTCAGTTACAGCACTTTCTGACGTCTCAACACTGTTGGATTGGACACCAAAGGCTTTGGACGAATCTTCAACACCTTGGGCCAATTCTTCAGTGTTAAGAATCGGTTCCTGCATGTTCCTCTTCTCTGTGTTCTTGGTAGCAGCATCATCACCATTCTCGTTCTCTGTATGGATGCTAAGATCTAAATCTGCAACACTTTCACTCAAAGAACCGTCATTGCATTCATCAAGTATGAAAACAAGCATGTACTTTATCATTGGGAGATTTGACTCGCATAAGACCACATAAATCCATATGTAAAAGTTCAAGGGGTCTAGAAGTACTTACAACCTTATTGGGTTTGAAAGAGCTACATGTTTGTTTACCTCGTGTGCATGCTTTTCACATCTTAATACCTTTGAAGTCTATCTCAGGTAGTCCTCTTACAAGCCCTTTGGACACAAGCTTCTATAGTGTATGTGGGCTCACATGACCGAGTCTCCTATGCAAGAGTTTTGGATCGTCCGTCAAAGCCTTTAGACAAGTTAAGCTTCCTTGTGCCACTTGCTCAACATTCACGGCATAGATGTTGTTATAACGATAGGCAATTAGAACTATTTCACCTGTATCTTCTCTGCGCACTAAACATCTTTTCTTGTTAAATCCAACATCATTACCATAATCACATAGTTGAGAAATACTAAGAAAATTATACTTCAAACCATTAACAAGATAAACATTTTTAATAGAATGGTTAGGATCACTCCCAACACTACCAATACCAACGATGTCACACTTTCCTTTGTCACCAAGAGTGATTGTTCCAGTGGATTGCTTCTGTAGATCATGAAAGAGAGAACTCTTCCCATTCATATGCTTCAAGCATCCACTATCAATAATCCATTTTTGTTCCTTCACCTTGGTGATCTCCTGCAAAACAAACATCAACCTTTTTGGCTAGACCAATGAGCAAATTTAGATCCTTTATTGGGATAAACCATATTTGGTAAAATAGTGCCTTTGGGGACCCAAACTTGCGTTATCCGTTCTTTTCTCAAGTGAATAGGAAATGTATTTCGAATAATATGAGGATCCTTTCTTCTATAGGGGCAGGTCTCTCTTACATGTCCCTTTCTCACACAATGGTGACATATAGGAGAGGTTCTGCTTCCTTTTGCCTTTACAAAAGTGGTAATGTGTTGCTTTTTTAAAAACTTTGGATTGTAACCAATACCACTTTTGTTTAGAAAGCTTTGTTGCTCACCCAACATCCTATCAAGAGTACCTTTGGATTTGGTAAAACTTATGAGAGCTGTCTGTTGGTCTTGAATTTTATTATTCAGGGAGATCTTCTCGTTCTCTAAGTCATGATGCTCATTTCTTAGAGAGGAGAGATCTTGCTTGAGTTCAGATTTCTCCGAATCAAGCGTCTTGACTTTAATGTCAAGACCTGAATAAGAAGCTTCAAGACCTTTGACCCTCATAGACAGATCCTCAATAATTCTTTCCTGGTCCACAGTTCTCTTAATAAGAATGTTAGCCTGGGCAATAAGTTTCTCTTCATTGGCAATCATATTAGAAATGAATTCCGATAGTACCTCTTTTGGACTTGCTATGAGCTCTCTTACAGTTACCTCGAGTTGCTCATCATGGGATTCATCTCCTGTGGCCATGAGACAAAGGTTGGCCTTTTCATCATCAGAGTCCGAGTCAGAATCACTCCAAGTTGCCACCATGGCTTTCGTTTTCCATCTATCACTCTTCTTGGACTGGCTCTTCGTCTTTTTAGGGCAGTCTTTCACAAGATGATCTGTTTCACCACATTCAAAACAGGACAAAGGTTTAGTCTTCTTGTCATATTTGTTGTATTGAGACTTACCTCGAAATTTAGAAGACTCTGATCCATCTTTGTTGTTGAATTGCTTCTTCATCTTGAGGATTCGAGAAAGACCCCTTGTAATGAGATCAAAGGGATCATCCTCATCATCATCCTCATCTTCAGAATCAGACACATCTTTGGGCTCATCCTTCTTAGACTTGAGCGCCAAGTTCTTAGTGCTTGCTGGGAGTTCTCCATCATCTTCATTGAGAATCATCTCATGTGTGATCAGCTTCCCAAGCAAGTCATCAAGGGGTAGAGTGGTAAGATTCTGGGCTTCTTCTATGGCTGTTACTTTCGGACCCCATTTGTCTTTTGGGAGGCACCTCAATATCTTCCTCACTTTCTCAACATTCTCAAAGGTCTTGCCGAGAGAGTCAAGGTTGTTTGTGATTTCCGTGAACCGTGTGAACATAGCCTTAATAGACTCATCTGGCTTCATTTTGAAGAGTTCATACTTTCGAAGGAAGATACTGATCTTGGTGTCACTTGACTGGTTCCTTCTTAGGTGACAACCAACTTGTCCCAAATCTCTTTAGCTGACCTACAAGATGAAATACGATTAAACTCATCAGTACTAAGACCGCAATATATTAAGTTAATGGCCCTGTAGTTCTTGGAGACGAGTTCAAGATCCGCTTGGATGTATTCAGCCTCTGTCTTAGCAACTTTGGTTCCATTTGGTCCTTCTTTCACTGGAACCTTCGGACCATTCTCTATAATGTTCCAAAGTTCCAGATCTTGATCTATAATGAACATTTTCATCAAGGACCTCCAGTTGACGAAGTTGTTTCCTGCAAAGAGTGGTGGTCTAATGGTAGACCTTCCCTGTGCAAATCCTCCGCTTGCTTCACCAGACATGATCGAAAACTCACAAGATTGTTAGATCAAAAACAGTGAGTAAAGCTCTGATACCAATTGAAGGTTCGATAATATAAAACAATGTAATATAGAAATACTCTAGAAGGGGGGTTGAATAGAGTATGCCCGTTTTTCGCAGAAAGTCTCAAGACTTTTGGAGCTCGTATAAAACCCTTTGAGATTAACCTGAATCACAAAGTTAGACAATCGAACCAAGTGCGGAAATAAGGTAAAACAATAAGTAAAGAACACGAGTAATTGTTTACGAGGTTCGGCACGAACTTGGCCTACGTCCCCGCCTAGGGTTCTTCCACAACCCTAGGATTCAACCGACTTTTATTGATTCACAAGACCTAGGATCCTAGTAGCTCCCCGAGAAGCCTCTCTCCTATACAATTGCAATCTAGTCAACTCACGTTCCCTTGGAGTCCTAGACCAATCTAGAAGAGCCCCACCTCTCTATGCTATCTAGTACAATCCTCTTACACTTAGTGAATCAATCACCTAGTGTCTACTTCCTGAGTTACAAACTCTCGAGTATAACACTCTCTCTGAATATATCCTATAAGCTCACTGTGTATCTCTTAAATGCTTTGAAACAAAATATAAGACTCTTAAGAACAAGCAGAGAGAACACGCTGAAGAGAGATCGTAAACTTGAGGGCTGATTGTGCAATGATATTATTGAAGTGCGTCCTCTCTCTCTTCTTCATCTCCCTTATATAGTGAAGATCATCGGCGCCACTTGAGGAAGGAATCTTCTCCAACGGCTAAGAGAGGATCATGGCTTGAGCGCAATCTTCTATCTTTGGAAACTTCGAAAGCCATGATCTCGATTTGATCTTTCTCGGCTTTGAACGCTTAAGGAAGGAGATATAATTCAAATAGCTTCCTGAAAGGTTAGTGAATATATAATAATAATATGGAAGCATATAATAACATAATATAATATTCGGACATAATAACATATAGAGCAGGTTTTGTATTTCATCAACACTGTTAAAGCTCCAAGACCTTTGACAAAGACATACTGTCAAGGCCTTTGAAACTTATTCCGATTTTCATCAAAGGGAGTGGAGTTATCAGTAAGAATAAAATGACGACGTGTATAAATAATAATATGAAGTGCATGAATAAGATTATGAAGTGCACAAAGATTATAAAGTGCAATAATAAAATGATAAAGTGCATACATAACATTATGGTGTGCAAATATACCATTATTCATTGAGCTTGTGGATCTTAACACAAGTAACAAGCTAACTCAAAATATGGACAAGCTAGCTAAGAACATTTGAGTTCTAAAATTACACTTTTCGGTTTATATGTGCACTTTTTCAAGTGAATCAATCAATCGAAACGACTGATCCACCCAACTACCCATGGTCACAATCCAAACCAATCCAACTTCTTATTCAAATGCTCTAAATTACCACCACCACACTTGTATAAAAAATTAAGGTTCAAATCATTTGATCAATTCTCAAATTTCTACCACCACCACATGTGTATAAAAAATTAAGGTGCAAATCATTTGATCAATTCTCAAATTTGCACCACCAAATCTGATTTGCACCTCGGTCTAAGTAATCACCACCAACACATCTGATTCTCATTCCGATTCTCAATTCTGAATTTATAAAGCTAATCTATCAACATAATCTTCCGGTGCAAATCATTTGATCAATTCTCAATTCTCTGTTTCTTAATCTGGCGACCTAGAGGTTCAAAAAATCATTCCCCCAAATTAAGAACCCTAGATTTCAATTATCCCCACAAAGATGTTCAGAAACATTTAACAATCACCATCTATCTAACTGAAGAGCAAACAAGTTACGACAGAAATCAATCAGATCTATGTAAATTATAATTGAAAACCAATTGTGATATAATCGTATTGAAGAAGGAGATCTGGATTATGAAGATGCTCATCTAGTTTTGAGACGACCGAACCGGAAGAACTCAATAGCTTAGAAGCGCAGATAGCCATGGTCGCGGGTTGTCGCCGAAGAGAAAGAGGAAGCACGCAGAAACAATTGGGGTGCCGGAGAGAAAGAGGGAGACGAGCAGGGGACCGGAAAGGGGCGCCGGATCTGGCCGCTTTGCTTTCAATTTGGGGAAGGACGGAGGAGATTCCTGAGATTCCTTCTAAAGGAATTGAGGTAGAAAGCATCCTGACATTCCTTCGGTTGACCGGAGCGGGGAAGTAGAGAGCCATGGAGAAAAGGAAGTCCTTTGAGACGTTGAAGGGATTGAAGGCGACAATGGCGGTGGGGTTGAAGGTGACGACGGTGAGTGACTAGGTGAAGAGGAGGAGGTGGCGGCGATGCAGTGGCTGGGAATGGGAGCAATTTGGGCGAGCGCTTGATAAGGGATTTACGGGTTAGAGAAGCGGAAGAAGTTAAATGTTTAAAATTAGGCCCATTTTCACTAGTATTTTCATTTTAAGCACTATTTTCATTTTAACCATACATATATATGTATATATATATATATATATATATATATATATATATATATATATACATATATATATATATAGGGGATGGTTCAAGTGTAATCAAGGCTTATTGTGTAACATGTGAACACATCTAGGCCGTTGATTGGATGAAATAGATGGTTGGGATTAAAAGGCAATTTTAGCCTTTTTTAATTAAAAATCAGTGGGACCCATGTTTTTTCATGCCCAGATGCTGAATTGGGGGCATGTGTGATGCACTCTCTTGAAATTATTCGATGGTATATCTGGATTATTCGATCGCATCGACGGATTATGCAATAGTATTGATGGATTATTCTAATAGGCTACCACTTTGAAAACGTCATGAACTTTTAACTAATAATTATTCGATGATATCGTTTGATTATTTGATGTTATCGCTTGATTGTTCGATGGTATAACTTAATTAATCGATGGTGTTACAATATTATTCGATTACTTATCTCATTTTAACAAATAACTAAATATTATTCGAAGGTATCGCTGGATTATTAGATGGTATCACATGATTATTCGATAGTATAGATGCATTTTTCATTCATATAACCGCCAACCTTTAAAAAAAACTCATCTCCTTAAACACAAAATCGGTTCATACACATGAATAATTCGGTTCATACACTTGAATAATTCAGCTTTTCTCCCGAATACCTCTAAGATTGAATAATGAACAATGAAATTGAAATTCTTCAACCTATTATCGCCGCCCTCGCCTCCTTTCGCAATCGCTGGCCACCTTCGCAATTTCCCTGCAGCAAATCACCTCCAACCACCTTCGCAAATCCCGCAGCAAATCACCTTCAGATACACATCCTCTTCCCCTGTTTCCCTGCAAATCAAGGATTTCAAATTTCAATAATTGACCCGCTAAAGAAACTCCATGAATTCCATCAACCAATTGATCCTCGTCAATCAACGGTTCCTAATTGGTTCAAACTTAGATCAAGAAGAAAGGACCAGATTTGAGGAGAACGAAAGCATACCTTCAAAAATCGGATGACTCTAAACTACAATCATTGCAATAACTTCGAGATTGGGAAGGATTTGAAGAGAGGAACCCAGATCTGGGCGTCAAACCGCCGCTGCCGTCATGGGATACTCCGACCGGCGCCGCCGCCATGGGCATCGAATAATCCGTTCGCCACTTCCGCCATGGGAGCCAGAAGAAGGAGTCGCCTCTGACCGCCGCCTTCGCACTCACATTCGACCACCGCTGCCGCCATGGGAGCTAGAAGGAGGAGTCGCCATCGCCATCGCCATCACCAACATAATCTTCGATGCTGCCGCCTCCTTCGCAGTCGCTGCACCTTTGCAATCGATGCCGCCTTCGCAATGGATGTGCCCTCGCCGCCTTCACAATCGTCGCCCGCCTACGTCGCACCTCACGTCTCCGCCTTCGCTTTTCTCCGATCGATCCCACTCCTAATTCTCTCTCCTCCTTGGTTGATAAAACGTAATATGTGGGAGGGGGAGGTAGGGTTGTGGGGGATTTTATTCAAGCGGGTACGTTTGAGAGTGAGATTGTGTTTTTTTAATTTTAATTTCAAATTAATCTAAAATCCCAAATAATCTCAGCCTTCCATTTGTCCTCAATCAACGGCCCAGATGTGTTCACATGTTACACAATAAGCCTTGATTACATATGATCTATACTATATATATATATATATATATATATGTGTGTGTGTGTGTGTGTGTGTGTGCGCGCGCGCGCGCGCGCTAAAAAATCCAGTTTTAAAAAAAATGCATGACTTTATAGTTCGGACAAGCTTAAAAATCGGGCTATAAACCTAGTGAACCGGGCTAAAAAACCGGTTCTCACAGGTTTTTACCGTAATTTTGGTTTATTGATATATTTTGAGAGTTATGATTATATATATAATCATAACTCTCAAAATATATCAATAAACTCTCAAATCATCTCATCCTCATCTCATACTCGTGCATACACATGCATCTACAACACCCAACCAATCTTTCTTTAAACCCACATAAATCCAATTCTTTCTCATCATGCAAAGATGAATAAAACTTGCTCTTATTTTTTTTTCTTTTTGTTCGAACTGTTTTTTATTTTTCTTTTTTTTTTTATTTTATTTAACTTGAGCCAAAAATACATAGGGTAAAATGCATAAAAATGAGGGAACTAATAAGCACATAACATTACATCTTCTCAAAACCATAAACCATAAAACCCACACTTTAGCTTTTTTTCTCCCTACCTCCAAAATAGATTTCCATAACCCACTTAAAATCTTAATTTCTCCGGAAAGAGAGTATGACTTCTCATAGGCTAGGAATAATGCAATTTTGTGGAGCTGCAAATAAAATAGGCTAAATGCTCAAATTGGCTTTAAAGCAAGATATAACATAAGGTAGACATGGATAAAATGTGGCAAAAACGTTGCCTCTATCATTTGAATTTATCAAGCAATGATCATTTGTATAATTGGTCTTGAAAATAGATAATCATGTCAATACTCAAAGATAAATTTATAGGAAGAGTAAATCACACAAGAAAAGCAAAAAGAATATAATATAGATGTATCTCTTACAAGGCCAAAAATATCTCACAAGGAAATTTTTTTGATGAATATCAAGCATGCTCACAAACTTAGATCATACATGCTCAATTACCTATGCCTAATCATATTTCACATAAAAACCAATTGTAGAGACAAGGTCAAATCATTCCAGAATTCGATGAGATTTATAGGATCATGCCAACATAAAGTCAATAGGACAAACTCAAATTAGATGAGTATCTTTGATAACACAAATATGCAATGCATGAGACTCTATTTTTCTTGTTTTTTTTCAACATTTTTAATTTTTTTTATTTTTGACATTTTATATAACAAATAACATAAACATGATGCATGAATTACATGAATTCCGAAAATAAATAAATTAAAACAACTAGAAATCTAAACATGAAACAAAAAATTAAACATGAACTAATCTAACTAATTTGCTTCACTTCTCCTCCTCTCCCCCCCCCCCCCCCCCGACACTTAAATGTTGCATTGTCCTCAATCCATAAACATATACAAAAAGGAACAATGAAAAAGAAAATAAAGGGTTGAAGGAAGCAAATGACTACCCAATTACTGTGAAGGTGTGGTCTGGAATCCAGACAGCTGGTTCATACCCCTTAAGGCAATCAGCAACGAGGCCTGAAGACAAGATAGCATATCACCAATACCAACGAGCTTGTCTGTAGTGCTCGCTTCAAACTCAGCAAATCGACGCTCAAGATCATCCAAAGTAGCATACACAAGACCAGCATCATCAACAAAGACTTCTCCGTTATCTACTATCTCCTCTTCTTCATTCTCATCCGGCTCATACCTTCTTGCCCAACCATATTCCTTAGGACTATGTCCTTCATAATCATCCTTAATCTGTGGAAAAGGACATCGATTGTGACTCACATTGAAATTTGATGTCTTGAAGCAAAAAGGTAGATCTGCATGCAGGAATAAATGATGCTCACGATGCTCTCCTGTCATACATCTGTAACACACCAGATCGATAGAATGCGGGGCACCAATAATAATGCCTCCCCAGTTCAGGTTTCCAATAGTGTAAGCCATAACACGAGTATAGGGGTCCAAATCATCAAAACAAACTCCCAATCGACGAGCAATCAACGACACCAAACCTCCAAAAGCAATAACACGATCAAGCGTCTAGCCCTAGTCACCTCCGAACAACTCCCCAGAAATAACTGAACCCAGTCAGGAACATGCAATGCCTCAAGGGTTAAACAATAAGTTTAGCTCCAAGATCTCATAGTGACTGCCTCAGGATCAGCAATACCAAAGAAGCAAGTACTCAGCACTCTGTAGCACAGCCTCAACGGATGATGGGTAATCATGTAGTCAAAGAATCGACCGTTTGACCCAAAGGATTGACCAGTCGCCTCTTTCCACGTATCAAAACGGTATAGATCAGCCAACTCAAACCCAGTAGCATCAGCAGGTGTCTTGATAACAGCAAACACTTGTACAATGAAATCCCTAGTCACCACAAACTTACCACCCCTCAATTGGAAACGAATCTCCAAGTCAGAGTGATACTCCAAAGTAGGCAAGAACTCTCTCACCAACTCCGAAAAGGTTAACTCAGCAACATGCATGAAATCACTCAAACCTCCTTTCTCAAGGGGTAGAGAGACATCCCTAAACAATCCCAAGTGATGCAACATCGGGGGATCAAAAAACAGCGTGCATCGATAATCCCTTTTCTCCATATTACACCAACGCTCCTTATACTCCATAGTCATGAAACTAGGCATCTCCATAGCCGGAACAAAAGACATGGTGCACGAACTTAACAAGAACGTGAAAGAACACCACAAAAATGACCAAAAAAACCCTTTCTCCAGGGGACGGCGGACGCCGTGTATGGGGTGGCGGGCACTGGTCTGCACAGAACACGAATTCGAACAAGGCATTGAAGAATCAACGTCCAAACTCCCCAAAACTTGAAATTGACGACCAACTTGGTTTCAAAGGCTTTCTTTGGTGGTATGTACGGGAATGGTGTGGAAAAAGATTGAATTTGATGGATAAAGGTAGTGATGGAATATGTTTTGATGGGTAAGAAACTCGATTGAAATATAAGGCTCTTAGGTTTTTGGAATGGATTCAAGTAGGATCTCTTGGGGTTCATGCGTTTCCTTGGAGACAAAGCTTTGATTGATCCAAATTAGGGAATGGGATTATATGGTGGGTTGGAAAGAGAATTTCCATCCATCAAAAGGAAAAGAAAAATATTAGAAATAGATAAAAATAATATATAAAAGAAAATGAAATAGATAAAAAATAAAATTCTACTCCTAAAATAAATATAAACTAATCATAATCTAACCCTAAGATAGATAAAACTACCCTAAGATAGAAAAGAATCTAATCCTAAAGAAGATAAAATAAAATCTAACCTAAAATAAAAAGATATGAAATAAATCTACTCCTAAATAAAGAGAAAATCAAATCTATCCTAAAAATAACCGAAAATAATATAAAAATATAAATAAAATAGGATAGAAATACTCCCTTCCAAAGTAACCGAAAATCTGGATGCGTCTGTGAATAGTGAGCGGCGAGTGCTGTGGTTGGGGTGGCGAGCGCCGTGATGTGCAAAACACCATTCCATCATTCAATCAAGCAAATTTCATCTACCAAAAAGGTTCTAACATACACTACTCTAATGTACAACAAAAAGACTTGTCTACTTTTTTGAATTGAAAACTAAATGCGAAATTGAAATAATATTACCTAATCTACCTTGGGTTGCCTCCCAAGAAGCGCTTTTGTTTCACGTCTTTGGCTCGACGTGATGCCTTTCTTAATCAAGTTATCCCATCAAGATCCTCCACACTTGTCATTTTCTTGACAAGAGGGGGAACCTTAGGAATCTCTCCAATGTATCCATCAATTGCACCAATCAATTCCTTATTGAAATGAGTTTCTCCTGGAGGTTGCCCTGAAATTGCAAAAACCTCAACATTATTAGGAATAAGTTTCTCATAGATAATAACAATAGAATCATTTGAATTAGACATATTATCATGTGAATTAAACAAATTCTCAATTTTCCTTTCAATGTCATCTTTCCCTAAATCAGCTTTCTTGTTAGAAGATTCAATAAGCAATGATTCATTCTCAATAGAAGCATCTAACAAACTATTTGATTCATTCATGTGATTACTATCATATCATTAGAGTCAAGAACATCCACAAAATCATTAGTAGAAAGAATACTAGGCTCAAATATAGAAAACTCAATCTTTCTACCATCAAACTCCATGGTTAGGGAAACTTCAAAGCAATCAATCTTAGTCTTGATCGTTCTCAGGAATGGCCTTCCCAAGATAATTGGGGTTTCAGGCATACCTTGTTCCATATCCAATATAAAGAAATCAGCTGGAAATATTCAATCATTTACCTTAACCAAAACATCCTCAACAACTCCTCTGGGCTTAATACTAGAACGATCAGCGAGTTGTATAGTAACACCAGTTTCAGACAATGCATTGAGACCCAATGTATAAGTTATGTGACATCACATTGGCTGAAGCAACTAGGTACAACATAGCTTTTGTACGTGAAGCTAGCATTACCAATTGCACATGGGATAGTAAACATACTTGGATCTCCACACTTTTCAGGTTAACTTTTCTGTAACAAAGAAGAAACATTTTCATTTAAACTTACCTTTTCCTTCCTTCGCATCCTTTGCTTGCGTTTCATCGTGCATAACTCTTTCAAAAATTTTGCATAGCGAGGGACAATTTTAATCAGATTGAAAAGTGGAATATTTACCTCACCATGAGCAAAGGTGGCGTAAAGGATTTCTTCATCTTCCCACTTACTGATGTGCACTCAATTTGCCATGTTTTGCATTAACATTTATATCGATTTCTGTACATATTTCATATTTCTGGGTTAGAATAATGTAGGAATTGTGTAGTTTATGTTTATTTGCAAATTATGGAGGTCTACACAAGTTTCTGTTTAATTTCGCAGAAATCGGACGCACTTTGGAGCTTAAAGGAAAGTCATGAAAACATTGGAGAAGCTAAGGAAGAGCACATGATGGTGAAGCTGGAGAAAACACCACTTTTCACCATTCATCATTCTGAATCAAGTTCTGATGTCTTCATAATAGTTGTAGCGCTCGAAAAGAGATTTCCAACGCATATTCATATGCGTCAATCAGACGAACGAAGACTCGGGAAAGTGCGTTTCAAGACGGATGCAGAATGCTGAGAATAGTCAAAGAGGTCGATATCGAACTAACTTGGTCGATATCGATTGGAACACGTCGAGTAGGAATCCCAGAAATTGACCAGAACACTAGGAGCAACACTGCAGAGGTCGATATCGACCATCTATGGTCGAGGTCGAGTCAAGACATGGTCGATATCACTTCCAGAAGTCGAGATCGAGTGAAGCTGAGAATACATGTCGATATCGACCTAACTTGGTCGAGATCGAGTGAACCTCAGAAGACGATTTCAAGCTAATCCGAGTCCAGATTCCGAGTGGGCTTTCTTCCACATGAAGCAAAGGATATTCTATCAACTTGGAAGATATTTATCAACTTTAGTAATTCCCTAATTTACCTAGAGGGAATTTTATTTGTTTTAGTTCTTTTATTTATCAAACATATAGCTTAGGGTTTAGATAGATAGATATAGATAAAGATAGATTTGCTCTTTCTTTGGATAGAAGGATTGTAGCCTATAAATAAAGCCCTAGGGGGCTGATTTTCAAAAATTCTTCTTCAACACAACTAGTTAGGCAAATAGAGTAGAGAGAGAGAGTTTGGAGCCTAGTTTGAAGAGACATTGGAGAGTTCGGTTGTAAGCTTTTATTTATTTTAATGCAATTAGTTATTTCATTTATATTATTGATGTTTGTTACGATGAGAAACAAGTAGTCGCCCTACTTCTGGGGTCGGGGTGAGCCCGACGGTGGCCGTGTAGGGTTATGCGATAAAGGTATGATTTTTATATGCGATTTCATCTTCTATCCCAATTTGTGAATCTTATGCGAAAGTGGTAGGTGATCCTTATTTGTATTATTGAAGCGAAAGTGATCTTAATGCGAATTTGATTTAATAATTAAAAAAGTTTAGTAACAATTAGGGTTTATGCGAAAGCCTCTATATTCTTAATTGTTAATAACGAAAGTGATTTGATGAAAAGAGATAATCTTTTATACTTTGGCATGATTTCTACATGGTTATCGTTGTGACATTGAAACCCTGATCTTGGAAGTCTTTTAGTTTATTAAATTCAAAACAAAATCTGTGTTTTTTTATGTTCATCATCTTCGCATCCATCCTTTTATTCTTCAGAGTTTCTTTTTCGATATTTTTATTTATTTTTCTGCATATTTTGAGTTCTACACACCAGTCGATTTCGACCAACACATGTCGATATCGAGTAGCCTAAGGTCGATATCAAGTGCCTTGTGCTCGATTTTGACCCGTGCTCGGGAACAATGCGTGACTCACAAACATGCATGAGTCTCTATGAAGCTTCTTAGCTCGGGCTCGAGTCATAGGTCCTTCCCCAAGTATGATCGGCATGTCTGGAGTTGTAGAAGATGGTCCCACATCAACCTCCCCTTCTTGGAAAGGATTCGACCACCAATCCAAGTCCTCGTCCACAGCAAAGTAAGGGACGAGATCCGCGACGTTGAATGTTGCGCTTACACCATAATCTCTAGGAAGCTCCAACTGATATGCATTCTCGCCTACCCGACGAAGTATGTTGAACGGTCCATCACCTCGGGGCACGAGCTTGCACTTCCTCGCCTCTGGGAAGCGCTCCTTCTTTAGGCGCACCCACACTAGATCCCCTGGCTGGAACACCACCAAGCGCCGGCCTTTGTTGGCTTTGTTAGCGTTGTCTTCAGCCTTCTGCACAAGCTTTTGACGCGTCCGTTCATGTAGCTCCTTAACGAACTCGACATGCTTACCTGCTTCAAATGACTCTTTCTCTCTGATAGGATATGGAGTAAGATCAAAAGGGGTTAGTGGATTAACACCATATATACATTCAAATGGAGTGATTTTCATTGAGGAATGCATAGTCCTATTATAAGCAAACTCCACACGAGGTAAGACTTCTTTCCAAAGCTTCAAGTTCTTCCTAATAATGTCTCTAAGAACAGTGGTTAAGGTTCTATTGGTCAGCTCAGTTTGGCCATCAGTTTGGGGGTGACTAGAGGTAGAGAACAGCAATCTAGTTCCCAATTTGCTCCATAAGGTTTGCCAAAAATGACTTAAGAACTTAACAATTTCTCTTGAACACTCATCTTATCCAACAACAACCTCAATGTATCATCTCTAACATCTTATTGAGTGTTTCTGATATGGGGTAAGCCGTAGGATGACCAAATCTTCGACAATCAAGACTCAAAGGCAAGAATTAAACAAGATTCAAGTAAGAACACGCAAGAACCTCAAGAACTCAACCAAGAACAACAAAGAACGCAACAAAAAGACTCGACTAGAAACAAAAAGAAAGACTCGATATTGATTAAAAGAAAGAACAAGACTCGACTAGAAACAAAAAGAAAGACTCGATATTGATTAAAAGAAAGAACAAGACTCAATCAAACCAAAGACACGACCGATAGAGGGACTGAGTCGATCTATATAGAACAAGACAAAGACCCCAGGCCTCCGTAGAGGGTAGGAACCAACACAAACGACTATATAACCCGCCTCTACAACTCTACACAACCAAGCGGAAAACTTGGAGGCACAAGTAGGGGGCTTGTGGATACCAGGGTTACCAAGCTATTGCGAGGTTGACAAACACAAGGCAAACCAAGCTGAGATCTATGCCAGTTGGTGCAATCGATGAGCACGCTTCGAATCGATTGACTTTGCGCTCAATGTGTTTCAACACAAAACAGAAACTTTGCATAAAATTCACGTCTAATGTTTTACAATGGAGATGAGCCGACAATTTATAACCCTAAGGCTGATTTTAGATGATAATAATAAATAAAAGATTAATTAAAACAAACTCCTAAAATTACCTAAAATAACTTAAGTAAAGGAAGTTACTAAAAATAGGAAAAGAGGTCCAACACTTGGTAAAATTCGTCTAAACATAAGAGAACTTCAAAGATGGTGATTTTCGGCCAAGTTCTAGGTCGAATCTGGAAAAATCTTCCACAGTAAAGTTGTAGATCTCTTCGTTCTCGTTCCAAAAAGGTATGGAACGACCAAAATCCGATAAATACGGACTCCGAACGACCCATTTTACTGAGACGTCAAAAAGCTGTCAAATGACTATGAACGAACCCAAAACGTCCCATTCAAGCTTGCACCTTTGGACCTTGTCCCATGGTGGAGCCTTCTTCTTCCTCTTGAGGTTGGCATCATTCTCACCAGCTCGAATCATATGTCCATCCCCAAGTATAGGTGTGTCCGGAGGTGTCTTGGATGGTCCCGTATCAATCTCCCTTTCTTGAAAAGGATTCATCCACGAATCCAAGGTCTCAGGGACGGCAAGATAGGGAATAAGATCCACGACGTTGAATGTACCGCTCACACCATAGCGTCCAGGTTTGAATACCACATGTCCTTGGAAACTCCTCTCAAGGCCAAATGTCATAGGGGTTGGCCACTACTCCTGGATGGCTTTGATCTTGGCTTCGTCAACTTGTAGACCATTAGAGTTCTCTACAAAACTAAGAAAAGAAACTTGATTAGTGCACAATTCATATTTCATATCATCTTCATAATGTTTTAACTTAATATGCACTCTAGCTTGTTCGTTTATCTTTAAGTTTCCATCCAAGGCTAGCAAGTTTTCTTCTTTTTTCAAGGCTGGGTTTTCAATCATTTCAATTCTAGCAATATTACAACAATTTTCACCAACAATGATCATATTACAAACTTTGTCTTTTTCTAAGCATTTAGTATGAAACAAATCTTCTCTTTGATTATCATCACAAGGCATATGTTGAGCATTTAAAACTTCACTAACAATCAAAGAATCATCATGCTCATATTCAATGGAATCATTGTCATAACAGGCAAGTAAATTAAGATCTTGATCATTATTAACATGCTTATTAATTTAATCAACAAGTCGAATATCTACGCTAGAAGGAACATTATGTTGGTTAGCATTATTAGGAGGAATAGGATGAGTTTCTTCCCTTTCCTTTGGTGGTACTTCATCTTTAGGTAGTACTCCTTGTCCGGGCACCGAGTTAGAGCCAAAACACTTAAGCTCTATTGCCGTCAATCTTTCATCTATCTTATCCAAGTTCTCCTTCATGGTTTTCAATATTTTCATCATCTCATGATAAGTAATCGTGTTATTGCCCTGGTTAAACATGACAAAGAAACAAACAAAGAACTTTGTGAAAGGGTTAGTAGAAAAATATAAACAAACTCACATGTGTATCACTCACACTCTCTCTCTAATTTGTATGTCACGCTTGTTGTTTCAATCCGCCTTGGGCAAATCAATACTCAAACTTAGGACTTAGAAAACATAAGGTATATAATATCAAAAGAAGGGTTATGTGAATGAAGCAAGGGCTGTGAGGACTCAATAAGAGCAAATCAGTAGCTCGACACAAACGAATAGCACTCGACAGTAGCAAAGAGTACCCGACACAAACAAGTTCAACTTGACAATGGTAAGTAGAACTCGACAAAACAATTGCACAATGAATAAAAGCTCGACAATGGCAATTTAAGACACAAATAGGGACTGATTTTATGTGGAAAGAAAAGAAAGAATCAACCTTTGATCAATTTACCTCTTTGATTGTAATCCCAAGTAAGGATGTTGTTGTTGCAAGGTAGGGTTTCAAGGTTGTGTTTAGGAGGTAATATGGATTGGTCTAGGGCTGATTTCAACACCAATGTAGTCCCTTGATGATTCTTGCAATAGGTAAACAAAGAGCTCCCAAAGAACACTAAACAACAACTTTCTCTTCTTTTTTTTTTTGAATTTTCGGATCTGTTTTTTTTTTCAGTATGTATACAGCATCTCTCTAATGCACGAAATAAAATAAGAACAAGGGAAAAAATCGAAATTAAAGGTGTATAAAATAAAATTCAGCCCTAGAGATAGATATAGGTGAGGTTTGGGCTAATTTAGGCAAGTAGGTTTCTATCTTTTATCTTATGATCTAGGATAGATAGAATGTATTTTATCTCCTCTTTATCATGCAAATTCAGCAATGATAATGATCAAAGATAAAAGCCAAATAGATAGATTGATCAAAGATAGAATAGACAGATCAAAAGATAGAAAACATAGGGTTAGGGTTTTCTTGTGTGTATACCGATTTGAGTGCAACAATGGAGGCTGCACAAAGGCTGAATTGGACTTCAATGGATGATGATGGTCTCGGCTAGGCTGTGTTTGGGCTTAGATGCAACCACAACAATAAAAATAAGAAAGGTTAGTAGCAATCAATTCAGGTACAAGAAGTAAAGACAAAAACTTAATAAAGACTCTATTTTTGTGGGGTTTTTTGTTTTTTTTTTATGACGAACAAACAAAAGACACAACTTTGATGTCGGAAACCAAAGCTCTGATACCAATTTGATACGGGGTAAGCCGTAGGATGGCCCGATCTTCGACAATCAAGACTCAAAGACAAGAATTAAACAAGATTCAAGCAAGAACACGCAAGAACCTCAAGAACTCGACCAAGAACAACAAAGAACGCAGCAAGATTTCAAGAAACTGAACTCGACATCGACAATGGAAGCAAGACTCGACAAGAAACAAAAAGAAAGACTCGATATTGATTAAACGAAAGAACAAGACTCGATCAAACCAAAGACACGGCTGATAGAGGGCCTTAGTCGGTCTATATAGAACAAGATGAAGACCCCATGCCTCCGTAGAGGGTAGGAACCAACACCAATGACTATATAACCCACCTCTACAACCCTACACAACCAAGCGGACAACTTGGAGGCACAAGGAAGGGGCTCGTGGATACCAAGATCACGAAGCTCTTGCGAGGTTGACAAACACAAGGCAAACCAAGCTGAGATCAATACCAATTTGCAATTGATGAGCCACACTTCTAATCGATCGACTTTCACTCGATGTGTTTCACACAAATCTGAGATTTCTCTATATTGAATAACGTGAGTTCTACATTGAGGGGTGATCGGCATTTATAGGCCTTACAAAGGCTGAATGGGCCGATTTTTATAAAACTAACAACTAAAGAAAATAATAAAATAACCCTTAAAATTTCCTAAAATAACTTAAGTAAGAAAGTTACTAAAAATGGAAATAAACACAAGGTGTTCCAAGACTTTGTAGAAATCGGCAATACATAGGCTAAAGGTGGTTTGACCTCTTCTTGTATTCCAATGCACATGTAAGTCTTCAATGTCGGCTTCGGGAGTTGAATCATGCTCGAGAACAATGCGTGACTCACAAACATGAATGAGTCTCTTTGAAGCTTCTTAGCTCGGGCTCGAGTCATAGGTCCTTCCCCAAGTATGATCGGTGTGTCTGAAGTTGTGAAGATGGTCCCGCATCAACCTCCCCTTCTTGGAAAGGATTCGACCACGAATCCAAGTCCTCGTCCACAGCAAAGTCAGGGATGAGATCCGCGACGTTGAATGTTGCGCTTACGTCGTAATCTCTAGGAAGCTCTAGCTGATATGCATTCTCGCCCACCCGACGAAGTATCTTGAACGGTCCATCACCTCGTGGCGCGAGCTTGCTTTTCCTTGCCTTTGTGAAGCGCTCCTTCCTTAGGTACACCCACAGTAGATCCCCTGGCTGGAACACCACCAAGCGCCGGCCTTTGTTGGCTTTGTTAGCGTTGTATTCAGCCTTTTACACAAGCTTCTAAAGCGTCCGTTCATGTAGCTCCTTAACGAACTCGACATGCTTACCTGGTTCAAATGTTTCTTTCTCTCTCATAGGATATGGAGTAATATCAAAAGGGGTTAGTGGATTAACACCATATACACATTCAAATGGAGTGACTTTCGTTGAGGAATGCATAGTCCTATTATAAGCAAACTCCACATGAGGTAAGGCTTCTTTCCAAAGCTTCAAGTTCTTCCTAATAGTGTCTCTAAGGACAGTGGTTAAGGTTCTATTGGTCACCTCAGTTTGGCTATCAGTTTGGGGGTGACTAGAGGTAGAGAATAGCAATCTAGTTCCCAATTTACTCCATAAGGTTCGCCAAAAATAACTCTTGAACACTCATCTTATCCAACAACAACCTCAATGTATCATCTCTATCCTCTTATTGAGTGTTTCTAATACGGGGTAAGCCGTAGGATGGCCAAATCTTCGACAATCAAGACTCAAAGCCCAGAATTAAACAAGATTCAAGCAAGAACACGCAAGAACCTCAAGAACTCAACAAAGAACAACAAAGAACGCAACAAGACTTCAAGAAACTGAACTCGACATCGACAATGGAAGCAAGACTCGACTAGAAACAAAAAGAAAGACTCCATATTGATTAAAAGAAAGAACAAGACTCGATCAAACCAAAGATACGACCGATAGAGGGACTGAATCGTTCTATATAGAACAAGATGAAGACCCCTGGCCTCCGTAGAGGGTAGGAACCAACACCAATGACTATATAACCCACCTCTACAACCCTACACAACCAAGCGGACAACTTGGAGGCACAAGGAGGAGGCTCGTGGATACCAGGATTACCAAGCTCTTGCGAGGTTGACAAACACACGGAAAACCAAGCTGAGATCTATACCAATTGATGCTATCGATGAGCACACTTCGAATCGATTGACTTTGCACTCAATGTGTTTCAACACAAAAGAGAAACTTTGCATAAAATTCATGTCTAATGTTTTACAATGGATATCGGCCGACAATTTGTAACCCTAAGTCTGATTTTAGATGAAAATAATAAATAAAAGACTAATTAAAATAAACTCCTAAAATTATCTAAAATAACTTAAATAAAGGAAGTTACTAAAAATAGGAAAAGAGGTCCAACACTTAGTAAAATTTGTCTAAACATATGACAGCTTCAAAGATGGTGATTTTCGGCCAAGCTCTAGGTCGAATCTGGAAAAACCTTCAACAATAAAGTTGTAGATCTCTTCGTCTTTGTTCCAACAATGTATAGAACGGCCCAATCCTATAAATACGGACTCCGAATGACCCATTTTACTGAGATGTCGAAAAGCTGTCAAATGACTATGAACGAACCAAAAACGTCCCATTCAAGCTTGCACCTTTGGACCCTCTCCCATGGTGGAGCCTTCTTCTTCCTCTTGAGGATGACATCATTCTCACGAGCTCGAATCATAGGTCCATCCCCAAGTATAGGTGTGTCCGGAGGTGTCTTGGATGGTCCCGCATCAATCTCCCTTTCTTGGAAAGGATTCGTCTACGAATCCAAGGTCTCAGGCACGGCAAGATAAGGAATATGATCCGCTCACACCATAGCCCCAAGGTTGAATACCACATGTCCATGGAAACTCATCTCAAGGCCAAATGTCGTAGGGTATGACCACTCCTGGATGGCTTTGATCTTGGTTTCGTTAACTTATAGACCATTAGAGTTCTCTACAAAACCAAGAAAAGAAACTTGATTAGTGCATAATTCATATTTCACATCATCTTCATAATGTTCTAACTTAATATGCGCTCTAGCTTGTTCGTTTATCTTTAAGTTTCCATCCAAGGCTAGCAAGTTTTCTTCCTTTTTTCAAGGCTGGAATTTAAATCATTTCAATGTTAGCAATATTACAACAATTTTCACCAACAATGATCATATTACAAACTTTGCCTTTTTCTAAGCATTTAGTATGAAACAAATCTTCTCTTTGATTATCATTACAAGGCATAGGTTGAGCATTTAAAACTTTACTAACAATCAAAGAATCATCATGCTCATATTCAATGCAATCATTGTCATCACATGCAAGTAAATTAAGATCTTGATCATTATTAACATGGTTATTAATTTCATCAACAAGCTGAATATCTACACTAGATGGAACATTATGTTGGTTAGCATTATTAGGAGGAATAGGATGAGTTTCTTCCCTTTCCTTTGGTGGTACTTCATCTTTAGTTAGTAC